>CM052715.1:17558978-17589672 GCA_028551405.1 Uromys caudimaculatus | reverse complement strand
TCTATGAAGAATTGAGTTGGAATTTTGATGGGGATTGCATTGAATTTGTAGATTGCTTTTGGCAGGATGGCCATTTTTACTATATTAATCCTTCCAATCCATGAGCATGGCAGATCTTTCCACCTTCTGAGGTCTTCTTCAATTTCTTTCTTCAGAGACTTGAAGTTCTTGTCATACAGATCTTTCACTTGCTTGGTTAGAGTCACACCAAGATACTTTATATTGTTTGTGACAATTGTGAGGGTGTCATTCCCCTAATTTCTTTCTCAGCCTGTTTATCCTTTGAGAATAGGAAGGCTACTGATTTGTTTGAGTTAATTTTATATCCGGCCACTTTGTTGAAGTTGTTTATGAGCTGCAGGAGTTCTCTGGTGGAGTTTTTCGGGTCACTTAAGTATATGATCATATCATCTGCAAACAGTGATAATTTGATTTCTTCTTTACCAGTTTGTTTCCCTTTGACCTCCTTTTGTTGTCTAATTGCTCTAGCTAGATCTTCAATTACTATGTTGAATAGATAGGGAGAGGAGGGCAGCCTTGTTTAGTTCCTGATCTTAGTGGGATTACTTCAAGTTTCTCTCCATTTAGTTTGATGTTGGCTACTGGTTTGCTGTATATTGCTTTTCCTATGTTTAGGTATGGGTACATTAAGACAAATGACTGAGTATATTCTTGTTTATCCTTAAGGATGATTATAGTGATGAGCCCTGAGATCATACACATAATTTCTTTGAGAAGTCAGAATGGACAGTAAATAGAAAAGAAATATTAAAAGAGAAGTGGAACTGATAAATATTTACAAGTTATTCTTACATATCTGCTTTCAAAACCAATCTGTGATTAAATAATAAACTTAAAATATATTTTTAAGAGTGTACCATGATTTACAACTCGTGTCAAGAAGATACTCAGTCATTTGTCTTAATGCGCCTGACTTAGCAATGGGAAGACAAAAACAATCAAAAAATAAGGAAAATACAATTAAACTACAAAATGTGCAATGATGACTTTAAAAACATTAGGAATATAAAGACAGAGAAGGGAGGAGGATATCAGAATTGATGAGAGACATCTCCCTGGGTTAGCAGAAGTAGGGAGGGAACCCAGTAGTGGTTCACATTTTGACATGTGAGTGGCTTCCTCTTTGAAAGAGCAGAGGCAAAAGTGCTGATCCTCTTGAGAGAAACCAAACTTGGAAACCAAACTGTATTCTGAAAGTATGTACTTACTCTGCTGAAATTATTTGACTTCAGTGGATCCTGTAGAAGGATATCACCTATTTCTTAGCTCTGAAATTTTCTTAGTGTGTTTTTCCTCCCAGGTGCATCAGACTGAAATAAATAAATAGTGGAAGAAAGGGTCTTCATCTTTCATTAACTCCTTGGCTAAAATGATGACGGTGAAACCTTGGTGGAATGACCTTACTCATCCTGAAACAGCAGAGGCTGCCCAAGCAAACCAAGATTGAAAAACCAAAGGGCACATCAACATAGAAAAAACAAAGGGCACATCAACATAATGTACATATTGTGGGGATTGTTGAAGGTCAGAACATGATCTTTTGCTTCTTAGTGACATATCATGCCAATATTTGTCAGTTCTTACTGAAGGCTAGGGCTCAAGCAGTGAACAACATGCATTGCTTGGCATTTGTTTTCTATCCTCCTGCTTTGAATATCCTATTGTTACGAGCACACAGGTTTGATGATTAAATAGTTGGGGTTAAAGCATTTTCATGCATCACTGTCCAAAACACATTTATAATGAATTACAAGGAGTCAGCCCAATGAACTATAATGAATCATTTTTTCAAACTATCATTAAAGAATTAAATGAACATAAATGTTACATTTACTTTTTAAATTAAAAAAAAAAAAGGTGTTTGTCACCTGAAACAAATTATTTTCCCCTTTGTTCTTAAGAGATTTGTTCTTAAGGTCTCAAAATCTTTTGGAATATGAGTTCTGAACTGTCCTGGGCATAGCTTTTAACTAAGCAGAATGCAGGCTATAATTATTTGTGAGGACCTTGTCCAGACCTGTGTGTCCAGGCATAATGTTTTAGTTGGATGACCATATCTAGACTTAAAGGACCACTTGGGTTTTTGTGGTTGCGTCTCTATTCAAAAATGTAAATGTGGGTAAAAATAGACCAGGGATCCACAGGCATGAAACACATTTAAGCAGAAACTTTTGTGGTTTTCACAACTTCTTTTATAACAGAAACTTTGAACAATAGTTAAGGACTGCTAAAAGCAGTCATATTTGCTGAGAGGAGTTCACAGAAGATGGACATGATCTATTGTGATTTACAGTGATATATATCAGAGAATGGGGGTTACATCCATGAGTAAAGGCTCCTTGGCTAGTGTGATGGTTCAGCAGGCAAAAGGTATGGCTGGAGTTCACACCCTACACCCTAAGAATCACATGATGGAAAGAAAGAAGAGACCCACAGGCTGCTTTCTGACTTTCACAGGTTCACCATGTACCATGACGTTTGTGAAGCCATGTACATAGAAAGACAGATGGATAGATGATTGATAGATAGATAGATAGATAGATAGATAGATAGATAGACTGAGTGATAGATGATAGATAGCAGATAGATGATAGACAGATGGTAGAATAAAAAGTCAGACTTCTTCATATTATTCTTTCTATGTACATTTAAGGCATGAATGGCTTTACTTGAATCCTGAGGTATAAACATAGCTTGCCTCCTACAACTGAGTCTCCCAGCAAAGCAAATTCTTCATAGTAGTCTTGGTGACAACTGTGGGCCTGCAGGTGATAAGGTAAAAAGAAAAAGCTTCTCAAATAATTTCTTTAACCTGAAGGCACATTGCTCTCTTAATTTGAACAAAATAGAAGACATTGATTTAAATCTCTTTAAATTGTATGGCCTGGAGATCAGAAGGAAATAGCCAATCCACAAAGATAGCAACTACTTCTCCACTGATTTCTGCTCCTCCTGCTCCTGGCAGCCCATTGGAGCTTGACTTCATTTTCTTGCCAATCAGCTCAGCCTTTCCTCAGAATTTGCATTTTCATCAGCTGCTATTACTCCAAAGTGATGAAGCTGTGGGCAAGTGGACAAGCTCACAGGCTCCACTGGGAGACAATACTTTAGCTCCATACTCCCAGAGAGTTGGCTAGTAGGTGTGCAAATGATAACATCTCAGTTTCCCTTTTATCTAAGAACTGTATAATACTTTCATTCTGACCATATGGTATTAAAAGTACTTATGGCTGTTGTTTGAATTAATTGTTTTAAATTTTCACTAGCAAAAAGCACAGAGAGAACAGAGAGGGAAAGAAGAACTGGGCAGTTAAGCCAAATGTGTTTTGTTTTTTTTTTTAAAGAAAAAACCCTTCAAGGAGAAAATAAACCTAATATTTGTCTTGGCAAGAATTGCATCATACACTGGCCTAATTTTATGAATTCATTAGGATCATGGTCCTTTCAATCAGGAAAGTTAGCTGATGACAGTGATCAGAACACTATCTAGAAATAATGTGTGATTAACATACATTCAGCCCAGAAAATAGTGGAGAATTATTCAAGTATGCATTAAGCTCTTAACTATAATCCGATAAGCAGTTTAAAATAATTTTTATGCAGAACTTGGATTTTACTTCCTCAGCAGAATTCGCCTTTTCTCCTAAGTGTGGGCTGCTAGGGAGTCATTTCTAAATTCTTATGCATGAGTAATCATGCCATATTCAGTAATGTATTCCTCTTGTGAGTATGTGATCAACTACAATGCAATTGATGGCTTTCCTGATTCATTATCAGCAATTTGTGATCAATTTTACCACATGGTGACAGCCTGGAGTGGAAGCTGGTGCTAATGTGTTTGATGGTTTCATTTATGTGAAGCTTGCCAGCTAAGTAGAAAAGGGCACATGCTGAAGACCACCCCTCCTCCATGGGTGACGCGCAGCAGCAGCCTCCGATGTTACTAAAGGGAAAATTGAAAAAGTTTCCAGGAGATTAAGCAGAAAGCTTACAACTTGCATGAGACTCTCAATTTTCCAGCGGCTCTGACAGGAGGATAAATCTTCAGCTATTTTAACTAAAGTGTAAGCAAAGCCAGTGTCTAACTAGGGTAAACAAAATTTATTATGATTCGGACACGGCAGTGGTGTTTACATCTGGCTTGACAAAATTGCCAATGTGTGAGACCCTTAGTTAAGAAAAATGTTGCCGTTGGCTTCTCATCTGTCAGCTAAAGGAGTGTGTGAGTGTGTGTGTGTGTGTGTGTGTGTGTGTGTGTGTGTGTGTGTGTGTGTTTTCTTTGAGAGTTGTGGACAGAGTGATTTTGAACACTAGACTTTGATATCATGCACATTTCACACTTGGGTCAGTGCTAAGCACATGTGAAGTATCTGGGCATAGTGTGGTTTGCACCTGCCTCCACTTTAAAATAAGATTTCATTCAAAGCACAACTAACATATGCTATGAATCTGCTCTCAAGATGTGCTTTCTGGTGTTGTTCATGATACTTTAACTGAAAAGGGTTACCAATCTATCTCTCTGTCACTTTGAGAAATAGTGGAAAAGGCAGGTTGGTGAGAATCTCATATCTTCTAGAGATCCAGGCTGCCCTGGCCATCTGTCAGCAGGTGTCTCCTGGAGACTTGGAAGTTCTACTCAAAGTTGATGAAGCTGAGATTTTGTTCGGTTGTTCAGTCCTCCTTGACCCTACTGGTTGTTTGTGAATCCATTTTGTCATGTTCTGGGCACACTGGAGCCTAGATTTTCATAATATTATTTACACATTACTTGTGCACCTTGACAAGATCTACCATCTCTGTGACAGGTTTTTGGATAGGAACGGTATAAAGCAGGAGTTTTCAACCTATGGGCTAAGACCCCTTTGTGGGTTGAACAAGTCTTTCACAGGGGCTACCAGAAAACACAGATATTTACGTTGTATTTCCTAACAATAGCAAAATAAGAGTTATAAAGGAACAACCAAAATAATTCTATGTTGTCGTTTTATGAGGTCCAACATACCATGAAGAGTGTGTTAAAGGTTGCTGTATTTAGAGAGGTTGAGAACCACTTCTCTAAATGAATGGAGCATAGCCTGGAGGACGTGGTAACTCCATACTGAACATCACGTAAGAATAGATGAGAAATTTCCAAGCCTCAGTTGTGTTGTGCTAGTGGTGGATGAGCACCTTTCTGAGTAAGTTTTATTTTACAACTATAAAAATATTAAATTCCAGCTGAGAATATTATTGTGGCAATTTCAAGAGAAAATGGGAAATGTCATTTTCTCTCCAGACTTTAGATCAGCATCTGTGGCTGAATATTATCTCTCTTCTTTACACAAGTCTTACCTCAAATTGGACACCCAGGAAATCAAAGGTCAGCAAGACTAAACCTAAGCCTGGCTGTAGAGTCTTGGGCTCCCAAACATTTCCTAACTTAGTTTAGAAGTTGTTAATATTTGTAGATAACCATAAGTGGCTCTTCCAAACAAATAGAGGGTAATGAAAGAGAAGAAAATGAAAAGATTGTTGGTTACTATTGTGCATGGTTACATAAGACCATTTTCATGCATGTGTGTAGCAGGCTTTGGGTTCATCTACCCATGACCCACTAAGTTACCTCTTTTCCTAGCCCCCTTCCCATTAGTCCAGTTGGTGCCTCAGGCAATTTCACATCTACTTTCAGTGTATCTGCTTGTGCATGATTTTATATAACCTAAGAACTAGGACATGAAAATGAGCGAAAAGATGATTTTGTATTTCTGAGACAGACTTAATTCAATTAATATGATTATGGCTGGTATGTCTGTTTTCCTTCCAACAACAAAACTTCATCCTTTTTTATGGCTGAAAAAATTTCAATTGTGTATATAAGTCCTATTTTCTATAGACAGTATCTTGTTATGAAACATAGGGGTTAGTTCTATGACATAGCTGTGAAAACAGGGCTAGATCAAATGCTAATGTGTCAATAACATTTTTAAAAGTTATGTTATGTGGGCAACAATCCCTCACCCCCCCCCCAAAGCCTTCCCCATTTGTGAGAAAACAATTGCAGCTTTGGTATTGAACTGGCTTCCTTCTAGACTCTTCAATAATACACTATCAAAAATCTAGCTTATGTTCCCGAGTCAAGGTCAATCTCATATCTCCTTGATTAATGTGAAACCATATACACTAAACTGCTGCCAGAACAATCATTTTTATTAGAGATTTCTAAAGAAGAGTCCATTTTCAATGTGAAAACAACTGGTTTCATCTTGACTTTGATGTTGTTCCTACCACTGTCAATTTCACGTGTACTTACTCTATGTCTCTTGTTTGGCTCTGACTAGTTATGAAGCTTAACAGAATTCATCTCAAATAACTGTATGTGCTAGGCAAAACATGTATTTATTTGGAATTAACTTGTACTCGACATATTCTCTTTCTTTCTTTGTTTCGTTCACTTTTGTTTCTTTGTTTCTTTCACTTTTTTGCATAACAATCTACTTCTTTAGATTCTTGTCCTTTCTGGGCTTTCAATTCAAGTTGTGTTCATATCTTCACAGGCTATAGACTCATTGTTCTGTTGGCTGCAATTATTTTCCAGTATTTTATGTACTAGTTATTCCAGAATTGTGGTTTCATTTTATTATGGAAATAAAAATTTCTCATTCAAATGCCTTAAAAAATTAATAGCTTCAGCCTATTCCCCTTAACGTCTTCTCTCCATCAAGATTAGTGTCTCTTCTTCAAAGTCACCATTATGAGAGCTTATGTGTGGCATCTTCTTAAATTTAAGTTGTCTGAAATGTTAGGCTTCTCTTTTACAATTATTCATAGTGTTAATTTCCTTAATTATTAACACAGAAAATTTACACAACCAATGTCTTATCATCATGTATAAGATTTGAAATTAACAACTTAAAAACATGAACCAAATTTCTTCTACTAGTTTGTCACTGATCATGATACATACATTTTTATGATCAATACTTTTTCCGAGAAACACATATTCATGTTCCTACACACACAAACAAATCCACTCCTATTTTTGTATGTATTCATATGTACAGCATATTGCAAATATATAGTCATCTGAAGTATGTACATGCATATGTAAAATCATTTGTTCACCATCTTGATCAAAGTCTGAGCCTTCTTCACATTATAAGTATAAATGTTTTTCTAAAGTTTTTGGCCAATGCCAGTTTTACCTTTAATATAAGCTACTAATTTTCAAAATGCAAACTTAAAATCTTAACCTTATTATCACAGTTAAGACATCTCAAATGCCTGAATACTATTTACCATATTTAAATGTTCACTTTCAATTTCCTCTAATTAAGATAATTTAGCTTGAAGTTAAATAACTGCTCTTAACTATCAACTGATAGTTTTTGATTGATAGATGGTTGGTGCCTCTGGAGAGTTATTTAAAGTACTCTTGTCAGTCACAGTAACCTTTCCTAAATTTGAAAAAATATCTCTGGTGCAATCTCAATAATTTGGAAATTTCTATTTTTTCAGAGTTG
This sequence comes from Uromys caudimaculatus, assembly GCA_028551405.1. Taxonomy (NCBI): domain Eukaryota; kingdom Metazoa; phylum Chordata; class Mammalia; order Rodentia; family Muridae; genus Uromys; species Uromys caudimaculatus. The sequence continues at coordinate 17,582,152 of CM052715.1, read as the reverse complement.
AATTAAACATCATGTTATGTCCAGTAACTTTTCACTTTAGTATTATGGTATTATTAATTCTTAATTGTGAGCAATTTCATATAGTGTAATTCATTCAACCAAGGCAGATAGATGATTCATATTGTAACAAAATCTCTTTATTTCATGTGTCTTATGTGCTAAAAGGAGATACCTGCCAGGCACTATCAGGACAGTTTGGTAGTATAGGCTATAAATTATGGGTTAGTCATCTATATTCTGACTGTTAGTCACATACATTCCTGTGTTTATTAGGAGGGCTAAACTGTAATCTGTAGGAAAATACAGGAAAAAGAAACATGTATTCTCTGAATGGAGAATGATATCAAATAAAATAGGCCCTGGCCAAATGTAGATTTATTTAAAAAAAGAAAAACAATCTAGCCCCCCCCCCCAAAAAAATACCAAGCAAGCAAGCAAACAAACAAAAAAAACTACTTGTTTTGAGAAGAAGGAAAATAAGTGTGTTTTTTCATTGTATGTTGTCTGTAAATTCAGTAATTCATTAAGGTGAAGAGTGCAGGAACTAACCTCATTAATTGAATAAAGCAATGTGAGAGCTGGGACCCAACTCTAGTCCCTGGATAGGCTTTGGTTTGTCCTTGTGTCTTTGGTTTAGGAGTGACATGTAAAGAAAGCACAAGTCCCTAATCAGAACATTAAAAGGCCAGTTTTTACTAGAGAAAATGTGTGTCATTTATTTTAAAAGAAAGAAAGAGAGAAAGAGAGAAAGAGAGAAAGAAAGAAAGAAAGAAAGAGAAAGAAAGAAAGAAAGAAAGAAAGAAAGAAAGAAAGAAAGAAAGAAAGAAAGAAAGAAAGAGAGAGAGAGAGAGAGAAAGGAAAAGTAAAGAAAAGAAAACCTAATAGATGAAGTCCAGGAATCGCAGTAACTCGTGTTAGGTTTTGTTCAATTTAACTTTTATAAGGAGGAATAAGTATTGGGACTTTATCTGGATATCTGACACATACCTGCTCAGGAGCTGGGGAAACTTAAGGAAAATCCCAAGGAAGATAGTGTCATTTTTCCCACATGGCTTGGGCCAGATCATCTAGAGAAGAATTAGTAGTAAAGTCAACAGTCAACAACGAGGTTGTTGACCCTCTGTTTCTGTTCTGAAGAGGCAGAACAATCCAACCAAGACCCAAATATAGTCATCACTCAAGCATTTGTTGAGTGGATTCATTATAACTTAGAGCAAGACCCCTGAATCCTGGTCTACTTGGAGACAAAAGAACATAATGCTGAACATAGACACTGTGCAGCCTGATCACATTGACACAAAAGTACACAATTTTTTATGTGAATGTCTAAAGTACAATGAAGAAATAGGGGAAATGAGCACGTGGAAATCAGAATGTTATGTGTACCACACTTAGAGATTGCTTTTCTGAATTATCCAGCAATACCTTGTTAGGTAACTACTGTGTGAAGCATCATGCTTGGCAAAATTAAAAACATACATATATAGGTCATAATTATTCCATGCAACAAATTTGAGCGGTGACTATGTTCGAGTCTTTGTTTGTTCTGGGGATCTTGATACTGCACATTTCTCTTTTTCTTTGTGTATATTCCATAAATAATGTACTTGTGAATAACGAAATGTAGATGCTCATTTTATATGTTAGAAGACCAAAACTTGGAGTGATGACATTTTAAATTACATCTTCTTAGCTCTAAGTGGCAATGTCACAAGTTGAGCTATGTTCATTCCAAGACCACATATAGTATGCCTAATATTTAATCACTTATAATATTTCTGTGATGTTCAATAATCTTCAAGTTCATTAGAGGCTGGTACATGGGTCATATTTACTGCTTTGTGCTCTTTTCCCATTACCTATCACAGAATAAAGTGAACCAGCCTAATCAGCCTCTCTCATTAAATATTAGTACATTAGAGCATTTACTCTACATTCTTATTAAAGAATTTCTTGAGCACTCTTTATGTTACATTGTTTTTCCAGAAATTATGGTAGATGTGATGCACGGAAGAACTTCTAATATCAATACTGCTGCAGAAATGTGGGCAAAACAAATGTGACCTGGTCTCTTCCATGGTATGTCTGATGGTCTTTAGTAAATTAGTTTATATTTCTGCATTAACTAAAAAGTAAACTAAATAAGACACAATTGTAAGATTTTGTCAATTTCTTTGATCAAAGTTTGTTTTTTCTTCTTTGGATGCTATATCCTGAATTTTCAAAGCCACTCTAAAGACACAAATTCTAGAATTTTGCACCAAGTGAAAATCTAAAGATTCTGCCGCGGGGCGTATGGTGGAAGTTACCACATAGAGTGTATGCCTAAGGAGTTCACTTCGATCTACATGCCCAACTTTCCTCTGATTACTGGCTTTAAAACATGGTCTGGTGGTCTTAGATTAGATACAAGAACCCAAGTAAAAGCACAACCAGTTCAGGAGGAGGTTAAATAGCTCTTTCGGCTAATAATATAGCACTCTCTACCCTAAGTACAAAAAAAAAAAAAAAAAAAAAAAAAAAAACCAAAAACCCTCCAAGCTCCTGAATAATATGCAAACATACAACTTAATCTGTTTTACTTGTACATATATCTGTGTACCATGCATGTACTTGGTGTTCACAGAAGACATAGGAGAGCATGGGATTCCCTAGAACTGAAGTTACAGACAATTGTGAGATGCCATGTAGGTGCAGGAAATAGATCCTAGGCCCTCTGAAAGAAGAACACATCTTTGCAACTACTGAATAAGTTCTCTAGCTCTTAACGTAATATATCTTTAATAAACCATGTGAGAGAACTTGAATCCAAGTTCCACTCTAGTGTCCTGCAGGTAGATGCTTTTTCTGTGTAAGGAAAGCCTCTTGGAAGATCACACAATGGATAAAAGAACATCAAACAGCAGAATACAGGTGATATGTTGCAAATTGATGAGAAAATGTTCTTTGCTGTGGATACAGTCCACATCATTATGGAATTAAGCTTCAGAGCCAGTGGCTCAGGATCCAGGACAAAGAGACTCTAGCCTCTCACTGGTTACATGATTATTGTAAGAGCCATGTTTTCCCTTTATTGCATTAACTAAAATAATCTATTGAAGTTATGAATGCATAAGGAATGGTACTTTCCTGGGAAATGTGGGATGACTAAAGTAAATGAAAAATAAGGAATTTAGCATCTCTGCATTGGACATTCTATATTGATGTAAACATAAAATGCAAACTAATTCAGGTAACACACTCAGACACTGCCCTAAATGTGTTACTATTTGTTAAGAAATATTGATAAGATTATATTCATCTTATATGTACACTTGGTCCCATATGATCCCACACAGATTCATATGACATATAATGTGTCTGTGATATACATGATAGAGGCACATGAAGTCAGAATGAAGGTCTTGTCTGATGACACAGCTAATAAGTGGAAGAACCAAAATGGAAAGCTGTATCTTGCCCTCAGAGAACATGCATGGTATTGTCTTCACATTCTTTCCATGTTGGCTAACTTTTGACCCTCCTTTACCTCAGTTTCTTTCTTTGTTAAAGAGCAAGCTAGATGAATTCCAGCATGTCCCTTTCAGTTCAAATTCTCTTTGAAGAGAAATGTAATTCCCTTTAGCCATAACATCTCCTGTGAGGCAAGAAAAAGTGTATTTATATCATCTATCAATTCTCTCTCCCAACTTTTATTAGGTTTTTTTTTTTTCTTGTATGCCTCGGCCTCCTGGGTCCAGCATCCCTGTCTTTCTGTCAACTTCTCAAGTAAAGTAATGTGTTTCATTACATTTTGGATGCCACACCAGCTTAATCCCATTGATAGAGGGCTATGCAATCAAGCTGACAGTTGGATGATGATTCGAATCGTCCCTGACTCATTACTTTGTGAAGGATTTGGCATGCCAATCAATGGGGAATGATGTGGCGTGCCTTGAAGAATGACAGTAATCCATTTTCCACCAATTGACGTGATGAGTCTTTGACAGACTCACAAGTTATGGGGCCAAAGCCAAACACAATTTGGCACACACCTCCCAGCACTGCCATTTTGCAGACCCTGAGGGTATTTGTCAAAGCTGTAGCCTTCTTGTCTTCCACAGTCTTCAGCCAAGGGTCTCAGGAGGCCGACAGCATTAATAAGCTTTTGCAGGTTAGTAATGCAGCAATGTCCATGACCTCACCTGGTGTACTAGCCCAAGGTGAGAAAGTAAAGAAATAAATTAGACTTCCTAATTGTACCCATCCATGCAGACACCCCTAAATTTATACACCCCAGCAAGAGCTGTCTTTCAAAGTCATCATTTGAGGGAGTGCATCCATTTATTCTAATGAGGCTGTCAACTTTTAAAATGCATTTGCAATAACCTTTAAATTTTTTCTTCAGAACTAATATTTAAGCCATGCTATTTTTCTGTCTTGACATCAGAAACATAGCCTCAGCTTGATCATGTTCCATATTAATCTAATTTTCACTTTGTCTATTTCTCTAAACAGTTCACTCTGAGAGGAGCTCTTCCCCAGAGCAGAGCACAGCAATTGGCTGTCCAGCACCAAATGGTGAGCCCTTGAAAACATACATGCAAGTAGCATCATATGAACTTAACAGGTTATATTTAGGAATATATAAGTATATACTTATACACATGTAATAATAATTTCTTACAAAGAGGCCATGAATTTGAAGAACAGGGATGGACATATGGCAAGATTGGAAAGAAGAAAAGGCATAATTATATTATAATCTAAAGAAAAATAAAAAATGAAAAGAAAGAGCTACCCTCTTCTCCATCCCATGGCCTGCTTTGCAAAGATATGCCTGGATGTATATCCCTATCAGAAATTAATAGAGCCTACATTTTCTTCCTACATATCTAACACATTCACATCAGGACAGCTACCCTTCCACTATAGTTGGGGGTTGGAAGTATTGCCTTTCAAACATATTGAACAGAGAGAAAATTATTACCCCTCCACACTTGATAGACTCATTACAAAAGGAAACGAGGCCATAAGCAGCCAAACATATTGACAAACCATGGTACAATATCAGGCCAACATATTAAAGAAACACCGACCATTTCTTACTCTGTGCCCATACAGACTAGGATTTCAAATAAAGTTTTCATGATTTCCTCTTAAATATGAACAGTCAAAAACTACTGATGTTTGAAAAAATACTAAAAGTAAAAGATAAAGACCCAAAGAGAATACAGAAAGAAATGATGAGGTACTGGTGATACTGGTTTATAGTCAGCATTTTTTGATTCAATCTTAATTTCATTTCAGTGTAATCTCAGACAATAGTCTCTGTTCCTTCAATTTTCTTGTAACTTATTAAGACTTGTTGGAATGCTCTGGATATTTTGTAACTTGGTGGACATTCTGTGTATGCTTGAAAAATTAAGTCTGTTCAACAGAGCATTTTTCAAATACCTCTTGGTTAAGGGTTTAGTTGACTATCATACAGTTTTTGTTTTTTGTTTTTTGTTTCTTTTGTTTTTGGGTTTTTTTTTTTTTTTTCAAGACAGGGTTTCTCTGTGTAGCCCTGGCTGTCCTGGAACTCACTCTGTAGACCAGGCTGGCCTCGAACTCAGAAATCCACCTGCCTCTGCCTCCCAAGTGCTGGGATTAAAGGCGTGCACCACCACTGCCCAGTTTCAAACAGTTTTTGTATCATGTCTAGATTATTATTTTTTCCTTACAGTTGCCCAGTTTGGTGTTCTTTGAAGCCATGTTTGTAACCACATACTCATTTGGGATCTCAATGTGTCTCCAGTTACTTAATCCTCTTATATTTATAAAGCCCTCATATTTAACAGTGGTTATATTCTTTGCTATTATACAACATTTTGGGATAGTAGCAGGATTGTCAAGTTTCTCTTAATTAGTGTTGGTATAGTATGTCGTTTCTCATCATTTTTCATTTATAACCTCTGTATAAGTTTTATTTTAAAAGAACTTCTTTCAAAGAGCATAGAGATGGGTCTTTTTAAAAAAAAATTTACAACACAATATTATGATTCTTATTGCCAATGGAAGCACTTAGAGTATTTTCATGTAATCTGATTCTTAACTTTAATTTTGAATTTGACTGTTTGGTTTCATCTATTTTCTGTTGTTTTGCTTTTATATTTGACTTCTTTCAAATGAACTGAATTTTAAAAGTAAACTTATTTATTTTGTTATCTTTGCAGACCTTTAATTATCTTTCTGCAGTTATTAATGGCTGCTTTAAAGAATATAGTACATAGTTTTAGATTATCAGAGTTTCTCTTCCACTGCTCTTGTATCACTCATGAAGAGTAACAAGATGCCAACTCTCATTTTCTTTCTCAGGCTTGTTGCATGTTCTTGTATTTTATGTGATGTTATAATCATTTCAGTTTTTGCCCCAAATCCATTGCTATTGATTTTATTTATCGTACATTACTGTTATTTTCATGTATACTGTGACCAATATTCTAAAGAGATTTAAGTAATAAGAAAGAAGCTTACTCATTTCTGCCTGGATGTTCTGATGCTATTCAACCCTGTGTGTGAATTAGCACTTCTGGCTGCTATGTTCTTCCTACAGGGTGAACTCTTTAACATTTGTTAAGATAAAATATATAACCAGAGCATAAGTCAGTCAAGGAGAGCTACATTTGATTAAATGAAATTCCATGAGAAGAAAGAGGGAATCTGGAAGTGAAGGAAAGGCCCAGCAAACTGTTGGGGTTTTAGATTCAATGGGTTCCTCCAGTGACCATGACTTTAGATGAAATAGTGCCGATGTCAGGAAGAGATGATTCAAGAAGCTTTTAGACATCAGAGGAAAATAAGACCACTTAAAAAATGGATCCAGAATTAAAAAATTATAGGGGTAAATATTTCATCAGCAAGGTGAGAATGAAAAATAAGCTGGCCCTTAGAAGAGAGACTAGCAAAGGTAAAAAATCACCAGGAAATGCTTGCTCCTTTGTATCCTTTTGTGGGAAATTATTGATTAGTATGCCCATGAGAATTAGCAGACACAAATGAGAAAAGAAAGAAACATTAGAAGTGAAAATGTAATACAAGAGAAAAACAGATGTGATTCCCAGCCTAGTAGTGAATGGAGTCAGGAAAACAATTCTTCACTTCCCTTAGCAGTAAGACTGGTCAGACTACAGGACTGAGAAAAACCCAGACTGAGATGAAACCTGGAGAAGACCTGCAATGTTTCACTGAGTTGGGGTGGGGGATGAGGGTAGATTTCAATTTTCCTGGAAGAGTTTAGGTGAATTAGTGGAAGGTACATAGAACACTAAGCAATTGGAAATCCTGAGTCAAATATTAACTCATGGGTAAATACAAAATTCTACCCCAGAGAGAATGTACTCGTATACTAAGTGGATTTACCTGAGAGTATTATGTATTCAGCAAGCAATGCTGAACTGCGGCTTAATGAAAAAAAAAAAAAGTGACAAAGGATGAGAGGCTGAGGGATGCAGACCTGTATATCTGAACAGGTGCAGAACTGGTGAAAAAAAAAAACCAGATTCTCAGAAATTCAACCAAGAACAACAAAACTGGACCAAAAAAACAGAAGAGGCAAACATTATTCAAACATGCAGAAAGACTGGGGATACAATAAGGTAGATACTTCTAGAAACAGAAACGTGGGCTTTAGGGACCAAACACTCATTTCTTAAGAAGAATCCTAGCTTATCAAACTTTGTAAAAAAAAAATTCTACAAATGAAAACTGAATTCTCGAGGATGGACATGAAACCAGATATTTAATTCTAAAATCGTTATTCTCATCGCTGATAGAATAAAGAAATCTTTATGACGTGCGAGTATGTTTTCAAGTGTCTTGTCTGCTGCTATTCTAAAGCCCCTTGCCAGCTCATTCATATTATTTCACTTTATTTACCATTAGTTTACTTTTTTTTCCTCACTTAAAAAATGTGTTGCTGCATCAACAATGTGCTACAGAAGATAAATAGGTAACTTCCAACCTAAAGTCAAGGACTGCAGGGGCAGGACTCTCAGGAGGCCTTTCTAATCCGGTAGTAGAAACCTAAGCTTGGAAGCTAATTATCTTTAAAGTATTAGCTGCACTCATTGTGTGAAATGAAAAGCTTCCTAATGGCGTTTTTCCTCAGGTGTATTATGTACTTTGGCCATATTCATCCTAATAACGTCTGTCCCCTCATGCTTATGCCTTTCTTCTGAAATAGAGTTCTACATTCATGTGCTATACATTTACACATATTGAAAACCTTTGGTTTCAGTCATTCATAAAGATTGTGCTAGTAGCTTAAAACCAGTTTGTTGTCTGTCTCTTGCCGTGCTAATAACCTTTCTTTGTATAAACCCCAGTAGCGGCTACACATTTCCTCAGCCCTCCTTTAGTTTATCCCACATTATAAGTTTTGCTCATTTGCTCGATTCTCTTGATTTTACTTATAACTTTCTAAAAGTAGATTAAAAAGAAATCCTTGCTAAGTGGCTAAGCAAAGCCAACCTTTCACTTTTTTTTTTTATCAAAATAAGAAAATGATGTAGACTTAGGAGGGCCAAGGCAAAAGTACCTGACGGTGTACGCCATGGGAATTTGGGTGACAGTGCAGTGCCAGGGAAATGTTAGTGAACCCCAAAAGACCTGACAGGAGTCAACCCGATGCAATCACATCAGGGCCTTTATTCAAGAAAGCTCAGGCCCCTCAGTCCCCCCACTTCCAACCTGCAGGACAGTTTTAATGGAGAGGCGCCCAGAACATCTGTCAGTGTTAGGTTTTATAGAAAGCAGCAAATGGGGTGAGTGTTTCTAGCCTGACAAGCATCTAATTGGAGAGCTACTGTGGCCTTTAGCATGATTGGCTGGTGCTGGGCCTCAAACCATAAACTTCACTTCTGCTATTCTCTGCATTAGTTAGTGATTGTTAGCCTGAGGTACGCTTGTTGGTCATTAACCTGGAAATGGCTGGATTTGTTGGGGGAGATTAACCTGGAAACAGCAAATCTTGTTGTGGGTTAGCCTAGAAACGGGAGCTAGGCTCTGGTTTTGTTGAGGAGGAACTTGAAAACTAATGCTGGGCATCGGTCTGTTATTTACCTGAATTCAAACTTAGGTCAGGTTCTCTAAAATAGAGTCTGAACTTAAAAGATTTGGTGTCTCATCAGGATGAAAAGAAGAAACAGCATGTTCATAGCAGCCATATTTATAATAGCCAGAAGCTGGAAAGAACCCAGAGGTCCCCCATCAGAGAGATGGATTCAGAAAATGTGGTACATTTACACAATGGAGTACTACTCAGCTATTAAAAACAATGACTTAATGAAATTTGCAGGCAAATGGATGGAACTTGAAAATATTATCCTGAGCGAGGTAACTCAGTCACAAAAGAATGAACGTGGTATATACTCACTGATAAGTGGGTATTAGCCCAAAAGTTTGGAATACCCAAGTTTCACTTTACAGTAACCGCTAGACTGAGAGTGAGGTCCCAGATGGAGGAGTTGGAGAAGGGACTGAAGGAGCTGAGGGAGTCTGCAGCCCCATGGAGGGAGCAACAGTGTCAACTGGCCTGACCAGTTCTCATGGAGGCTGGACCACCAACCAAAGAACACACATGGAGGGACTCATGGTTCGGACCACATATGTGGCAGAGGAGGGCCTTGTTGGCCATCAGGGGGAGGAGAGGCCCCAGTAAAGGGGAATGTCAAGGTGGGAATATGGGAGTGGGCAGGTGGGTGGGTGGGAGGTGGACTTCCCTCATAGAGGTTGGGAAGGGGAAGGGGATAGGTGGTTTCTAAAGAGGAGACCTAGAAAGGGGGAAACATTGGAAATGTAAATAAAGTATCAAAAAAAAAAAAAAAAAGAATGAAAGAGAGGGAGGGGGAGAGAGAACCAGAAGAGGTAAAAACGTACAGGTATCTAAGATAAGAAGAGAATTAGAAAAGGAGAACTTATTATACTTCAAACATTTAACTGAATAGTGTATGCCATATTGGTTTGAGGTACCAAGGAGGTGTCCATGAACCCTAAGAGACCAATCAGGAGTTGATCTGATGCAATCACACCAGGGTCTTTATTTATAAGCTAGAGCTCACCAACTCACCACCAACCCACAGGATGGTCCCAGTGGAGACAAGCACTGAATACTCATTGGGTGCCATTTTATAGAAAATGGCAAGCGAGGGGTGCATGTCTCTAGCCTGGCAAACATCTAATTGGGGTGCTACTGTGGCCTTTAGCATAATTGGCTGGCTCTGGGAGTCTAATCATAAACTTAACTCCTGATTGATGGTTGTTAGGAAGTGAAATGCCAGGGACAGGCTTGTAACTTGAGGGTGCAGATTTGTTGGGGGAAGTAATCTAGAGACTGGTGCTAGATGCTGGATTTGTTGAGGGAATAACCTGGAGATGCAGGGAGTAGCCTGGAAATTGGTGCTAGGTATCAGCCTGTTAGTTTACTTGAATTTAAACTTAGGACAGGTTTTCCAAGATGGCGTCTGAACTCCCAAAATTTGGTCTCTCATTTTAATTGCTTATTACTATATTCTGAAACATGAAAATAAATGTGTGTGTCCATACTTCTTATTTGAAGTCAATTAAAAAACATCGTCTTTACAAAACATTAGAAATACCACTTGCTGATTCCTCACCTTAAACTTGTTCTCTTCTGCAATGCAAATATAGGAGTGCCCTCCTTTGTGTCATTTAAGTATAATAAAATTCTTATGAAGAAGAAGAATTATGAATGACAGAAAAATCTACTACAATCTTTGCATAACCAGCTAACCAGGCAAAGATCTGTCACTTGTCAAATTTTAAAGATTTATTACTCCTCTTTTTTCCCATATCCCTCCCCTTCCTACTGGAGGTCTGCATCACAAAGTTTCATCTGGTGCTAGAATCTTCAAGGACAGGAGCTGCAAACTTCAATCCCTTTATTAAAAAATCTTGGCGTTGTATTTTAACTGAATTTCATTTCCTAGTGATGGAACTCTCAGACCCTTTTATTGCTTTGCTGATCTCTTGCATCATATTCTGTCTCCAAAAAAGGCTCTGTGGCCCAAACTCTACTGCTTTCAACCACTTAGATACAGCATCAGAGACAACTCAAAATGTCTGATTTTATATAAAAGATAATAAATGGACATGAATAGATGGCGAGGTTATAAACCCATCAGGATTTTAAGATTTACTGGCCCTGAGTTTATTACCAAGGTTTCATGTAATCAGCATGTGTATGGGGTCATGAGACTTCTAGTCTATTGAGAATTCAAATGTTATGTTCCTATGCCTGAGGCCTCATGAGATCACAAAATAACTTTATAGAAATGCTCACCATGGTATACATAAATATATCACCCACTGTCACTCTCCCATGCACAACCTGTCCACATTGTCAGCTTTCTTTCTGTAAGTCTATTTTCATCTCAATTCTTTTAATAAAATACCTCTTGCATTTCCTTTCTTTCTTGAAATCACTAACAGTTCTGTATTTCTTTAATCTCACCTGCCTGTCATCTATTTTATTCATATCCCCCATTAATGTTCCTCAAAATGTTAAAATATTTATCCCTTAGAGCCCAAGCTAAAAAGTTTAAATATTATCTAAAAACCTCCCCTCAAAATGGAAACAAAGCTTCATTGTACTGTGCATTTGTTCAGACTGCCAGGTCTCTTCACCTGGCATCATGGCCTGCCCACAGCTTCCATGACAGAAGTCACTTTACCTACACATGAATCCCTATAAATTGTGGATACAATAGCTTGATAACCAATGGGGTGACCTGACAAGTTGTTTTTTGTTTGTTTGCTTTGTTTGTTTTTTCTTTCTTTTATTTTTTTAAATCAAAAGACTGGCATTTGGGTCCTGAGGAAGGGGAACAAGGATCCAACGTGGTAAGTGAGGAGAGCTGCTTCCCACTGAGCACAGGGAACCCACTTTCATGACAATAGAACAAGAATTCTCTCATATCACTGCCCACAGCTCACAGGATACTTTTATTTCTTGACCGTTCATTCAACTGCTATCAGATGTACTCATTTGCCAAGTTCTTATGACTTTACAGATGTAATTCATTTTAAACTCTGTTATTATTTAAAACATAGGATTGGGTTAGTTTCATCTAGATTCTAAGCAACTTCAGGGCCCAGACTATACTGACAGCTTCCCTTTTGATGGCAGGTACATATTTAAAAAGCCAGAATAACAGGAAATATACTATGAAACATTCTTTCTTAGAGTCACAAGACCAGACCAATGACAGAATCTCTGGACATATTAATGTGAAAAAGGAAATTTTCATGGGTCCCTAGACAAAGAACAATAGCTAACTAATCCTGCTCATGGGAGATTAGCCCCTTCCACGGATGACCACCTTAATTCGATGTCCAATGCAAAGTGCTATTTCTTGAAACCGTATACATACAAACAAGAAAAGCTGATTCAGCAGGTTATTAATAGACATATTTGTGCATACACATATACACCTATGGGTCCCAATGATAAACAACAAGAAGACGCTATTAACCTGAGAGTTGGGAGAAACATAGAGTGGTTGGCGAGAGGCTACAGAGGCATCTGGAGGAGGTGGTGTGGGGAATGGTATTAAAGGATCATGTATTTAGCAAGGCTGTGATGTTTGAAACTTGTGTCAGAGGTGGCCAGCGCTTAGATGTAAGCAGTGATTGAGAGAGGCTAGAGATCATATGTACACACCACATTCAGGTGAAATTAGTCTTCAGATATTCTACTTTCACACCTGGCTTTGTAAAGTAGAAACTAAAAATGTTAACTAACAACAATAGCTCTTCTTAGACCACGGCCTAAGCCCTCCGGACTACTCCGGACATCTCCTTCCTCTAACGACAAGGCGTAAATAGCTGGCAATCTGACGGTCAATATGACCTTAGAGAAGCAGCCAGTTTTCTGCCACATCCATAGTTAAGTGTTCATTACTTTGAATTACACCAGTATTCCACTTGAACGGTGTGGTACTTCAGATGTAGTTAATGCATTTCGGAATCATTCATACTCTGTTTTTAAGCTGCGTAAAAAGGTGCCAGGAACTGTGGGAATAATGAAGGAACCCTAATGGAGCAATTCCTAGGTCATTAGAAAATCTTCTGAGGGTGGGCAACTGTGTGTTCATAATGAGAATGTACTGCCTCTCCATTGCTCCCACTTTAGTGAGGGAGTGCGTGTTCTCTCTCGCTCACTGAACTTGTGATTTCCCTCATTTCTGAGTATTTCTCTGTGAATATATTTCAATCTATGTTCCTGGTCAGATAAATCTCAGTAAAGACTTGCTGGCTGGAAAATCAAGGGACCACCTCCCTTCCTCTGGAGGCTGTGAGGTATATTATCTAGATGGAAGACAGAAGGACCACCTTGAGAAACAAGATCTGGAGACTCTAAGTTTGGAGACTTAAGATTCATTAGATCAGAGGTGATGTTCCTCTTGAGAAACTGGTATCATTAAAAATTAGGTGAGGGATGCTGGCATATGGAAGTCTCGTAGTGGACAGAACACAATCAAGTGCTTTAGTAGTCCCTATGTGCTCTATGAGATCTTTGCATAAATTTAGGCCTTTTCTGTGGGTGCATGAGGCTGGGTGAGTGGACACTGATTTTTATAAGAATGAAAGGTACTCATTGCTGTTTTCTTTTACCCCAGGGGAGGAGCTCTGCTGGTGTCTCCTAACCACTTTGATTATCAGTTTCTGGGACACAGAACCATTCATGACAGCCATGACTCTCAGCACAAAATCATTGATACTGTCCATTAGTCATGGAAGTTGATTTGTTACTATATACCACGTGTATTACCTGATTTATATAACTTTTATGTATTATTTAGTCACGAATAAGTATATTTGGTTAATATGCAGCCCAACATTTCTAGGAATATTTTTAATAGTGTTAGAATTAGTAGCTCTAACAAATGAAATGTAACAACAGGGAATAATCGGCCATTGCTGGTCTCACAAGGAAGGCAAGCAAAAGTTGCAAACCAATATGTGATTTCTTAAGATGGACCTATGGGGATGGGTGAGTAGAGACTTAAACTGGAGCCATGTTGTCTAATGTACATTATCTGCTTGACCAGCAGGCATCTCAGGTGGAGGATGTAGTTCAGTGGTAAGAGAACATGCTAAGCACATGTGAGGCTCTGGATTCAATCCCTAGCACCACATCAAATCAAGTCACTAACTTTGGAAGCTAGCATTCATTGGTGTTCGGTTGAGTCACCAACATGAACCAACAATTTCATGTCTTCTACACTCCATAACCAGTAAGTACTGGGTTTTAAGATTACTGTCAAGATTTCTTAGTGTTGAGCACTAAGAATACACAGAAGAGTAAACATAGAAATTTCCCTTTGAGAATTTTAAATCTTGTTAGATATGAGACCATGTAAGACCCACTGCAGTAGAGTTAAGTTGCTCCTCTACCTTGATAGCCTTGTGACATATTCCAAAGATAAAACCCACAGACAACCTGTGCTACTTTCCTGTCAGTTTGAAAGGACATTTAACTGACTAATTTCTTTCATTATTGCTAGCTGTTAATTACAGAGGGCTATGTTACCCTGTAGGGTTTTCTGCCTGGAATAAAGTAAGAACAAAAGGTGAGGCCACCCAGCCATTGCTCTCTTGATTCTGTTAAGGACAGTGTTTCCTTCTAATACCAGTTCAGGTAAGTAGTGGCTACAGGAAGAAAGGTAGGAGAATTACATATTTATCTCTCTCTCTCTGTGTGTGTGTGTGTGTGTGTGTGTGTGTGTGTGTGTGTGTGTGTGTGTGTGTGTGTTGTGTGTTGTGTGTTGTGTGTATGTATGTCTGAATTTGTGTTTGTGGGTATGTGTTTGTGTGTCTACTCAAGTGTGAATGTATGTGTGTTTCTTATGAGAGCGAGGCTGTGTGTGTGTGTGTGTGTGTGTGTGTGTGTGTGTGTGTACACATGCATGCATGTCTGTCTGTCTACGTGCATGGTGTAGTAGGAAGGAATATTGGACTTTCAGAGTTCAAAGGTTACCTCAGAGACTGCCATGCCATATACCACCATTTCAAAAGAAAATACCCCTAGGATTTCAGGTCACTGAAATATTTGCTCAAAGTCACACATTTAAGTCTTTATATCATGAAAATAGGCACTCTTGGTACAACACAACTCAGCAACACTGTGAAGGGCTATAGTTCTGTCCCAAACTCCTTTTCCTTTTCCAAGGGCCTCATAATCTGCCACTCTGCTGTGATGTCTCAGGAAGGAGCAAAGGAGTCCTAAAATCCATTCAACTCTCCAGATTCAATCGGCAGGTTAATTGAAAACAATTTTTATAGCACAATAAAGGGCTTGAGAACAGGGGAACATTAATATTTGTTTCCCAAAGAGTAGATCCGGAGTGAATAAAGCTGCTTGCAATTGAACTATGGTACCCAGGTGTGGGGGATGCACTTTGCTTTGCTCCATCTTATTACCATTAATCAGGCAGTGATGAGCACAGGCTGCCAGACACAACTCTGCCAGGGTACCCCAAGAGGCATGTCACCCCATCCTGGGCAAAGGGAGCAGCTTGCCCAAGTACCTTATGTGACTACAATATAGTTTTCATGGTGCATTCTTAATAAAACAAAAGATGGCCTTTTGACAAAAATATCATCTGGTTTTTATAATGTAAAATGCGGCAATTTTATCAGCATTTGCCCTGATTGGCTGTCATTAGCCCCTTGCCTTCTAATAAAATTTATGATAGCGTTCAGGAGTCCAATTTGACAGAAAGCGAGGTGATTGCGCCCTGCTTAGATATCTCTCTGGCATCTATTCCAACAATAATGCGGTAATTTTATGCATGAAATAGCACAATTGGCATAAATAGTTATAATACCGAGTGCTGTCTAAGGAAGCTGGCTGCTGGAAAATTAGAAAGCGCTTCACACTTTTGAAACAGGTAATTAGGATTTTTCTTCGTGCTCATACAAGGCAGACTGGAGTTTCATTTTATGTTTCATGTTTCATTAAAATATAGGTGTTAAAAATAAATGTTGAATTTAAAGCTGCATATATTATGAAATTAAAAGCATAGTGCACAGTAGGAGTGCACATACATGATGGATCCTTGGGGATTTTAGATTTAGTAGTGACAGGAGTATTCTTTGAAATAGTTTGAACAGGTAGTATGCCCTTCTTTCAAGCACCGTACTTTGAGAAGGATTGGTTTATGACTAAGTGGCACTCAGTCACCAGGTCTTTGGCCCAAGAACCTGTACACCACTTTCATATAAACTAACTGGATATATCTCTTTATTTTAATTGGTAAGCAAGGGCAGGCTGAGGGTCATGTGGGATTCACAGAAATTTTGAACTTTATGTTGGACTCAACATTTCCATTTTGAACTTGGCTGCCCGCTCAGACCTAAGCCAACCCTTGATAGAACCTTTCTGATGCTTTTGAAGCTCATTGTGGTTTGGGGGAAATGGCAAAAGGCTGTAATGACACTGTAGTACTAATCTCTGCTCATGACCCAGCTGATAGCAGGCTTTTAAGCTTTCTCAATGGTATCATTAAATGTGCGGCTCTGACTTACCTGACATGACACCGTCAGAAATTCAGCTCCAGCCCCTGATGCTGACCACTTCTGGGAAAGAAGCTTCTGTTAGAACTGAGTACCCTAGGTTGGATTCAGAGTGGAGGGGTGAAGCCACCAGAAAACAGGCTCCAGTTTATTGTTTTGTGCCTCAGTTTTTTCGTAAGTGAGAACTGCATCCTCACTTTCTCTGATGTATATTATGAAATACAGTTTCTAGAAGGTTGCTTGGGAACTTAACCAAGACCCATGGGAGCGGGGTGGGGTTGGTGATGGGGGCAGGAGGTTAAAAGGCACAGAGTCAACAACACAAACTCGGAGTCAGGCAAGTGGCAAAAACAGACTTGTTTATTGCTGACACTAGGCAAGCATTTATACCCCCTCCCAGTATCTCATTGGCTCTCAGGTAGCCAGACATGGTGCTGTCTCTTTCTCATTGGCTTACTCCATCGTCTGATCCAGTGTCAGTGGCCTCTGGCCATGCTGGCAGATTCTAGGTTGGCTGGCAGAGGAAGTATCAGTGGTGCATGCGCCAGCATTATGCCTGGGCAACTTGGCTAAGTTCCTTTTACACTAGAGCAAGTGGAGAAGGGACAGTGAAGAGGCATGGTATTCCGCACATGCACAGTAAAAGGCCTTGTTTAAATAAAACTATAGCTTGACTAAAGATTTGATAGATTTTCATGAGCAAATGTGTTCCACAAGAATATAGACTCTTTTGAGAATCATTTAGGACTAAATCCTATTTGTTGGTTGCACAGTTTTCCTTGAAGATACTCTGCCAGTCCTAAAGAAAACTCAGCATTAAGCTTTTGCTTCAGGATCAAGATACCTCATCTCTATCTTCAAGGCTGATCTCTTGTCCTGAGATATCAGCTGATCTGTGCTTCAAGAAAGCAGCCCTGCCACCTTTTGTATCGATGAATGAAATAAATATCTCTCACTCACCCCTTCAACTTATGCAGAAATGATTTCACGAGGGTGAGATAAAAGGAGAAAGTAGGCTTCAAGATGAAAGACCAGTAAACTTAATTGTTTTGATAATATCTCAAAATTGCTTTCTGAGTAAGAAATAAAGGAGGGAGGGGGCAATGAAGGAGGTAAAAAGTAAGATGATGATGATGATAATGGTGCTGTGTGTGTGTGTGTGTGTGTCTGTGTGTCTGTGTGCACATTCAGACAAGACATGGACCTTGAAGTAGATCAATCTTTGGCATAGGAAGAATTGGTAAGCACAGTAGAGCTCAACTTCACATAGTCCAACCATGAGACAGAAAGAAACACTACCACATATAGGGCAGGGTACACACAGATATGTTCAATAAGCACACAGAGCAAGCATGAAAGAAAGAACCTTTATAAAATGTAACCTTCTCCTTTCTGAGCCGGTGAAGGACATATAGTTATTGAAATTAGTGGACATATCCAAAGCACGTGGGCAGACAACACAAAGTGAACACAAATACAACAACTCCTCCCCCACACCCACATCGTGATATCTAAGTCTTGGGAATAATCAAACTGGATAAAGAAACTGAAGTTATCAGATAATGAAATGCTATTCAAAATAAAAAGAAGAGTTCCATCACAAAAAGGCATTGAAACTGATAAGAAAAAGAGACCTATTATACAATCCAATCCCAGGATACTCAAGGAAAGGTAAAATTACAGAGACTGAAAAATTACTGGCCATTGGGGTTTGGGAGAAAATGAAATATACAAACAAGTAGACCAAACTTGAATATATGGTGAGAAAAATATTTTTTATCCTACAGTTTTGGATAGTATATTTCAATATTATCATATTGAACAATGTCAGAACACATAGAATGTACAGTGTAAAGAGGAAACCTATGTTAACTGCATGTTGATGTTAATACCAATATAAATGAGGCACATTGATGTATGTCCTTAACTGGAGAAGCAAGACAAAGTAGAGACTGGCAGAACTTTCTGTTTTCTGTTAATTTTTTTCTTTAAAGCCTAAAGACTTAAAAAAAAAAAAGTGTATTATTTTGTAACAAGTGCAAAGTAGATAGAATGAATAGTATGCAATAAAATATTTCTTTTTTAGAATTTTGAGCTGATGAATGAAAGACATGTTAGAAAAATAATACAAATATTAAGTCTCAAATTGAAAGTTGCTCTAGGAAGAACAGCTTCCCTCATTATGACTTGACACAGTGATTCTGTGTTTAATAAACAATGATAAAATGGGAAAGAAAGTCACCATTGCTACTAATCACACTGGAAGGAAACACTGTCTGTAACTACGTTGCCTGCCATTGGAGCTCCTTCCCTTGCTTGGATGGCCTGATTGGACCTTGGTGGGAGAGGATGTGCTTAATACTTGTGGGATTAGATGTCCCAGGGTGAGGTGGTACCCAAGGGGGGCATCCTTTTCTCTAGTGAGAATCTAGGGAGAAGGGAATGGAATAATGGGGTAACAGATTTGTAAGGGGGTACTGGGAGGGAAGGGCTGCAATCAGATGTAAAGTGAATAAAAAAGGAATTATTGAAAAAAAAAAAACAAAATAAAAGGTACAGTTTGTAAAAAAAAAAAAAAAAAAAAGTTTATGAGCCATTGCAGTGGATCAGCATTGGTGCATAGGCTGACATCCTGAGCTAAAGTAGAAGTAAAGTTGAAGTAGAAGGTGGCATTTCTGATGCTACTACTACTAGTAGTAGTAATAATAATATAATAATAATAATGTTTGGTTTAACTATAATACCTGGTAGCTCCTCTGCACAGTTTAGAAACTCATGAAAAAATCATATTCTCACAATTATAATAAATTGTCACAGAATATAGGTTTTTGAGAGAAGAAAATAACATCATTGATGATTGCTTTAGGTACCTCAAATCTAGGATGTTACTGCACACTCAGGAAGGTGTGAGTTACAGGACACAGTACTTACAGAAGGAGACTGTTTACAGTATCCAGACATCATTATCACATTGGTTCACTCTGAGCATTAACAATGTGTCTTTTGTTCTGAAGAAAGAGGAAGCAGTCATCAGGTAAAGATACTTACACAGGTATGAACCAGAAACCATTATATACAGTTTCACAGAACAAGAAAACACACAGTGATAACTATCAATTGATATATTCTTTACTTTTTCCTCAGCACATAGTTTCTATGTGTTATAAACTGAACACAGTAATGGCTTCAGTGCTGTGGTGAAAATAGGAAGTACAGTAAAATGCATGGAAATCGTTTGCAGGAAACTATTTCCACTTATATCTTCCCCTTACTAATCAATCTCCATCTTGGTATTAAGTATCGGAGAAGCAACCATGACCTATGTAATTGATTGATGTTTGACAGTACAGGGGAGAAGTTGGGTAAGTCAAATTAAGAAGAATTCAACAACATAGCAAGAACATGGGTAGGATACAACAAACAAACCTTTCTTAGCCTTGAGCTTCTGGCACAGATGTTTCAGGATCAATACAATGAGTTAAAGAACTTAATTACTACTAAATTCAATTGAATACTAAAATTCAACTAGTAGAGGTATTCAGAACTATGAATTATAGAACCAAATTATAATAAAATTTAACTAGTCGAATTATTCAGAACTAGGAAAAAACTGCTCATTCACCATTCATTGGGAAAACCAGTAAACATTTCCACGTGATGTTATTCTATACAGTGGAAGAAGGAAAAAATTCAAGAAAGACCCTGAAGTTGTGAGCTTGCTAAATTATAGGAACATTCAGGAAAACTAGGAATAATCAAGTTTAAGTTAGTGTGTGGAACAGTAAAAAATGGTCTCTGGAGTTCGGCATTTAGCTTATGATTCACTAACTATTAATTCTAAAATTGAAGTAGACAGCCTGTGTTGGGAACATAAGTGTGAATTTATTGGTTAGATGCTTGAATAATGACATTGAGAGACACTTTAAGACAGAAAGTGACTATAGGACACAGAAGGGCAAGAGAGGAAGCACAGGAAAATGGTAGGAGGAAGAAAGAAGGAGATGAAAAGAAGAGTTGGCAAGAATGGGGGGGGATAGCCATGGTACCTAGAAAGTCAGAAGCAGCATAAGAGAACAGAGAGAAAGTTTCTTAAGAGTCAAGTAAATAGAAATTCAGGGACTAGGGAGATGGTAAGAGACTCGATGCTGCAATGCAGAGGAGAAAGGTCAGCACTGAGAACCAAATAACAGATTCCGCAATATATGACTTCATTTGGATCATAAGAACAATGCAATGCCACTGAAAATATGGGTTGAAAGCTAGATTGAAATAATTTCAAAAACACCATAGAGGCCTGATATTTTTTTCTTTCCTCTGCTTGATTCTTTCTTCTTGTAAAGTTTTCCTTTGAGTTTTCTAGTACGGATATTGAGTTTTTCAAATCGACTTTTATTTCAACCTGAGTCCTCTTTATTGTTTTTCTTTATTGAATTTTGTTCAAATGACATGAATGATCTTTGTCATATTCATAATCCTTAAGGATTTTTTGTTTGTTTTCTTGGGCATTACCTAGGTATTTATTTTCCTGAAGTTGTTTCTCCTTAACGCCATTGAGCAGTTTTTTTGTGTCATCTTGAAATACCTTGAATTCTTTGAGGAAATTTACATTTGTTCCTTTAAATTATGTACTCTGGAGTTTATCTAGATAGTTTTCATTGACGTGAATTTATAAAGAACTGGTAGGTTTCGAAGAGACAATATTGTATTGATCTTTCATCTTCTTGGTATTCCTGTGTGAGACCTGGGAATGTGAACTTTCTTTGTAACTTCTGAGTTTATTGTGGAAAGAACAGGTTGACAAATAAGAGAAGGTGTGGGGTGGGGTGGGTCTAGAGGTTGGAAATGTCTTCGTTGGAATGAAAGCACATGAAGAGAGGGGACTGGGTTCATATATGTGATATGCTTCCTGTTCCAAGACTGGAGTAGAGGGCAGGTAGATCTTTCTGGATGGATATGGTGGATATGACATGAGAGACTTCTGTAGTTTTGGGGAATAGGTAGAGATGTTCCTTGCCTAAACCTAGAATTTGTTTGCAGTGAAGGCAGGGAAGGCCAGACTAGGCTGGTACTGTAGTTGTCCATTTACTGTTAATGGTATGTATGCTTTCAGGGCTGAATGTTTGTCAGTAGACAACACATTGATGTGATCTTCCCTGAAGAAGATCAGCAATTCTGTTCCCAGCTTTTCTCAGTTGCCTATAGATTTTTGGGTAGGATTGAGACTTGGTTGACTTTTCCCTTTCAGTTTGAGATAACCACTGGTGCTATCCTTGTTCAGCCAAGTTTGGGCTGTGAGGTTGTCAAGACTTTATGGTTGTAGCTTCAGATATTACAATGAGACACGAGTACATGGAAATCCTGATCCTCTGGCTCTTTTGATCTTTCTACAAGGTGAGTGGCTCTGCCTTCCTTTTTCACACCTTTTTCTGTAATCCACAGGCTTAGCTTGTATCCCACAACTACAGTATTGATCAATACTTTGAAGGAGAACAGGAAAGGCTACATGGTAGAGTTGAGAGGGAGGAAAGTAAAGAGACAAATACTATATTTTAATCTGAAAAATAAAGCAAAAATGATACCATTGAACAGAGAAATAGAATGAAAGGGTATAAGGACTTTTAGTAGGTGTTTTCTTTCCTAAAATGGGGTGAGGCAGGGAGTATGAAGGGAATACAAGACTGAGGAAAGTGCTAAAATGAGAGACACCTATTCATTAGAGACGAATGAGGACAAGCAATACAAAGGGGCAAGTAATGTTAAGACCTCAGGTTCAGTCCACTCAGATCCACTCTGGAAGAGAATGTTTGGTTATAAATGTACACCAGAAAATTTTGTTCAATACAAAAAAACCAAAAATATGAACTAAGAATGAAGATGTGATGGTTGTTTTAGTGGTGGAAGATGGGGAAAGCTGGTCTCTACTTGGTTTTTTTTTTTTCCCCCAAAGAAATACAAGAAGATACTAACACAGGGATACTGGGGTGGTTTGTTAAAAGTTGAGGGAGAATTGGAATGTTTTGAATCTGTTCTTAGGGAACTGTTGGGTGTGGCATTGAAGATACAGGATATATTCCAAGGATAGATAATCTGAGAGCCCACAGGAAATGGGTACGTTTTATGCCATAAGGAAGTAAGTTTCACCAAGTAGATAAGGGAAGGAAAGGAAAGGGGTATTACAAGGGTATGAGTAACAGTAAGCCCTGCAGACTCCGCAGCAGTAGAAGGAAGGATAATTTCAAACCTTTATCTTTAACAAGGGAAAATTGATGAGCTTCAGATTAGAGAGAAGTTATTGGATTGCTGGCTAAGAGAGAGTGGTATGCATGTATTGAGGATTCCTTCAGGGGTCATGTAGGCAAAACTGTGACAAAATGCTGTTACTAGAAGTTCAAAGGTCAGGATGCAATGTGGAAGTGAGGGGCTTTGTTGACATGGGTAAACAGAGTTGATTTAACAGTGTGTGCTTCTAGAATGCTTATAATTCAAAAAAGTATTTTTTGGGGGCATGAAGTGTTGCAATAAGTTTTCTTTCTTTCTCTCTCTTTCTTTATTTTTATTGGGTATTTTCTTAATTTATGTTTCAAATGTTATCCTCTATCCAGTTCCCCCCCCCC
>CM052715.1:17536840-17558878 GCA_028551405.1 Uromys caudimaculatus | reverse complement strand
GGTCCCTCCATGTGTACTCCTTGGTTGGTTGCTTAGTCCCAAATGTGAATAAACATGCAAACTAGTTGCATCTTCATACTGACTTTAAGAAGAGCAAGATAGTTTATGAAAGATAGTTAAGTTTTACCTTGATACTCAAGTGACAATGTTCTTCCAAGAAGGTGCCATTTCTGTTTTCAATCTCTTAAGGAAAGAAACAAAAGCCCTTGGATAATTTTTTTATTTGCTCCAGGAATTCTAGCATAAGATCATTCTCATAATGGCATAGCATGTGGTTTTCTTCTTATTGCTATGACTGAACACATACAACAATTCTTAGAAGCTAATATCTGCATGGTATCAACGAGTGATTATCTCCAAGGACCACTATCATGATGCTTAATACTGATTACCAAGTTGACAGTTTCTAGAACACTATGGAATCAAGCCTCTGGGTACATCTACAAGGAGTTATCTATAGGAGAGATGACTACCCTGACTGCCAGACCCAGTAAGAAGGAAAAAATGTTGAGAAGCAGCATTTGTCTCTGTTTTCTGAACAGGAATGCCATGTGACCAGCTGCTTAACGCTTCTCCTCCCATGAATTTTCTGCCATGATATCTCCAAACTTGAAGCCACAATAAAGTCTTCCTTCCCTTAAAATGTTTCTTGTCTTTTTGTTTGTTTGGTTGGTTTTTCATCACAGCAAAAGCAAAAGTAAGTAGTCTATCTATGGAACCAATTCTGTACATGTTCATGTTCCTTCTGTAAAATGTGGAAGTGTTTTTAAGGAGTCTATGATTATCTACCCACCAGTTATTCTAGCTCATGCAATGTAAGTACTTTGTGCACAGTATATAGCCACCACTCATAATAACTGAAACAGCAAAAGGACCATATATATGCCCACTGTCTACTTATTAATCATAATAACTCATATAACTCATGAAACTTAAATACCACGTGCATGGCATTTGTACCATATTGTAATAGCATGTTTAGGGGAAAAATGTCTGCAAATACTCAGTACAGATGCCCTTTATCTAAGTATTTTCCAGGTGCAGTTTATTGACTGGAGTCACAAATAGGAAGGTGTGGTCATACTGCAGTACTATTATTGGAATCTGATCGTCAATGTGAAATTATAGATTAAAATTATTATGTTGTTTTTAGAACTATATGACTATCATTTTCCCAAATTCTATAAAAATATACACAAATAAATACTGACTGAAAATGCTTCAGAAAGCAGTAAAATAAGTTACCCAGTTTTATGCTTATTATTTTTAAATATTTTTAAATTCTTGAGATTAATTTTTAATATTGAATGGTTCTTAGATAAAAGAGAATTTTAAATAAGATAGAAAACAACATTTAAACATATGTTTATAGCATTATGTTCCAGCTATATAGGACTGATTTCTCCTTTGTTGCTGCCATGGTAAAGGAAGATTGATCTAACATTGGACATGAACTATAAATGAGAACAGGTGAAGCCACCAGATGTAAAGTATCTTCATGTTCTAGTAATAACTTTTACCAAAGATCAGACACAAACACATTTCTATAAGAGAAGGAAGAAGTATTTGACATAACATTAAGAAAAGAAAAAATTCTGATCCATTAATGATCACTTACATACCAGATCCACAAACAGTTTTTTCATAAATACAAAACTTCTATTTATAAAGATAAATTAATTTTATCACTTGAGACATCAGTGAGAGTTAAAGTGCTAGTTTCCGTGTCTGGGGTAAATACTTGGACCCTACCAAGTATCCTCTGAGCAAAGTCTAGTAACCTGCTCCAGACAAACTCTGCTAAGCTCATCAAAGATATTGCTTTCAAAGTGATGATTTAGATTCTAGGACTTCTAGTTGTGTAGAACTCATTTTGAGAGAGGCTCATATCTTTGGGATACCTAAAAATTTGTGTCCAACATAACATAAAATCTTCCTTAAGACATTGTGATGTTGTTTATGTATGTGTCTTTGTGTGTGCGTGTGTTTTCACTTACACTGTTCTTAAGCTTAAACTATGTAGATGACAATATGTGTAACTGTCAAAGTTTTTACATGTATGTGAGTTTATCCTACTTCTCGAGTTTGTAAAATTAGACTAGACTACTGTTAAAAATAGGCCCCCAGTAGTACCTTGGCTTTATTTGATGGAAAAGGGAATCATCTTAGTTAGGGTTTTATGTGCTGTGAAGAGACTACGACTGTGACAACTCTTATCAAAGAAAACATTTAATTATGTCTGGCTTACAGTTCAGAGGTTTAGTCTATTATAGTCATTCTGGAAAGCTTGGTAGAATGGAGGCAGACATGGTGCTGGAGGTGGAGCTGAAAGTTCTCCATTCAGATTGACAGGCAGCAGGAAAAGATAGTGAGCCATTAGGCCTGGGTTGAGCCTCTGAGACCCCAAAACCTACCCCCTAGTGATGCACTTCCTCCAACGAAACCATACCTACTCCACAACACCGTCCTTACTAACAGTTCCACTCCCTATGGGCTTATGGGGGCCATTTTTGTCATTGTTGTTCAGACCATTACAGGAATAAATATATGGTGCAGAACCCTCACTATTTGGTCAGTTTCTCTCATATGTAGGATAAGATGCGTGAAGCGCATACATTTTAAGTTAGATATCTAAATAGAAATTTATGTTTATAAAAATGATTTTTAAGATAAAAGAAGCTTACATTTGCCTATGTAGATATGTATGTGTATTTGTGTGTGTGTATGTTCCACACATTGTATGTACCATACACTCATACCAACGTGTTTTATAACCTTATTAAATTACAATTTTAATATTTGATTTGATTGAAGTAAATGGAAATACTGACTGCAATGACTCGGCTTCATTCACTGAGAAACCCATCCTTTTGACAGGATTTAAAACATAAGCACACTAACCAGAAAACAGCATGTTAGATGTAGTCAACTAGCAGGCTCATCCACAGAAGCTAGGTTACATATGCATGCATGGTAAATTATTCAGAGAAGGACATATGACTGAGTTAGAACTTGTTGGTATTCACATAAGGAGAAATATGAATCTTAGAAGAGATTATTTTGTAAATCAAAATTGTGCTGGCTGGATGGTTGGAATAAAGTCACAACTTGTATCAAAATATGAATGTGGGAACAGACAAAGAATGCATTTAGACTTTCAAGTTTAGGGATAGTTAGTAAGAATATCTACTGTGCTAGCTAGTCTTATGTCATCTTGACACACAAAGTAGAAGGATGTACAGGTGGCACCTTAATTGAGAAAATGCTTCCATAAGATCCAGCTCTAAGGCATTTTCTTACTTAGTTATCATTTGGGGATGGTCCAGGCCATTGTGGGTGGTGCCATTCCATAACTTGTGGTTCTTGTTTCTGAGCAAGCTGGGGGAAGCAAGCCAGTAAGCAGCACCCAGCCATAGCCTCTGCGACAGCTTCTGCCTTCAGGTTTCAGCCCCATTTGAGTTCCTGTCCTGACTTCCTTTGATGATGAGCAGCCATGCTGAAGTATAAGCTGAATATACCTTTCCTCTCCAACTTGCTTCTTTGTCATAGTGTTGTATTGCAGCAATAGGAACCCTAACTAAAACATATACCATTTTAGCTCTGTAATCAATAGCAATTAAAATTGTTCTAGAACAGTCCTCAGATTGATTAAGATGGTAGATCCATTCAAACAAAACCTCCTAACACGGGAAGGATCTTCCATGTGATGTTTTCATCGTGAGGTTTTGCTTTGCTACAAACAGCTCTGGGAGGGGATCAGCGACATCTACCACAGAGTAAACTGGTTTCTGAAAATCCATTTTGGAGAAAAATAGGTCAGGTGAGCATGGGAACACACTGTGGAAGGGGAAGTAGAGCAGAACTCAGAGGACATGGCTGGCTCTGCAGCATAGCGCTTCCACTCTCTAGCTCTGTATCTCTGAGAAAACTCATGAGCACCTTCTACATTGCTTCCCTGAATCTCTGAAATCATGATTAAAAATAATAGGGAAGTAATCTCAAGGTGTCATAGGATCAAAGTGGAAAATGAAATATATTTTCTCTACTTCATGACCAATTCGTAATCTATAAATGTTTGCTATTATCATTTTATTGTGAACTAAGATTGAGTGCTAGAGAAAGGATTGGGAAGGGTATGAGTACTTAGGAATTAGGAATACCACAAGAATCCAAATAAAAAGGAAGGAGGCAGCACATGGCCATTGTTTCACTATGTTGACATGCAAAGCAATTCAGATAATTATTTTCCAAATGGATCCTGATGGATTAGTACCAAGATTACCACTGTGCAAGTTAGTAACTGTATTGGTGCTTTTTTATGTTTGCTTGCTCATTTTTGTCAACTCAGCATAGGCTAGAGTTATTTGAGATAAGGGAACCTGGACTGAGAAACTGCCTCTATCAGATTGGCCTGTGTGCAAGACCATGGAGGCATTATTTATTTATTTATTTATTTTATTAATGATTGATTTGGATGAGCTCACTTCATGGTGGAGCAGTGTAACAGTTGGATGGTCCTGAGTTATATAAGCATGCAGGTTTAATAAGCCATGAGAAACAATCCAGTTAACATTATTCCTCCATGGTCTCTGCTTCAGTTCCTGCCTTGGGTTTCTGCCTGACTTCCCTCAGTGATGGATTTTGACCTGTGAGTTGTAATCTAAAATAAACTTTTTCTACCTTAATTTGATTCTGGTCATGGTATATCACAGCAATAAAAACCATGATTTAAAAAGGGAACGATAAGGTAGATCTCCATATTCTTCAGGGCCTCCTATCCTTACTTTTGCTATCCCCCCTCATGACTTGCTGAGCAGGAGTTCTCAGTTGTTCAGTCATCAGTAATTGCTTATTAGATGGCGCCAGCACTGTTCCAAAAACTCACACAGTCTCATTAGTGAACAGAATGAACGTGAGCAGGTTGATGACAGGAGCAGAGTTGATAGGGGTACCATTTAATTTATACAGAATTTCAGGGCATCTCGGTTCAGAAGCATAGTCAAAGGAGCTTCTTGAGTCCAGATGCTTTGTCTCTTCAAACCAGCTCTCCTTCATTTTATTTTATTTTATTTTTAATCGAAGTATCAGTATAATGAATCTGTTTGCTTTCTTTTTAGAGAATGAAGTCACTCTACTCAAGTGGAAATATTTACTTAAAAAATATTTACTCATTTTATGGAAATGTCATTATCTCATCATGTTGCTATTAGTTTATACCAAAATCTTGCTTAAAGATTATACTAATAAGAATACCATATGTTTGGGACAAAAAACAAGATTAAATTATTAAGAATTATTTGAGGAAGCTGGAGAGATGGTATAATGGTTATAGTCATAACATTTTTTTTCAAAGGACCCCAGTTTAGCTCCCAAAATCCATATCAGATGTCTAACAATTTCCTTTTATTTATTGCAGCCTGAGAGGATCCTATGTTCTCTATGGCCCTTGTAGGGACCTGTACAGACATGGCATAAACATATATATACAATTGAAAATGAAATTAAAATCTTTAAAAAGAAAAAAAAATAATCATTTTGAGAAAAAAATCAATTGAAATTGTGGCTGAGTTAATTAACCTGTTGTTGGGTGAGATTTTTGTTGTTGTTTGTCAAATTATATTAATCCAGGCAATTTTTATTTATGTCTGAGATTACAATATAATTATATCATTTCCGCCTTCTCTTACTTTTCTCTAAACCCTTCCGTATACCCCTTAACTCTCTGAAATTCATGATCACTTTTCTTATTGTTGTTACATACATATATATGTATTCCTAAATATAACTTGATCATTGTATATAATGTTACTTATATGTATGTTTTTCTTTTTCTTTTTTTTTTTTTTTTTCCTTTTCAAGACAGGGTTTCTCTGTGTAGCCCTGGCTGTCCTGGAACTCACTCTGTAGACCAGGCTGGCCTCGAACTCAGAAATCCACCTGCCTCTGCCTCCCAAGTGCGGGGATTAAAGGCATGCGCCACCATTGCCCAGCATATATGTATGTTTTTATGGCTGACCATTTGGTATGATCTTCTCTGAGTAGGATAATTGTCTCACCATTCCTTAGCTGCTTGTATTATTGTGCAGTGTTGAGGCCTCATGGGTTTTTCCATCCATTTTGGAATGTCTGTTGCTACTGTTCTTGTTCGTTTCATGTTTAGGCAGCCATGTCAGGGAGAAGCTATGGGTGTAACTTCTAACCTCAGTAGGAGACACAGCCTCACAACAAACTCCCTGATCTTCCTGAGTTTTCTGCACAGTGTTCCCTGTGCCTTAGGTATGACAGTATTCTCTGGATTTATCCATTGGGAAAGGGCTCCACAACTCGGCGTTTTGATTAGTTGTGATTTTTCTGTATTTCTAACTGTTAGAGGGATAATTTTCCTTGATGTGAGGTGAGGAGTACACTATTCTGTGAGTATAAAGACAAATACTGAAATTTTAGCTAGGAATTACACTGATTTAATAAAGTGGTGGTTGGAGGTTCTCCTCGTAGATTCCTTCCTTCATTACCCCTGGGTAGTTGGCTAGGTTTTCAGTATCAGTCATGACTTCTCTCTTCTTGAGTGGACCTTAAGTCCAATTATAGAGCTGTTAATGACTGTCAAGGTGTGTGCATCACTATTTCGCCCTTGGGCTATCAATCCATGCTCTTCATTGTTGTGATTCAGAGGCATCTTAACTGAGTATGACTGTTGGTTGCTTTTCTCCCTTTAAAGTTTGCATAGTGCCATCTGTTACTATGAAAGCTAGTCCTCAGGGCCATGTCCATTCTATCTCAGGGGTCTCTGGGTCATGTTTCTGAAGTATATGATATTTTCAGCAATAAAGACTTACCTTCCATCTCTCAGGGGACAATCAACTGTAATAACAATAGCCTGTGATGTTTTGGGGAGTCCCTTGAACATATCTGATCAACAACTCAAAAGAGGAGTTCTCAAGCCTGATGTTGAGGATTTTTGTTTGGTGACCTTTGGCTCATCATCAGCCAAGATGAGAAATTTTCACTTAAAGTATGTATGTATGTATGTATGTATGTATGCATGCTTGCATGTATGTTTATAAACAGAATTATGTGTATTATATATTTTGTTGATCTTGTGAATCCTTATCCTGTTTTCAAATACCTGTACTGTTATTTTACCTAATTCCTTTCTTTTTCTGTTTCTTTATCTCTATCTACATCTATATCTATCTGTGTACTTATATATCTATATCTATTTCCATCTATCTATCTATCTATCTATCTATCTATCTATCTATCTATCTATCTATCTATCTATCTAATTTCTCCTTTCCCTGGTTAGAACTCTGCCCATCCCTACGTTCTCTATTATATCACTTGTAACCTGCCATTCCCCTCTCTATTGCTCCCAATCCCCCCAACCAAGCAAGAATTCTTGACTTACTTTCCTGGTTTCTGTAGTTACTCCAGGATATGATGAACTCACATCTGAACATTTGGAAATGGGAGCTTCTGAAGAAAGAGAACATGTAACATTTATCTTTATGGGTTTGGGCTACCTCACTTGCTATTAGATACATTTTCAAATAAATTAGGTTTGGGAGGTTTTAGGTTTACAGCTAGGTTAGGAGAGAATGAAAAAGAGAAAATAATTAGAGAGCAAAAAGAAAATTATAGTCTGGTGCCGATTTGTATGTTACAGAGAGGATAATTAGGCCAGGGTGATACAGGTGTGAGGGATAACTGTCAATGAAGTATCCAGCTGTAGCTTCACAGAGGGCAGGAAATTAAATTGAGCTTTGCCAGGTAGATTGGTGTGGAGAACACAGGAGGTCAAGAAACTTAGATATGACAGAGTTTCAAAGATGGAACTGTGAAAAAGCAGAAAAATATTAATACTGGCACTTGTATGCTATGAAGCAATGTGGTTGAAACCACAATCAGAATCAAGGGATTCCACCAATGCTAATTCTTAATATTGTTCATGGTTTTTTTCGGTTTTTCTTTTTTGGTTTTTTTTTGGGGGGGGGAGGGGTTAGAGACAGGGTTTCTCTGTGTAGCCCTGGCTGTCCTGGAACTCACTCTGTAGACCAGGCTAGACTTGAACTCAGAAATCCACCTGCCTCTCCCTCCCAAGTGCTGGGATTAAAGGTGTGCTGCACCACTGCCCGGCTATTGTTCATGTTTTTAAAGTGATGATTTTTGAAAAAAAAAATTGCACTAAGACTGAAGCCCAATAACTGACTTAATAATTAAATCCCACTTCTGCTATTCATTAACTGAGTAAACTTGACAAAGTATATAAAGTACATCAGTCTACTCTACACATTTCTACCATGAGAAAACTGTATGTTGATTTAATGAATGGTATAAGAGTAAGAACATCAATGCTAGCAAGACATGGTACCTGCTACACAAAAGAGCCCCTTGAGTACTTGTCAGTTTTAACTTGCCATAGCTGTAGGTATTGCAGCACTTGCCCTAGAATTCTGACATTTAGAATATAATTAGATTGACAAATGGCATGGAACTATCCATAAAGTCTCAAAGAGTGAGAAGCTCATATCTCAAGAGACTACATACTCCTGTTCATTTGAGATATTTTTCCATTTACACCTGTTGCCATAACATAAATTTTCAAAGTGCCTCCT
This sequence comes from Uromys caudimaculatus, assembly GCA_028551405.1. NCBI lineage: Eukaryota > Metazoa > Chordata > Mammalia > Rodentia > Muridae > Uromys > Uromys caudimaculatus. The sequence continues at coordinate 17,550,263 of CM052715.1, read as the reverse complement.
TTCGTTCTGAAATATTTCAGTTCCTGAGCTTAATTCTTTGTCTTTAGAGTGATGGAGAAAAGTAAAGGGTGTGCATCTTTTTGAGTGGGAGCACTGCTGAGATGTAAGTGGGTGATATCTATGGCCATGGAACGCAAGTGGCTTAGAGAAGAAAAGGTAGAGGTAGCATCAGTAAAACTGCTGCTCCTGATAACAAGGCAGATGTGGACCCTTGCTGAAGAATCAAACTACTAGTGCATGACTTAAGAATTGTACCTCTTTCCTTCTAAGCCTCATCCCAGATCTTTGACCATCTCTGTGCCTATCTAGGCCTCAAGACTTCCTTATGACACTTCCTGACCAGAATCACAGTCTCTCACTGATCAGGCAAACCATGCGCTTGCCTGTCCTCATAAAAGATGAAAGGCTTCCATTGACCACCCCCTCCCCGATCTAAGCCAAATGTGACAACTCAGAACACACCAAGACATATTTTTATGGGTATATTATATTTGTCTCCTGTCCAAACACCATGTTTGAAACTTTGTCAATCCTGTTTGATGTTTCAGAGTATCTTAGACTCAAAGGGAGTAAACTTTGCTGGAAAAGCAGGGAAATTCAACTTATACCAGGAAATCTACTCATGTGAAAGGAGGCAGGTGGGATACAATATATAGGGAAGGTACTCTGATAGAAGGAACTCTTTCTGCTTGAGTATTTGCTGGAAACACTAGATAGAGTGAGCCAGGCACAGTTCTCTGCATCCCTTAGGTGGATGCCTTTAGAACTACTTACTAGTACAACTAGGTACATACTGAGTTGTAAAGGACAGAAGAGGACCTGTAATCCTGGGAGAATGAAGTTAAGAGTAATATAAACAATATCTGGGTATTTATATGCCATGATGTTTGCAGTATTAAAATCATCCTCCGATTTCCTAATGCGATTAATACAAGAGAAAATTCGCAAAGCTGTGTGAACCTTTGCTACCTGGACACTTCTTCTGGCACCGTGGAGAACAACCTGACCATGATCTACACAAACGTCTGAGCATCAGTGCAGTTGTCCTTGTGCTTACCAAACTGAAATGAAATCTGAACAAAGAGAAAATCTGAAGTAGAACTTCTGGTCTGGAGATGTTGTATTTCGGACATTTTATGCACAAATTTGCCACTTTTATATGTGAAGGAGGGTGATCCCATTGTGATGTCTGAGCTAGCTAGTTCTTTTTGGAGGACAGGTTTTATGGAAAGCCCCAAGTGCACTAAGCCTATAAACTTTCACATATCAAAGAGGAGCTCTTAATTTAAAGACTGTCTGATGTGAGCCTTCAGGTAAGGCCAGGGTTCCTCTTGTAATGCAAATAGACCTTCCTCCATGCCCTTATCTTTTCGTGTGAGTTTCTGAATTGGGAAAATGCATTCACACCTGTGTTTCAGCCACCAAGTACCAGGAAAGCGGAACATAATGGATGGGGAGCCCTAGGAATATTTCAGCCCTAGCAGCGTGGTTCACTGCTGTCTATGACATGTTGTTAAATTATTGATACCAAGCCAGATTTTGGGACACAGGCTTTGTTGTTCATAGCTAACAAAGCCACCAGAGAGAAGCCTTAATGAGAGAGCCGGGACTTAACAGTGATGGGGTGAGGCTTCTGGGCTACAAGTCTCTCCCAGAACGGGAAGAAGGCAACAAATTACCTGGACTGACCACTCTTGCAAAGAGAGAGAGAAAATAAGTGCATTAATGAAATTCGTAGAACAGATGGCAAACTGTCCTTGGATTCTCTAGTGGGAAAAAAGGGAAAAAAACTTCCAAAGAATATTTTATATGAGTGTCTCAAACAGAACCACTTACTCTGAGGACTTGCAGAGAGCTATCTAAGAGACATTCAGTTAAATTATTTAACAGAAGATGACAGAAAAGAATTAGAGAAAGAAAATTTCCTATCTCACTTTAAAACCACATTGTGCTCTCTATCCACGGGTAAATCTCTGGGTCCAGATGGTTGCCCAACAGAATTTCAGCAAACATTTGGAGAGATAATAAGGCCTGTAACAGTAGATAATTACTCACTTATATATGGCTCAGTGCCCCCTCATCTACATAGGTTTCTATAGCAGAGTGTTTGCCAAAAGAAAGCGGGCAGACCCCCACTCTACCTTCTCATTTGTAGCATTTTCCTGCTTTGCTCTGGATAGGCGCCAGGTATCTCCTCTGCATCCTAGGAAGAATTTGGACCGGAATGGCAAGGTTAGGAAAGAGAAAAGTCTTGAAATGTAGACGCACCCGTGAGGAGTCCCTCCAGAAAATAGGAAAGGGTGCCATTTAATTAAGAGACAAGAAAACAGGAGGGGACAGCTACAAAGAAGAGCTTCAAGGGCAAAGGGAAAGGAACAAGAGACAGCCCCGGTGGGGGGATGTGATTATAATGTCTTATACACTTGGATGCAATTGTCTGGATAACTCCATGTTCTACATGGACTGCATCTTCAAAACAAATTACAAAACAGAAGTGATGTAAAACACTGCTACTGCAGCACATGGGGTGTATGCTCAGGGTCCAGTGAGGGGCTGTTAAACCCTGGTACTCAACAGATCATCCATGTTTGACGTGGTTCATTCAATTTTCTAAGTGGCCCAGGGGAGAAAAGAAAAGAATAATCAAATCAGAAAAAAAAAATCATCAAATAATAGACCTGGGGGGAGGCCCTGCCCCACACTCTTCACACTTGTGTTTCTCCTTCTCTCAGGCAGAGCCATGAAAGGTGACATTTTGGAAATATGTGGGGTGTAATATCCACCCAGAGCATAAAAAGCAAAGGTCATGAACATTTTCTTCAGGAACTAATTTACAGTCATTTTATCAGGGGCTTAATGGTACCAATAAGCTCAACAACTCTGTGGGCTCCAGGGTTTGGGAATAAGGGTAAGGCTCCTCTGCAGGTTTCACCTTCCAGACTGGCTGTAAATGTCTCCAGAGTTATAGATGCTCCATGGAGACAGTAGTCGTGAGCTCATCCAGACTTGTACAGAGATGAGCAGACCCATTCTCTCTCCAGCATGGTAATTTGCCTATTTCTTAGATGGAGAAACTGAGTGTCAAGAGTCTTGCCTTAGTTATCAGCGCATTGAGGAATCCAACTCCAAGTAATTCCTCAGTTATTTTAGCCATAGGCAGCTGAAGCTGTCTCCCAGCTCCTCTTAGATAAACTGTACCATCCATGTGCCAGAATTGAGGTGAATGATGACCACTGATTTATTTAAAGATAATAGCTACCATTTACTGAGTGCTTATGCCGTTGGAGGCTGTTTAAGGCTGACTTTGGTCTTTTGGTTATTGTTCTTGTTCTTTTTTCTCATTAATTAGTTAATTTATTTACTTTACATCCAGATTGCAGCTTCCCCTCCTCCTCTCCTCCCATTTCCTCTGTCTCCCTCCCTCCTCGCCCAGTCCCCCCACTCCCTTTCCTCAGAGCAGGGAAGGCGTCCCATGGATATCAATCAGCCTTGCCATATCAAGTGGCAGTAGGACTAGATACATCTCTATTGAGGCTAGACAAGGCAGCACAGTTCCTGCTGTTAGAGGTCGCACATAGTGTGCCTAAGACGGCATATTCTTTGGTTGATGGTTCAGTCTAAATGAGCCCCTATATGCCTGGGTTCCTTGGTTCTTTAGTGGTTTTTAGGTGTTCTTTTGGTATCTTTCACCTCACTCAATCTTTCCTTCCCCTTTTCCACAAATTTCCCAAGTTCTTCCTAATGTTTGGCTGGACGTCTCACCTGTTTCCATCAGCTGCTGGGAGAAGCCTCCCAGACAACAGTTATGCTAGGCTCCTGTCTGCAAGTATAACAGAATATTATTAATAGTGTCAGAGGTGGCTAAGGAACAATGAGAGCCCAAGGGAGGATGCTTGAATCTCACTGAGAAGGGGAAATAAAATAGTATCAGGGGTGGATGAAGGAAGGGAAATGTGTCAGAAAAGAACAGGGAGGGGAACGGGAGGGATCAAGTATGGGGAGGACAGAGGGGAAGAGAACTGGGAGAGGGAGAGAGATAAAATGGGGGGTGGGGCTCATCTCTGGGTTAAGCTAGAAACCTAGGACAATGGAAACTCCTAGGAATCTATGTTGGTGACCCTAGTTAAAAATTTTAGCAGTAGGGCATATGGAACCTGAAATGGCCACCTCTTATAACCAGGCAAAATGTCCAATGGAGGTGTGGGGGCACAAACCCAGCCACAAAACCTTTGACACCCAAGTTTTCCTGCGGGGATAAAGATGGAGCAGAAATTGAGAGAATGGCCAACCAATGAGAGGCTTACATTGAGACTCATGCCATGACAGAAAGCCCATCCCTGAAACTGAATTTGAACTCCTGATTCTCCTGCCTCAAGCCTCCTGACTGTTGGGAGGATGGGTATGAGCCAGCATGCCCAATGAGGTTGAGCCACTGCCCTACCCCTCTTGAGAATAGTAACTTTTCCATGGCGTTATTAGAATCCCTATGAGTCAACTTTTACAAAAAACAAAACAACAACAAAAAACACTTTATAAAATCAGTTGTATCTGAGGCTCTTTGAGACTAAAAGCAGTCAGTAGTATATTTAAAGGTCTCTCAGGTGAGTTTAACATGCATCCAAGCTTAAGAACACTTTGGTTAAGAAGAGATATTTGGAAATGGAAGAATATGCACAAATTAACCACAAGTTCTTCTTTCTTTCTTTTTAAGTTTGTACTTAAAAGAAACTTGAGCTACATGTCTCAGGATGCATGGAAAGGATCACCAAAGCTGGGGGTGGGGGTAGGGGGGAGAAACAAAGTGGTCATTCACAATGAACCAGTTCTCAGAGGAAATGAAGGTACTTCTTTCTGTCTCTTTCATTCACACATTTGTCTGTCTTTCTGCCAGACTGTAAATTATTTGATGTGTGGAGCACTAGCTGGGCCATTTTTTATGCCCAGTACCTTCAGTTATGTCTAATAGGTTTTTAAATGTTGGATCCATAAAGGAATATATTTAAGAATTTAAAAAAGAGACTTCCAAATTGTCTCTCACAGAACTTGGATCTCACAACTTTATCCCTTTTTAGACTAAAGTTCTGGAATTCCGAGTCAAGAAATGTCCTCTGGGAAATGCGTTGTGTCTTGAAACTTCCAGCTATGTGACTGCTTAAATTTCATTGACTAATTAGTCAATCAGTTACCAATAATGCCTGCAGAGAAAAATCTACTAGGTTGTTCCAACCAGCAAATTCAAGCAGTGAGAGGATGAAGCTTACTTAGAGAATGGAGATCTGCTCTTAGGCACTTGGAAAGCAACAGGAAGAAGGCTGCATTGCCAAGATCAATAGTGTGTGTGTGTGTGTGTGTGTGTGTGTGTGTGTGTGTGTGTGTGTGTGTGTGTGCATGCTCGGGGGTGGGGGTTGGGGGAAGTTAGAAAGCCAGGAAAAGTCTACTATCAATAAAGTCTAGTGCTGTCTAGGCTAACCCTGGTGCCAAACCTGGGGCCACCCATCACCAGATCATTTTAAGGTATCATTTGTGCCTCTGGGTTCTCTGCCTGTAGACTACCCAGCATGTCAAATGATGAAAGCTGAAGATGAATGTCTGACAATTCTCAGATCACTCTGAGAAGGGCCCAACCCATGCCTCAGTTCTGACTGTAGCCAGCAGGAACGTGCCCTGCCTAACAGCCACTCCTTTATTTTCTGCACTTGGCTGACGCCCATTTGAGCTCACATTGTTGTGGAACTGAACTGCCTTACTCAAAGCCATTGGACTGCCTTGTATCCAACTCTAACTGAAAATTTCTTCTCTGGAATATTTATAATTAGTATATTTCTCCACCACCTTAAATACTTTCTTGTATAATATTTTCTAGCTCTTCATCTTAATCTTAAAAGTATCTTTACTTTCAAAATAACAAGTTTAACATTACCCTCTGACCCCAATTTTCTGTCTTTCCAGCATTTTGCTCTAGTGGCGTTATTTCAAATGTTCGGGTGAGTGCCTTTGACCCTTTTTGTTTTTCTACCTGTGGATTATCTTGCTTTCCTCTTCCCTTTCAGTCAAGTCTTGATGTGTCACTATAATTCAACCTGCACAAAGGCCCATCACTGTGCAGCCCCCACCCCAGTTCTTAAACTCACAAAACTAGAGTGAAATGATTGATCAGAAATATCATGCTTTTCTGAGGAAATATCCCCAGAGCAGCATGATACCACTTCACACTTGTGGCCAACAGCCTGTGCCAACCGACCTCCTGTAGTGGTACTATCTGGTAGATTATGCTATGTTGATCTGGTCAGCAACCCTTCAGTTTGACTGCAACTTGTATGGAGCTCCTGCTGCTATTGATCTAGCCACCTCCTCTTCATTGCCAGGTTTCAGCAGATGACCTCATCCTTTGTATTTTTCAGTGGAAGAAAACAACATCACACAAGAGTTCAGTGTCACACCTTTCTATCTGAGGATGTCAGTCCCTTCTCTGGAGATATCGTTGCTGAGAGGATTGATAGGTCTCAGGCTGGTGCTCCACTACAAGTCCAGTTGCAGCATAGCCTTCATCAACATTCTCTTGGCAGCAAATTACATGAGATCCTTTATCTAATCAGCCTGGTCATAACTGCACAGCATCTGCCCTCTGTTCATTAAATTTCACATCTAGGCATAATTATACTCTCCTGTCCTCCCAACACTCTGATGCTGAGGCAGGAAGATAACAGCTTTAAACCAGCCTGGGTTGCATACCAGGCCTGTTCTCTAAAAACTAATAGCTGTTAACTCCTCACTTACCTTCATTGCTATATGCCACCCTGTGACACTTGTCACCTTAAAATTAGAATTTCAAGAACTTTTCATGTTGATTCAAATTTACTTGTTGCCCAGGAACTCGTGGTATCTTATTCTGGTTAGAATACAGCATGAGATCTATATGCCTGTTAAGTATGGATTGTTTTTTAGTACAAGGCATACACAGCACAAGATCTCTGAGATTATTTATCTGGTTTGACAAAAACTTCACACCCATTTCTTCTTGAATATATCCAGGCCTTGGCAACTGCCATTTTCCTTTGATTCTATGGATTTGACTACTTGAGATATTTCACAACTGTAGAATTAAGCAATATTTTTATGTTTGTAGCTGGTTTCTTTCACAGAGCAGAATGTCAAGGATCATACTTAACTGGATATCCTATTTTTAAGTAAGAATAAAAGTTATGTAAGAGTATAAGTTAATATAAACAATATTTTATATAACATATATATTTTATATTAATATTAGATTTTTTAATGCAAGTATCACTATGTAACCAAAGGTGAATCTGAAGAGGAGAGATCTGTCTCAGCTTTTGAATGCTGGAATTAAAGCACGGTCCACCATGGCTGGCTGGCACCACATCTACCACCCGCGCTATAAGCACTTCAGTTATTTCCATTATCTGCTTCTGTGACTCCAGAGAGTCTCGAGGTCACTTTGCTCAGGGTCATATCTAAAATTCACCACTCTACCACTCACATCTGCACTAAAGTCTACCACATTATAATTTTTTTTTCTTTTCTACACTTTCTTGATGTCTAAAACAAAGAAATCAAACTCTTCTATCTTTTCTCCTGGAGACTTCCTGTAGATGGCATCAACACCATCAGGTTTTTGTTTGTTTGTTTGTTTGTTTGTTTGTTTCTAGTTTGTTTTGTTTTGTTTTTTACTTACTTCTAGGTAATGATCGTAATGGGCTCTGATGAGTCAGTACTCAATGCTAAGTCTTCCTTCACCTCTTAAACTTTACTGCCTATACTTAGAAACCATATCCAACCACAGATAGTTCTCATGTGTTCAGTAATAACTTGAAATTCCAATCCTAACCTGGGCATTCTTCTGTGCTTTATCCCCATGTGGTCAGCTGTTATGACATTTTCAATTAGGTGCTTGATATATAATTCCAAATTTTTATCAAGCTCATTTGATTGATTTGGCAACATCTCTTTCTAGTCTTTGATCTTGAGTGCACTGCTTCTGAGACCTCAATATTGAGTTATTCAGGAGCCGAGGCAGACAGCTGTCTCTGTAGAAGTCATGATGTTCTTTTCATCTTAACAGGTTTTTAAAATGCAGACATATGCGCACACTAAAAGGTGATTCTTGCTTTTAAAGTTCCATCATAGCTAAAAGCTCAACTCTGGCTAATGATATGGAAACTTCAGAATTCTAGCAATGACATGCACGCACAGCACAGATGTGACTCTGTACTCTTCCTTTCTTCTTCTTTCCTAAAATGACAAGATGCTTATGTGGGGAGCATCCCGTAGTGCATTCTGGGCAAAAACATGAGCTGCACTAAATGGTACCATCCCCAATTTCCCATAATGTTCTGTACTGGGACATCATACAGCCCTAAACTGTGTAAACACTAATTACATGATGTTTCTTTCATTAAAATGATTTGTTTTGTTGGGTATGGTGCCATAGACTTTTAATACTAGCTCTACGGAGGCAAAGACATGTGGATCACGATTCAAAGCTGTCCTGGTCTTTATAGTGAGTGCCAGACCAGCCAGGAGTACACTGTGAGACCATGTCTCAAAAAATTGATTTAAAAAAATGATGTGTCTCCATGTATGTATGGGCAGGTATGCATGTATTTGTAGGGGGCTGTGGAGAGTAGATGAGGAAGTCAGATCCTGTGGAGATGGACTTATGGGTGGTTATGAGCTGCACAGAATGAGCACTGGGAACTGAACTTGGATCATCTGTAAGAGAAGCATGTGTGTGCTCTTTACCCCTGAGCCATTCCTCCAGCTCCTCATCGGCTGTTTGTAACCAACAATGTTGCTTATAGTGTTTGAATTAACATGCCATTGTAAATATATTTTTCCATTGTAGCTCTTTCCTCTTTTGTATAGTTGTTTTGAGATGTGCCTTCACATTTTATGAACATGATAGCCAAGTATTCTTCCACTGAGCCACATTTCTGACCCTCAAAGAATGTTTTTTGGGATTATTCCATTTTTTGTTTAGAAACCTGATTTTGTCTACTCTGGTGGACTTAATTTGTGTAGATTTGAATGAAACTTGACATATGGGAAGACCAGTGTTCTCTTCTCATTTATCTTTTTCACATTTATCTTTAGTGACTCATGGCTCGTATATATGATATATGATATATGATATATATATATATATATATATATATATATATATATATATATATACATGCTTAGACTGAATAGATGAATTTAAAAATAACTAAAAATAAAAATAAATAATTAAAAACTTCAGGCAAGCCAGATGACTTACAGGGTAAAAGTACTCACTGTCAAGACTAAAGACCCAAGTTCTACTCCTGGGACCCACATGATAGAAAGAGAAAATGAACTACTGAAAGTTATCTTTTGTCCTCTACATGTATGCCATGGCTTGTGAATACAAGTACACACACACACACACATACACACACACACACACACACACACACACACACACACACACACTACATAAAATGAAATAAAAGAGTTGACAACTTGAAATATTAATGCTTTCCCTTCTTTGAGTGCCTTATTTTTCCAACATGGTAGACCTTTAATAACTAGAAACCTGCTCGAAGAGGAAACGATGTGGGAGTGGGTCTGGAGGAGAGGAGGTTGGAGAGAAGCCGGTAGGAAGGGAAACTTTGGCAGGGATGTATTGTATGAGAGGAGAATCTTTTTTAATAAAAGTAAAAAAAATAACTAGAAATAAATATAATTTCATATTTTTCTAAGTACAGGCTTTCCTTGGATTTTGTTAGATTTATTCCTAGTTACTTACTATTTTCTGTGGTGTTATCATTTGTAATTTCACCTACAGAGTATGAAAGTGCAACTTTTATTTATTTTGTCACTCACGAATATAAGATCATTTATAATTGCCTAAACTTTGTGTACCTGCGTCTTCATAACACCTTCTGCAATAGGATTCTGATTCTTTTTTTTAAAAAGATATATTTAATCTATGTATGTGAGTACACTGTCTCTGTCTCCAGAGACACCTGAGGAGGGTATTGGATCTCATTACAGCGGGTTGGGAGCCACCATGTGGTTGCTGGGAATTGAACTCAGTACCTCTCCTGAGATATCTCTCTAGCCCCTGCAAGACTTCCTTTCAAAGAGTGCTTTCTGAGACTCATCCCAGGAAACCTTCTCAGATCTCACCTCTTGAGGAACACTGGGGAAAAGAGTATCACTAGACAACCTGGATTCAGACAAAAATAAAATAGTATAGACATCACAGTAATCACTCTGCTGATATTGATGGTAGCTCTTATCCTTTACAGCTATGACACCCAGTCATAGGTATGAGACAATAGCATAGCATATCTGCAAGAACAATTTCATTCAAAGCATTGTAGGAACTTTAAATTTGGCTTAACTTCTTAAGTGTCTGTCCTTATATCCAGACTCAGATTCTTCCCCCAGGCACTATATAGGGAGGGACACGCAAGGCAGAGCCTATTTAGACAAACTATAATAGCTCAACATACTAAAGGCAAAGTATGCATAGTTGCTTAGCTCAGTCTCAGAGCATATTCCAAATGCTCATCCCGGCAAGGATATACAAGAGTAGGTTAGACTTCACAGAAATCTAGGCTTATATGACAAATAGTAATGCAGTCACACATGAAATCCAACCTCAGAATATTGAAAAGGCAGGAAAGCAAGACCCATCAAGCAATACCTTCTGTTCCATTGTTTAACAATCAGCAAATCATTCCATACATGGGGTCCATCTCTAGTTCTGATAAACTGCAAAGCTGAAATGATATTACAGTTTAGCCAAAGCATACCTGTGATGATCCAACCTGATCAAAATATCATTGAAATGCCTACCCAGTTAAACCATCTGATTACAAACCTAGCCAGTAGTTTCAGCAGAGCAGACAATTGATTCCAGCTGGAAGTCACATACAAGCTCAGAAAAAAGTCAGTGACTACATGAGCTATAGAAGTTAACAGTTGACATTTCTTTCCCAAAAATCATAAAACCATACTTTCAGACACACGAAATATCAATGCAGCATTATTCACAACAACTGAACTATAGTATAAACATAAATGTTCATCAGTGGATTTGTGGATAAAAATGTGGTATCTGCACAAGAGAATATTCTTTAAAGAGTCTTAATAATAATGGCATCTCATTATTTACAGTACATAAACTTAGAAGATACCTTGCTTCTGCACAGTAAACTGGCAAAGAAAGATGGATACCACATGTTTTCACTTATTTGGGAGTTTAAAACAAACTCTTTTTATTTTTGATATTTACTTTATTTACCTTTCAAATGTTTTTTCCTTTCCAGGTCTCCCCTTCAGAAACCTATCCCATCTCCCCTCCCCCTACCACTATGATGGTGCTTTCTCACTAACCCACCCACTCCCCTCTTCCCTCCCTAGCATTCCCCTACACTGGGGCATCTAACACCTTCAGACCCAAGGGTCTCTCCTCCCACTGATGTCCAACAAGGCCATCCTCTGCCACATATGTGGCCAGCACCATGGGTCCTTCCATGTGTATTCTTTGGTTGGTGGTCCAGTCTCTGGGAGCTCTGGGGGGTCTGGTCACTTGACACTGTTGCTCCCTCAATGGGGCTGCAAACCCCTTCAGCTACTTCAGTCCCTTCTCCAACTCCTCCATCCAGGAGCCCATGCTTAATCCAATGGTTGGCTGCAAGAACTCACGTCTGTATTTGTCAGGCTCTGCCTGAGCCTCTAGGGAGACAGCTTATCATGCTTCCATCAACAAGCACTTCCCAGCATCCACAAGAACATCCAGGTTTGGTGGCTGTATATGGGATGTATCCCCAGGTGGGGCAGTCTCTGGATGGCCTTTCCTTGAGTCTCTGTTCCACACTTTGTCTCCATATTCCCTCCTGTGAGTATTTTGTTCACCCTTCTTACAAACACTGAAGCATCCACATTTTGGTCTTCCTTCTTCTTAGGCTTCATATAGTCTGTGAATTGAATCTTGGGTATTCCGAACTTTTGGGCTAAATATCCACTTATCAGTGAGTACATACCATGTTCTTTTGTGACTGAGTTACCTCATTCAGGATAATATTTTCAAGTTCATTCATTTGCCTGTGAATTTCATGAAGTCATTTTTTTAATAGCTGAGTAATATTACATTGTGTAAATTTACATTGTGTACACATTTTCTGTATCCATTCCTCTGTTGAGGGACATCTGGATTTTTTCCAGCTTCTGGCTATTATAAATATGACTGCTATGAACATAGTGGAGCATGTGTCCTTATTACATGTTGGAGTGTCTTCTGGGCATATGCCCAGGAGTGGATAGCTAGGTCATCAGGTAGTACAACATCCAATTTTCTGAGGATCTACCAAAATGATTTCCAGTTTGCCATCACACCAACAATGGAGGAGTGTTCTTATTTCTCCACCTCCCCGCCAGCATCTGCTGTCACCTGAGTTTTTGAGCTTAGCCATTCTGACTGGTGTGAGGTGGAAAAACAGGGTTGTTTCGATATGCATTTCCTTGATGACTAAGGATATGGAACATTTCTTTAAGTGCTTCTCAGCCCTTCGAGTTTCCTTAGTTGAGAATTCTCTGTTTAGCTCTGTTCCTCATGTTTTAATAGGGTTATTTGGTTCCTTGAAGTCTAACTTCTTGAGTTCTTTGTATATATTGGATATTAACCCTCTATCGGATGTAGGATTGGTAAAGATACTTTCCCAATCTGTTGGTTGCTGTTTTGTCCTATTGACAGTGTCCTTTGCCTTACAGAAGCTTGTAATTTTATTATGTCCCATTTATTGATTCTTGATCTTAGAGCATAAGCCATTGGTGTTCTGTTCAGGAACTTTTCCCTTGTGCTCATATGTTCCAGACGTTTTCCCCACTTTCTCTTTTATTAGATTTAGTGTTTCTTTCTTTTTTTTTTTTTTTACTGTTTCTTTTTTTTTTTAATTTTTTTTTTTTTTTTTTTTTTGAGAAAGGTAAGGTCTATTATTTATTTATTTTGTCAAGACAGGGTAGCTTTATATATATTTCCAATGTTTCCCCTTTTCTGAGTCTCCTCTTTGTATACCCCCATCCCCTCCCCAACCCGCCTCTAGGAGGGAATTCCACCTCCCACCAACCCCCCCGTCCACCCATCCCCATTTTCCCGCCTTGATATTCCCCTTTACTGAGGCCTCTAACATCCTCAGGCCCAAGGGCCTTTCATCTCTCCCTGATGGCCATTGAGGTCATCCTCTGCCACATATGTGGTCCAAACCATAAGTCCATCAATGTGTATTCTTTGGTTGGTGGTCCGAATTCCAGGAGGACTGGGGGAGGGGGGGGGAGGTCAGGCCCATTGACTCTCTTGCTCCCTCCATGGGGCTGCAAATTCCCTCAGCTCCTTCAGACCTTCCTCCAACTCCTCCATCTGGGACCTCAC
>CM052715.1:17524753-17536340 GCA_028551405.1 Uromys caudimaculatus | reverse complement strand
GTCCCTTGGTTCCTATGCCCCAAAGGTTCTGTAAAGGTCTCTCTTGATCCAGAAGTGGTGGTTTTGCCTGTGCTCAAAGGTGTGTCAGCACTTCTGGGATTCCCTGTTCACGTGGAGCCTTGTGGCCCAGGCTGAGGACCCCAGGCACCAGTGTAAATCAGAAAGTTCACAGTTTTTCTGTCCCTGGGTTCTCAGGCCCTGGATCCTGGCAGATCTGGGTGGGTCTGGGCGAGAGGTGCTGCTCCCCTCAACCCCACTCACGGCCCTTTCAAGTTCCTGGGAGGTTACCTTTCTATGGTGCTCCTTGGCTACCGACTCCTGGCGGCTTCCGCCAGGAGTTTCCGCCTGCAAGTGAAATCCGGAAGTTTCGGCGTTTTTCTGTCCCCAGGTTCTCAGGCCCCGGATCCCGGCAGATCCGGGCGGGTCTGGGCGAGAGGTGCTGCTCCCCTCAACCCCACTCACGGCCCTTTCAAGTTCCTGGGAGGTTACCTTTCTATGGTGCTCCTTAGCTACCGACTCCTGGCGGCGCAGGCAGAGCTCTTCTAGTCATCTTAAAGCTACTTGAAATATTGCACGGGATAGCTAACATTGAGACCATTAGGTAAAGAAGTTGACAGATTTAAAATCCCTTCTGCTTTGGAGGTAAAAAATTTTAAGAAATGGATGTTTTCAGTACTGAGTAGCTCACAACTATGAAGCATATGAGGAAACATTTCTGAGCTCTTTACCATAATGTAGTAAGTACTACATATGGATAATGATAAGTGCATGGTAGTATTTTCTATTTTTCTTTCTTTCTTTCTTTCTTTCTTTCTTTCTTTCTTTCTTTCTTTCTTTCTTTTTTCTTTTTCTTTCTTTCTTTTCTTTTCTTTTCTTTTTTTTTTTTTTTTTTTTTTTGGAAGATCAATTTGGGTAGACTCCAGAGAGTGTTTAGCAGACCTGGTCCTTCCTTCTTCATTTCTGTCCCTTGCCTCATAATATACTTCTGTCCCCTCATGTCACCATCATGAGGGCAGATGACTAAATTTTTGAGGCACCTCACTGAAAGCTATGCATCTAAAATCACATTGGCTAGAATTTACAGCTACCTTTACCAAAAATAGTCCAAGATAACGTAGATTTCACACCAACATATTGTTAATTGAAAAATCAATGTTCCTAATTAACAAAGATCAGCAAAAATGAGTGGACATTTTAATAAGAAAGTGAAAACATGAAACATAGACTGGTTGATATAGTCTTTGGGACATTTTGTTTTTAGTGTTATGATTCTAGTGTTATGCAGGGCTGACTCTGGCTTGGGATGTTGGATATGCAGGGGGAGATTATATATGCTTTGGTGCTGAGTGCTGTTGCATAGTGCTGGAATCTCAAGCAGGGGAAATTAAAAAGAAAAGGGTCTCAGGCAGAAGAGGCAACAGGACTAGAAGAAAACAAGGTTGGTATTTTACATGTCTGTTTCATGGCCAGCTTTCCATGGGGTCAGCTAAGAATTTCCTTCAGGCCTGTAAAGATGACATGCAGTCATCATTCTTACACTTTGTCTTCTTCCCAACCAGACACAGTTTCGTCTTTCATCTGCAAGTCATTTTCTTAATGATATTCAAACTGAGGTCAGATGTTTTTAATTATTTACTTTAAGGCAGAATCAAAGAGATCATATCCACATTTTTAAAATAATTTCAATGTTTTATCTTGACCTCTTCATCTTTCTTGATAGTAGTTTATTTAGAGCTTAGAATTTGAAGGGGAAAACATAAAGTTTAATCCTAGCTTTTCCAGTATGGAGCCATAGAGACAGAGTAAAGTAAGCATCCAGTTCTTTAGCTACTGTTGAGATAAAAAGGGTTTCCTCTTCTTGCAAGTGAATATGTAGCACCTTTGGTAGAGGGCTTACTTAACATGCATGGGGTCAACCTCTCACACTATATAACACAGCTGTATAGCACAAGCCTACAAATATAACACTTAAAAGGTGGAGGAAGAAGATCAAAAGTTCAAGGTCATCCTCAATTATTTTGTACATTTGAGGTTATCTGTGATATATAAGACCAACTCATAAAGAAGAAAAAATAAGAGAACTTTATGTTCTAGTAATAATAACTATAAAACAAAGCCAAGCATAATTAAGTCTTCTAATACACAAACCACATTGAACTACACAATTATAATTACTAGATAAGTCTGCAAGAAGTTTCCAAGATGGGAAAAATTTGGTACTAGTTCATGGGGAGCTGCATAAGATGGAGGATGGCATTCTCCTGCATTCTTCCTGGTTTTTAACAATAAATCAAAATGGCTATAAGTTTATGATGTGTGTGTGTGTGTGTGTGTGTGTGTGTGTGTGTGTGTGTGTATCCACATGCACACAAGCATGTGTGTCTGTCTGTGTGGTGTATATATTTTCTTGGTTTTTCTTTGCTTGTTAGTTCTGTTCTATTCTGTTGTTTTTCCTTTTATTTGGCTGTTTGTTTGATACAGAGAGACAGAGAGAGACAGAGACAAAAGGCAAGAGAAAGTGACAGAACAGAGGGGAGAGAGAAAAAGAAGAGGGAAGAGAGGGAGAGGGAGAGGGAGAGGGAAAGGAAAAAGAGGCATGGAGTTGAAAGGAAGTTGGTGGGTATTATTTGGGAGGAGATTTGAGGAGGGGAGATTGTGATCAAAATATACTGTATAAAAATTATGTTCAATTAAAAATAAACTAGAATCTTATAGAAGGAAGCATTACATTTCAAGGAAGCAGGAAACCAGATCAGACTGCAATTATGTTTCCTATAAATGACATCTAGTCTCCACAGTCGACGTTTAAGGTATTAACTGGAAGCCTGAGTACTGAGCCTTATCTAGTCCTGAGGCCATTAACTGTTCAGGAGGAAAAATCATGGGAAGTTGAAGTTTCCCAGGCCAGGAGATGCTATTTTCTGGAGAGGAGGAAAGCCAGAGGAAATGTTGGCTTAATGGAAAACAAACAACAACCAACCAACAAACAAAAACTACCAAAACTCTTTTTTTATATCTTTTACTGCCTGATGAAGTTGGACCACAGCGTTTTATTACATGAAGAAACTGAGCTCATGTATGCATGTCTTCTCCATTGACAGCCAGAAAACCGAGGCCCAGGCTTTAGTGCCCTTCACAGAGCCACACAGGAGGACTCTGGGATTGAAAATTTGACTTGATTCCCTTTGGTACTGCTCTCAAGATCACAAAAACTTATTTCCCTTGTTCTACTTTTGGTACTCCTAAGAGAGGCTGAGTGCTTGGAGAGATGAGATTTGAGCCTGCCTTCCTTCATTAAAAGTTTGACTAGAGAGCCTGAAGAGCAGGGAGGGGTAATACTTTTTCATCATAATAATATTAGCTTTATTGGTTCACTTGTAATAAGAACAAAGAATGTAAATAACAGGATATGAATCTCTCACGCATATCACCCCTCAAGTGACTCCTCCACTGTAATGAGAATGCAGCCTTAGCCCCTCTTGTCAGAATCCAGGTAAAGAATAGCTCTGACATTTATGTGACAGAGGAGACTGAGAAAACTGGCAGATGCGGAAAGCAGATTTAGGCCTGGAACATTTCTGTGCTGTGATGTGGGAGGGAGAGGAGAAGTGGAGGAAGAAGAATGTGTAATGGGGGAGATCAGGAAGCACCAGTGACAGGTGCGGCCTTGACGGAGCTGCATGGGTCTACAGCCATTCGCCAGGACCCCTAGAGGATTAAGTCATCAGGTTTCTCCATTTTTATTTAAGTAGCTTTGGGGAAGTTATCCTTAATTTCAGATGATAGCAGCACATTCAGACAATTCAAAAATAAATGTTAAAAATCGAGAATGTTTTTGCTAAATATAAAGTGAGAAGTGGGACACTAATGTTCATAGCAAGACTAGAAACACGTGGAATATCTAGTGGTGTATATCAATATTTTTACAAAAGGTTTGCTAGCAGAATGTACTGACATGGGCCAATACAAAGTACTTTGTCAATGGTCAGAACCAAGTAAGGCCCAGCCAAGGTTGACAATTAACAGACTCCTTCTCCTGGCTCTCCTTCCTTCATGTAAATGTGGGGCAAGGAACTAAGCCCCTGTTTAAATGCCTGTGCCTTCAAAGTATGGCACGACAAAATCTTAGGGGATGCTGGATTTGAAAATCAGATAGAAAGACTGGTTGGTGAGCTGGATGCAGTAATTCCTGTTTCCAATCCAGCCTTGGAATGCCTTGCTCTTCTTCCTGTGCCCTGCTTTGTGTGCTGTTGGCTGTGCTTATCAATGAACCACAGCATTTTGAAGAGGAACTGCTAAGTGCCTGCTGACTCTGTAGCAAGGAATGATGTTTGCAAAGCTAATAGGGAAACTAGGGTGTCTATCATTGGAGTGATTTCAGTCTCTGGATTATCAGCGATTGAGAAAGGAGAGGAACATGGAGTCCTGGTGGAAAAGAAGCTTCTTAAAATCATCTACCAGAACAAAGCTCCCAACAAGTAACGTTGCCAAGGAGGTGCCAGGTCTGGTTATGAGCCATTGCAGGTGCATGGCTGCTTGGAAGTTGGCCCATTTCCTCCCATGGTAGGGAAACCTTCCTACAGGGCCAGGTCGGGCACCACAGTGCTGCTACTCAAAGCAATTTAATTAGCCCTGACCTTAATGAGAATCTCTAAAAGAACTATTGAGAAAATACCAAAACATTGATGAGATGGAGGAAAGACAAGGGGAAGGCATGGGTGTGCTCTGAAATGAGTGGAAAAGCAAGTGGAACCAGCAAATTGAGACTGAATGACTGAGCAGTCCAGCATCAATGTCACTGAAGGTGCTATTTATAATGTGAAGTTGTGTAGAGATGGCAGGCATGGGGAGGCTTAAAATCCAGTGAGTATACATGTGGGACGCTTAAATGATGTTGGTGACATCACCAAGTGATTCAGGCCTATAGGGACTAGGAGAGCTTGCCAGCCATGGAGCTTGCTTGTGAAATGGGAGAGAGGCTTTGCTTCTATTGAAGAACTTGGGAGTTTAAACTTCCCAGGCAAAATAGCTATTACCTTCTTTCTCAAAGATTATACTGATAGATTTCACATTAGGCTTGGCATTTAGTCATCAAGGGTAGATATTTGTAGAAGAAATGAGTAGACAACTAAAAAAAATGTGTGCACATGTGTGCGTGTGAGTGCATGCATGAGTGCGTATGTGCATGTGTGTGCATTTGTGTGCGCGCGCGTGCATGCGTGTGTGTGTGTGTGTGTGTGTGTGTGTGTGTGTGTGTGTGTGTGTGTGTGTGTGTGTGTATACATGGGCACACAGATGCAGGTGTCATCTGTGGAGGATAAGGTTCCACTCAGCCTCACGTGGTGTCCATCTTTTTCTCTGAAGGGGAATATGCAGCTATTTTATAATCATCAGGCAGGTTAGGCTAGCTGGCCAATGAACTCCAGAGATCTGTTTGTCTCTTTGTTTAAAGCCTGCATTCTGGGCAATGAACTAGGTCCCTGTGCTTCCAAGGCAAATACCTTCTCACGCTAGCCCACTAAATGAATTTATTAAGTGATTCTATAGTTTCCAGGCAATTGCTTTTGAAGTAGAAAAACGCTTAAAATTCCATGGTGACAGATTTGCAAACTTCATAAACTGTTGGAGAATTTTTCTTTGATGAGTATTTGTCCTTTTGGAGAAGTATTTTTTCCTGTACAGATTTCAGAACAATTTTAAGCTACAAGTAGGTGGTTCTCTATCATAGACTGCAATAACAGAGGAAGCTGGTCCCTGAGCTACAGGTTAAGGTAAGACCTTCCAGGTTCTTTTATAAGGCTACAAAAAAAGTCAGGACTCAATTAAATAAAATACAGATACCCATACGCAATTTCTAATGGCTTGAAAATGACCTGGGAAAAACTTGGGAAGACCAAATTGGAATTGATCCGAGCTCTCAAGAGGATGCAGAGAGAAGTTACCGTCACAATGAATGAGTGTATAGTCAAGAGAATGTGGAGAGAAGGTACCACCTCTGTGAGCATGTAATGAGAAAATACCACCTTCATTTTCATAAAGAAGCACTGAGAAAGTATCATCTCTGTGAAACTATAGAGAAAATACCAAGTTCCAAAGAGAATAAGACTCATAAGATAGGAAATCTACTGGCCCTTGACCTTGAACTTCATAGGTTCCCAAATATCAGCAGCTCACTGCAGCAATTTTTTTTTTTTTTTTTTTTTTTTTTTTTTTTTTTTTTTTTTTGTAAATTTGCCAGTCTCGGATATTTTGTTATGATTCTCATGGCTTAAAACAACCAGTTTACAGATTAGAAAACTAAGTCTTTTATTGATAAAGAAACTTGACCAAAGTTGCAGTGCTATGATGTGACAGAGAACATTAAACTCAAAACTTATTGACTACCTGACACCACTTGGGAAGGCCAAATGAGCTCTCAAGAGGATGCAGAGAGAAGGTACCATCATGATGAGTTTATAGTACTTGACACCACTAAAAGTAAGAATAAATATAATCTACAGACACATAATGTGATTCCAAGATAAATGTATGCAATGGTGAGTAGGTACTGCCAAGAACGCTAGGGAGCACTGCTGTCTTCACTCTAACTGAACACTTAGAATGGAAAGCACTGTTAACTGTTCTGTCACTGTTTGTTCCATTGTTTACATTTGCTTGTGTTACTTTAGTGTTTAGTAGTATCCTGCTAGTATGGTTAGTATTTTGTGTGTGTGTGTTTGTGTGTATGTGTGTGTGTGTATTTGTGTGTATGTGAGTGTGTGCATTTGTGTGTATGTGTGTCTGTGTATGTGTGTGTATGTGTGTGTGTGTGTATGCATGTGTGCCTGTGTGTGTGTGATATGTATGCACCGATGTGCACATGGGTGTACAGGTGTGTTACCTCATATAGACATGCAGGAACGCCTCAGGCTGACATCAGAATGTTTTCTTTCAATTGTTTCTCTACTGTATGTTTTGAGACAGAGTCACTATTTTGGCTAAACTGGTTGGCCAAGAAAGGTTCCATGATCTGCCTGTCTCTGCCCATTATCAACACTTTGGTCACAAACAAACTTTACTATGCCCAGATTTTACATGGGTACTGAGGATCTGAGTTCAAGTCCTCATCTCTGAGCCATTTTCCCAGTCTCTTAGGAACATATTTTGATGATATCTTATGGAAATTTCTTGGAAGTCATTGCTCTTCTATGATAAACAGTAATAATAACAACAACAAAATCAAAAAAAGTTTATATTCTCAAATTCTTTGAATCCCTTACCCCAAAACACTTATTTTGCTATTGTCTCCAATAAGGTACAAACAATTCATTGTGTTTATACCTACTCATAATCAAATCCCAATTTTGAAACATCTGCTTGAATTCATTAACATTTGACTTTGCCTTCTTTTCTGAAGACAGTGCCAAATGTTTGTATGTCAGAGTTCTGCTTTACAATGGCAATCAATAAATTCAGGTTTGTTTTTATCAAAATATTGTGTTGGCTATGTTGATTGAGATTTTGACACAAAATTCACTTTGGAAAGTATTCACAATTCAAAAACCACTCATTTCCTTCTCCTTAGCAGAGGGGAAGTGAGGATCCAGAGCCAGAGTATCAAAGAACAGAGCTTAAGACAGACTCTACAAAGCACAGACTCCAAATTCACAACAGGACAAAAAGAGCGACTATAATGCTGTCTTGGAGAAGGAATTACACTATTTCACCGAGAGAAGCCAGAAAAGGGTGGAAGAAATATGTCACACAAGACTCCCTATGCCATTGTTGGGAAAACAGATTAAATGTGGAGCCCATGATCACACTGCTCATCCAAGCATATATGGATGCTGTGCAGGACCAAAAAGGGCACATGTAAAAGGTTAAGGAAGAGGAGATGGCTTTCTATTAATCTTTGCACTTTTACATTGTATCCTAAACTTCTTTAAAGGGGTCAAGTTACATATCCCTGAGTCTTGGAGTTTCTTCCTCTTAGAGAGATTGAAACATAAAGTTTATGAGTCCAAGAATGACAAACGATGATATGGGTACTGTACTACAGGCACAGACTTTTACCCTACCACCCAAGTGAAATTCTATAAAATAATTAATGTGAAGCTCTTCAAAATAAACTTTGAGTTATGAAGTGTCACAACTTTTGTGTGTATGTTTGCACTTGATCAGGTGCAACCTTGTTCATGTGGTGTACAGCTGCTTGTGACTTGGGGTCAGGGGTCAATTTCACATGTCATCCTTCAAAAATCATCCACTCTTTTGTGAGAGAGGGTCTCTTACTGACTTGTAGCTTAGGCAAGATTGGCTGGCTAGCAGTTCCCAGGGGTGTGTCCATGTCTGCTTCCCAGTATAGGTGTACACCATGTACCTGAATATTTTGCATAGAACCTGAGGACCAAACTCAAGTCCTTTAGATGCAAGTACTCCAATGATTGCTATACCTCTTACAGACCCAGGTTTTACACATCATAAGCTTTTTTGGATTATTTTAACCATTTGAATATATATCTAACTCATAGAAAGATTTTTAAATGTCAGTCACAGAACTGAAATTACATGAGACTCTGGTACTATATGAGAAGGGCACGGGATGGGTATTCATGGTTGATTAGTACAGAATCTCTCCCTCTACTTACTGTCTTGTGCATTTTTCTCCCTCACTCTCTATCCCTGTTCACACTACTCATGGCACAGCAAGTGATGTGTTTCATTCACTTGGATTTGAATTATGGCAAGAATTTCACTGGGCTTTTAGGTGTTTCTTCCAGACTCTGTGCTGCTGCCTGAACAAATTAACTCTAAACAGCACATAACCTGGAAGCAGTAAGGTCTTAGATAAGCCATGTGTAACCCCAGTAACAGATGGATATCCTGGGCAGTATGTTTAAATTGTTTCATTATGAACAATGTTAATACCTGTCTTGAATGGATGCTAAATGAAAAAAAAAAAATTAGGAAAACAGCTGTAAACTTTAGCAAGATGGCTGACATCTCTCAAGTGTTCAGCAAATATTTGCCTTTTCTTCTTTGGCCATCAGCACTAGGTTATCCAGAGTCCATGACAGTGCAAATAGATATTTGAAGGTTAGCTGGTCTTACTCCTCATAATGACCATCCTGGTCTCAGTATGTCTCTTCTGGAAACTGCAGTTCCTGACACCGAATCTTTAAGGCATAATACCTGCAAATGTTGTGGACGTGTTTGTTCTTTCTTTTCTTATTTTTGTACCAAGTGTGTTTGTTTAAGTAGAGAGATTGCTTCCAGAGGAAAAGCTCCAGCCACTCAGGCCCAAGGACCTCCTTGAATGTGGTCCCTAGAACCTATGTAAAAAAGTTGGATGCAATGGTGCATGTCTATGACTATAACAGTTCCGTGTCAAGAAGTGAGGTGACACAGGAAGATCAGCCTGAAGCTCCCAGGCCAGCCTGTCTAGGGCATATGCCACAGGTTTCAAAAATACTGACTATAAGGAGTCATTCTTACAAAGCCAACAGGTAGTTGCCATATGGTAAAGAAGAAGCCTGTCTTTATAGCCTGAGTCTCCCTCCTGTATCAGGTGATGCCAGCATTGGGCATGTTTGGCTGTGATGTGTGCAGTGTTGATCAGTCTCCCCTTTTGATGGGTACTAGGGAAGTTCTGGAAGTGGTTCGTGGTACCAGCCTGCTTGATGCTCTGATGCTCAGCTATCTAGATGGTGCAGACACAGCATAGGCTCTTGCTGGATGGCCTGCTTTCATTCACAACTAAATCAGTACTAAAGAGACCTGAATGATGGATAGCAGCTTATCAATAATTGAAAGGAGAGGCTCCAAGATGTCCCATTATCTGAATAATGAATGCTCACTTGGGCTTTGTAATTCTTTAATAAAACTGACTGATTGATTTGCTTAATTAATTCCTCCTTTGACAGACTTATTGCTTTCTTTGGAAAGAGGGATAAGCGAAAAAGAAAAAAATATAAGATAATTCAAGCCAATAAGAAAGATTTAAAATCTTCATAATTTTAACCCCTGTGTATCATCGAGCTGAGTTCTCTACCAACCTTATCCACAACTTGTTTCACTACAGAGACCCCACACCTGTTAACAGACATCCCGTGTCACCTGTATGTGTTTGACACTGCACCTGATGAAATACTGCTACACTATGGAGCCCCATGATAAACTCAGCACAACATTAAATACCTTTTGAATAGATTAATCTGGATAAATGTGTAAAGGCAGTTTTCCATCTAAAGCAACCAACTCTGAGTAAGCCCGTGGCTGCTCCCTTTGCATGGAGAAATAGCACAAAGCTCTGCTGCCAGGAAGCATCTCTCTGACTTTAGAGAAACCTACTGTGACCAGGCAATGTCTGCCACTAGAATTTCATCCAGTCACAGTCAGCTTCCACCATTTTCATGCCTGCTAAGCTTTGCCAAGGAATGATCATGTGCCTAAAATGCCAAGCAATGACAGAAGAGGGACAGAAACAGAGAATGAGGAATGAGAGCTGGCTGGACAAACAACAGTAGAGTTAAATAATAGAGTTAAAGTACTGTGTGGTAGACAATGACAAATATAGATATTTAAACTCTACATCATATTTACAGGTTTCCCCAACATAAGCATCATTACTAGAATGTTTATGAAATGAGTTCCATGATAACAAATTATTCATTTAGAAGGAAAGGAAAACAAACCTTAGTGGTAAGCATGCCAAGGACTTGCTAACATTTTTTATTTTAGTTTGAAAACTAGGATTCATAGAAGTTTCAGGGTTAGGATCTGTTTCGGTCATTTACTGACCCATACCAGTGGCATCTATGGGTTTCTTATGGGCATAGTTAAGGGCTACTGGTCCTGGTGACGAGCACTGGAATCCGGCAGCTCTAGGGGTGGGGGCAGGACCAGCTTTAATTCCCACATGAAATCTTGTAAACTCTGATTATTTTATAGATTCTTAACCAATATTGTGTAATAATGATGAATTCATATCCCTCCTTCTTGTTAATATCTAAATCACCACTAACTTATCTCAGGCTATTACAGGATTCTCTGCTGAGTGGTTGGAGGATTGGATACACTCCCATCTTTAGTGGTGATGTAATTAAGATCAAGCCAGCAATCATGGCCCTCACTTTGTGTGAAATCAGATTCACCACTTTTTCTAGGATCATTTCTTTCCTCAATTGTCTTACTAGACTAAAATAAGAAAGACCTTACCCATTATGTGAGCACCATACTTCTTTCACCTACATTAGTTCTTAGTTTGTAAAGTCTGAGGACAGGGAAGCTTCATGATGCAAAGCACACTTTATGGCCCTGTTGCCTGAAGGACAAGGCCCTATTTCAGCTACAGGTATCAGTTCTAAAATGCTACCATGGCTGTACAGTTTTTCCCAAGTAAAGATTTACTGATATTCAAAAAATATGCTTCTTAATTCTGAGCCTGATCTTCATTCTTATATGTACTGAGTACTTAAGGACAAAATTTGTTCATGATATGAGAGTGCGTAGTCATTAAGCTAGTCAAACGTACTCTCTTCACTTTCTTATATGCCCATGTGTTTCCTACAGACCCAAGAAGAGAAGCCCTATAAATTTTCTCTTTACA
>CM052715.1:17477253-17519753 GCA_028551405.1 Uromys caudimaculatus | reverse complement strand
GCAAAAGAGGATACTGTAGTACCTTCTTTAGTTGTGCCCATGAGTAAGAGAACATGAGAGAAAGTCTCTTAGTCTTAGTCCTAGTGCTTCTTTGTTATCCCCCATGCAGGCAGGTTTAAAACAGGCAGTAAACAGAGGAGACAACATTCAGGGCTATGTGTTACAGTGCACAGTTTTTGAAATGCTAGCTCAGCAGTGTAATCCTCAGTGATATCATACCCCCATTCCTTTTAAACAGCTAAGGGAATTAAAAACTGCATGTGCTCAGCATGGACCTACTGCTCCTGTTACCATGGCTATGTTAAATGGCCTGTCCACTGAGGCTCTTCTGCCTGCAGATTGGAAACAGTTAGCTCCTGCATGTTTGTGGGCAGGAGATTATTTGTTATGGAAGATGGAATTTTATGAAAGATGTCAGCATACTACTGAGCTCAATGCTAGAACTAATAATCCTATTACTTATGATATGTTGGCAGGAGAGGGTCAATATTCAGATGTGCAGAATCAATTATTATATAACCCTGGCATTTATGTTCAAATTGGTGCTGCTTCTTGAAGGGCATGGAATGCTTTACCCACTAAAGGAGATGTATCACAAGATTTTCCAAAATTCACCAGGATCCTGATGAGCCTTTTCAAAAATGTATTGATAATTTATAGGGCTTTGTTATAAGTGTAGGAGAAAGACCCACTGGGCAAATGAATGCAAGTCTAAGAGGGATAACTTAGAAAATTCTCTCCCTCAGGGAAATGGGGAAGGAGTCAATCCCAGGGCCAGAAACAATGTTAAGGGGCAATGCACTTCATTCCTCAGCAAAACAATCCTTTCAAGATCTCTTCTGAGCCACCCCAGATAGTGCAGGACTGGACCTCGGTCCCTCCTCCTCCATAGTATTAACGCCTGAAATAGGAATGCAGGCTCCTCTACTGGAATGCATTGTCTGTTACCATCAGGAACTATGGGACTGTTATTGGGAAGAAGCAGCACCACTATGGCAGGATTAATTACTGGTCCATGAGTGATAAATGCAGACTATACCGAGAAAATTAAAATTATGACTTCTTTACCTATCCCGGAATTCCCCTAATGTGTTTAAATTAGGCCTGTGAGCTCACTTGGTTATCTTTCTATCTTGATAATGGGGGACTCCAGCATGCTGAAATTCTGCAGAATAAAAAACTCTTTGTGATTACATACTATTTGAGTTTGGGGTATCATTCTTTAGTAAATTATGGACCCTTACATTTGGGGTAACTGGTCTGGGGTTCCCTGGAGACCCCTGGTCCAAATAGTGGACTGTTTTTCTGATCAGTAAGTTTGGGAGCCCTGCTATCTTTTGTTTTGTCCATCTTTGTGTTTCTATTTTGGATTTAATCTGGAGGTTGAGAGGGACAAAGTGGACCCATATTTTGTCAATTGTTCAGGGGCAAGAGAAAATGCTTCCAATCCCCTACCAGAAGCAGGACAATTTTCTAGTTCTCATCTGGATTCTTAACTGACTGTGGGACTATGGGCCTTCCATGCTCAGGAATGAGACCACCTGAGACAGCCTTTTGGATTACCAACCCCTCCCCCCACCAAGAATATCTTTCCATGTGTCTGTGTGTATTCTATTCTGTTTGTGCTTTTTGTCCCCTTTCACAAACTTTTCTTTGATTCCTAGGATGTGACAGTCACAAAGCACCCCACTGGGCCTGGGCCTGAATCATTTTAAGGACTTTTTTTGCCTAGTCACAGAAGACGTGGGTCTGGTTATTTGTTTCTGAAAACTAATCATCTTTTGCAGGATTGAATGGCCCACCTATGGCCTGAGGAGAGGACTTTCCATCTCCCATCATTTACAGGGTGGAGGTTTAGTTTATGAAGCCTGGGGTCACCAAGACTAAGTGCCATATATTACCATGTGGAAATACCAGGTTGAGAAGCCCCATGTTTAGATGTAACCCTTTTTAATGGGCCTGTTGCTCCCTTCCCTTCTTCCTCTAAAGGAGGGTCAGACTCATCCCTCTGCCTTGTTCCCGAGGAGGATCTTCTTATCCTTCTTTATGTTCCTGCTCCTGCCATTGCTGCCCCTGACCAGCCAGCACAGGCAGAGGGAGGAGTATCCCCTGACTCTCCTGACTACACTTGGAGTCCACCTCACACTTGAGCCTGTACTGACCAGAGGGCTGATTCTACTACAGCTTTACCTCTCTGGGCTACAGGACCCTCAGATGCTCAGAGGAGACAGTTCATGAGATATGTGCCATTTGCTGGTAATGATCTTTACAGTTGGAAGTTGCAGAACTCCCATTTTTTAGAAAGACCATCAACTCTCACAGGTCTTCTAGATTCAGTCATGCTAAATCAGCTGCCCATCTGGGATGACTGTCAGCAACTGCTCCAGGTCTTCTTCACAAAGGAGAGAAGACCATGGGAGCCACCCAGAAATTGGTTTCCTGAGTAAATGGGCATGCTTATGAGGGATCTGCCCCGATCCTCATGAGATATGACCTTGACCTTGTGAATCTATACTCACAGAGAAGGTAGAACTGACATTTAACAAAACTGTTAGATGGACAGAATGTAATAATCAACCCCCAATGTGGTTTCATGTTTCCAATAATATGCAAATTATTGATTGGCTGGGAATCAATCAAACATTAGACAAAAGGAGATGTCCATAGGTCTTCTGCAATTCAATTCAGGTCATTCTCAATGGCATATGTGGAAGTTAGCTGCAGCTCTCTATGAAGTTATGTTTGCAGTAGACAAAATTGGGACAAGATCTGGATTTTGAACAAATATAAGTGCATGTGTTAAGGCTCCTAATCTTTTATTAATTGTTCATGATAAAATTACTTTTGTTTCTTCTACAAAATTTAATGTAAGTTGTATTGACTGTACACTTTCTAATTATGTTGGTATATTGAAATCTGGAACTTCTGTTATGTTGGTTTATCAACCACTTTTGTTTTATTGCCTGTGAATGTGACAGGACCTTGGTGTTCTAAAAAAAGACTTACAAATACTAGAAGAAATGAGTCAGACTTTAAGTAGAAGCAAGGGGGTAGTGGGTTTGATTATTGCTGGTATAGCAGCTTTGATTACATCAATAGTACCACAACTTCTGAAATTTCTTTGATCCAGGAGGTTAAGACAGCCACTTTTGTAAATCATTTAGCAGAAAATGTTACTAATGCTCTTAGTATTCAAGAAGGTTTAGATTTGGAACAATGAATTGGTCTTCTTTATGATATTATTCAAACTATTGGAGAGGAGGTTCAGAGTTTAAGAGTAAGAAACCATTTTAAGTATGATGCTAAATACCAATGGGTTTGTGTTGCCATTAAACTTTACAGTGCCAGTTACTGTAATTGGGAGAAATTTCAAAGACACTTGTAGGGTATTTGTCATAATTCTAATACCTGTCTGTATATTTTAACTTTGCATACTGAGATTATGAATTTAAAGAATGGTGTTCCACTGAGTTTTGATGCTGTGGATATTGCTAATAAAATTATTCATGGCTTGAGGTCAGTATTTCTATCTTGGTTGAGCTTCAAGAATGACTTATATAGTTTGGGTCATATTGCCCTTCTTGTCCTTAGAATACTTTTATTCCTGCCCATTTTAATAAAACTTACCTTTAACAACATTAACATGTGGGCAGCCAAAATACATGGCTTGAAACTTAAAATGGATCCTTAGACAGAGCCACTAACAGGCTGGCAGTCAATGATGGGTAAGATTTGCACAGAGCCTTACCAACCTAAGACAGATGTGCATTGCCTTGAATAATGCATTTTCAATGACAGACAAGGAAGACATTTTTGTAAGAACAACCTAAGCAGTCTTGTTTATGAAATAAAAATTGGAAGATATGGAGAGCTCTTGGTGCCACTTCAAGGAAATTGGCATGAATATTTGACATTGGGCTAGGACAAGGAAGTAGGCTCAAGATAAAACCAGCTGAGGAATGTGTTCCTTGTATCTCGATCACCTTGTTAAATCCATGAATACAGCGATCATGGGACATTTGTTTATGCTTTGTTTGTCCCTTGACCAAGAACTGGACACTATTCTCTTCATGCACTTAGAACAGTTGAAAAGCAGCATTATAGTGTTGTCTAATTGTCCTTTTCTTCCATCCTATTCCCTCTTTCAAGCCCCGGCTGACTGACTAGGCAGGCTTGGTCAACTTTCTACTTATTTTGCTGAATTTATTTAATAAGACTAATGGCTTTTGGGATATGAAATCACTAGAATTTTCTACAAATAACAAATAATCTACATTTCTTTCTAGTGCATAGATCTTTTATTTTCTTACTTTCCCAATTTATCTGGCATGGTATTTCAATACTCTGTTGCAAAGGAATTGTAAAAGCTACTATTTGTATTACATTTATGTTCTTAAGAGGATAACCCTCATCCTTGAACTGTTTTGTGAGTATGAGTTGGCATGTTTTTCAGTTGTTGAAATATTTTACTATGAAAGGTGGTGACTTGTATCAATACACTTTTTATTACCAATTTTCATGAATGTTTGATTTTTAATTCTTTTTTAAAATTTTATTTATTTTTAAAATTTATTTAGTGTTCTTACAGTCCAGATTTTATCCCCCTCCTGGTCTGCTCTCTGACTGTTCTATCTCCCATACCACCTTCCCCACCCCCATCTCCATGAGGATGTCCTCAGCCCTACCCCCACCAAATCTCCCCATTCTCTGGGAACTCCAATCTCTTGAGGGTTAGGTACATCTTCTCTGACTGAACCTAGACCTGGCAGTCCTCTGCTGTATATGTGTTGGGGGCCTCTTATCAGCTGGTGTATGCTGCCTGGTTGGTGCTCCAGTGTCTGAGATATCTTGGGGTTCCAGGTTAATTGAGACTGCTGGTCCTCCTACTGGCTCACCCTCATCCTCAGCTTCTTCCAGCATTTCCCTAATTCAACCACAGTGGTCAGCAGCTTCTGTCCATTGGTTCAATACATTGTAGAGGGTTCCCCCACGTCCTACCTCCCAAGGTTGCCTGTTTCTATTCTTTCTGCTGGCCCTCAGCACTTCAGTCCTTTCCTGCCACCGAATACCTGATCATGTTCCCTTCTTCTGTTCCCTGTCCCTTTTTCTACCCCGGTCCCTTGCCCCTTCCTCCCCCTTCCATAATTGCTTTCTTCTCCCTCCAAGTGGGATTGAGGCATCCTCACTTGGGCTCTTTGGCTTGTAAACCTTTTTGAGTTATGTACTCTATCCTGGGTATTCTGTATTTTTTTGGCTAATATCCACTTATTAGTGAGTACTTACCATGCATGTCCTTTTGGGTTTCAGTTACCTCACTCAGGAAGATGTTTTCTAGTTCTATCCATTTGCCTGTAAAACTCATGATGTCCTTGCTCTTAATATCTGAGTAGTATTCCATTGTGTAAATGAACTACATTTTCTGTATCCATTCCTCTATTGTGGGACATTTGGGTTGTTACCAGCATCTGGTTATCACAAACAAGGCTGCTATGAACATAGTGGAACACGGGACCCTGTGTCATTGTGGGGCAACTTTTGGGTATAAGCCCAAGAGTGGTATAGCTGAGTCTTCAGGTAGATCTATTTTCAATTTTCTGAGGAATCTCCAGATTGATTTACATAGTGGTTGTAGCAGTTTGCAATCTCACCAGCAATAAAGGAGTGTTCCTCTTTCTCCACATCCTCACCAACAAGTGCTGTCACCTGAGGTTTTGATTTTAGCCATTCTCATTGGTGTAAGGTGGAATCTCAGGGTCATTTTGATTTGTATCTCCCTGATCACTAAGGACTTTGAACATTTCTTTAAGTACTTCTCAGCCATTTGAGATTCTTGTGTTGTGAATTCTCTTTTTTGCTCTATACCCCATTTTTTACTGGGTTCTTTGTTTTTTTTGTTCCTGAGCTTCTTGATTTCTTTATATATTTTGGAAATTAGTCCTCTATTGGATGTGGGGTTAGAGAAGATTTTTTCCTAGTCTTTAGGTTGCCGAATTGTCCTATTGACTATATATTTTACCTTACAGAAGCTTTCCAGTTTCATGAGGTCCCATTTAACAGTTCTTGATCTGAGAATGTGAGCCATTGGTGTTCTGTTTAGGAAATTTCCTGCTGTGCCAATGAGTTCAAGGCTCTCTCTCCCTTTCCCTTCTATTAGATTCAGTGTATCTGGTTTTATGTTGAAGTCATTGAAGACTTGACCTTTTGTGCAAGGTGACAAATATCGATCTATTTTCATTTTTTTACACACAGACTGCCAGTTAGATCAGCTCCATCTATTGAAAATGCTTTCTTTTTTCCACTGTATATTTAAAAACACATGACGAATTTGTTGATTTTTGTATGTTGAGCCAACCTGGAATTTTAAGAATAGATCACACTTGGTTATAGAGCTTATTCCTTTATATATGTAATTTAATTTGGCTTATTTGTTTGTCATAGGTATTCAAAACATTTTGTCCTCAAGTTTCTTTCCTATAATTTTTTTTTGGTCTTAAGATCAAGACAATTTTTGCCTCATATGATTTCTTTGATAAGAGGGGGGAAAAAGTTCGTGTGTTAGCTTTTCTTTAAATGCTCAGTAGAATTCTCCAATGAATTAATCAGGCCTAAGACTTTTCTTTATCAAGGAATCTTTGATTACTATCTCAATGATTTTCCTCATTATAGATCTGCTTAGTTTCACTTCTTTTGTATGAAAAAAGCAAACGAAACAATAAAAACCAAACCAAAAAACTCTGACTGAAAGCAACATATGGGAGAATGGTATATTTCACTTCACAATTTCAGGTGTTAGAGTCAATCACTCAAGATATCATGGGTAACTGTGATGGCTATTCCCTATTTTCAACTTGACTATATGTGATTTGAAGTACAATCCAGAAATAAAGGGCACAGGTGTGATCCAGATTTTGAGGCTGGAAGTCACAGGATTTTAATACTAATATTGACGTGGGATGCCACAGGCTTTTGACGTGGATCTTGAGCATAGTGGCCATGAAAGATTTTGGGCCAGACCATACAGTACATGCCTTTAATCCCAGGAGACAGAAGCAAGTAGATCTCTAAGTTCAAGGCCAGCCTGGCTCAAAGAAAGTTCCAAGTAAAGCAAAACTTAGGTCCAGGCATGGGTCTACACATCTTTAATATAAACCATACTTTCTACTGGAGGCCTACAGTAGAACAATGGCAGAGCAAAGGTGGTATGGTTTGTATATGCTCAGCCCAGGGAGTGGCACTATTGGAAAGTATGTCCATGTTGGAATAGGTGTAGCCTTGTTGGAGTACGTATGTCACTGTGGGTGTGGGCTTTAAGATCTACATCCTAACTGACTGGAAGTCAGTTTTCTCCTAGCAGTCTTCAGATGAAGATGTAGAACTCTCAACTCCTCCAGCCCCACATCTTCCTGCACACTGCCACGTTCTTGCCTTGATGATAATAAACTGAACCTCTCAACCTGTAAGCCAGCCCCAATTAAATGTTATCCTTACAAGAGTTACCTTGGTCATGGTGTCTGTTCACAGCAGTTAAACCCTAACTAAGACAGAAGGGTTAATTCTTCTTCACTTTTTTGCACTTACTTGCCAGAGCATCTATTGGAGCCTGCTTCTTCAGGATTCCAGCTTATACAGAAGACGCCTAGGGGTGTGGAACTGAGCAACTATTAGATTCTTGGACTTCCCATTCACAGCTGCCCATTGTTAGGTTAGTTGAACTGCAGACTGTAAGTCATTCCAATAAATTCCTTTAATATATAAAGACATTGCACAAGTTCTGTGACTCTAGAGAACACTGACTAATTCAGTAACAATATCACCTTAGGAAGCAGATGTTCACCAATTGAACAACTTCCTGCCAAGAACCCTCTTCTTCTATGAGACAACTGTGTGAGAAAAAGTTCCCACTTCATACTTTTAAGCAAATGTGAAAGGAGTAAATTGCATGTGATAAAACTTTTCACTGGATTAAAAATTAACTTTGATGTCAAAATAAAACCCTAGAATTTAATTTATCATAAAAGCTATATTCTCGCATAGAATCTAATGGACCAAAACAGATAAAGCAATTAAATGGAAAATGGTATGAATTAATCTTATTTAAAGAGGCAGTCAAGATAGAATTCATATTTTCAGAGGTACAATAAGTAGTGAGTAGGGGGAGCTTTCCCCACTCAGCTAGTAATTCTGTAATTTAAAATAATAAAAACATTATAAGTCCTAATTTACCCATTTTCTGTTAATGCTCTTTGTTAATTTTGACATACCTCTCAGTATTTATTGCTTGCAGCACTTTTTTCGCAAAAAAATTTTTTCTATTACTTTGCTGAACTTTGTTGGTAATTGTGTGCATGCTAACTAACTAGAAACATATTAAAATTCTGAAAAAAGTTCATGTGTAAGCACTATACTTCTAGAGTATTCTATTCAACAACCTTCTTCTGCCATGGTTTTCTTGTGGGACAACTAGGGAGAACCCCAACATGAGTCTAACAATGAGAACAGTGTTTAGAAGCCTTTGCTATTCTAGTGACCGCTGTGCCTGGATGTGGTTCTTAGAGTGTCTGAGTTTTGACACTTGGCATCGATTTTCCTGCTTTATTGACTTTATGGCTAGATTGTATGGTTGGTAATATCATGGGCCAAAGGCAAAACTCTCAGGCTCTCATTCTAGTCCCAGTTTTATCTAAAAAGTGAATATTATAACTTCATGTCAATATTTGCCCTAATTAGGTCAGAGTCCAGAGAAAATATTAATACATAATAGCTATTATAACATAGTTTTCCATATGTATGCATATTTTGTTTCATCTATTTATGAAATTATAATATAACTCCATTAATTCCCCTTCCCCTTCCTTCATTCTTCCTCCAAATAATCCTTGCTCTTTTGTCCGAACAAGACATGTCTTTGTTCTTTTTCAAATTCATGGCCATGGCCTCTTTTTTCATTAATTGTTGATACTAAATTTTACTAAATATAATCTATTACATTTGTATAATATAACTTATAGATATGATTTCAGAGCTGACCACTTGATATTGGATAAGTGATTGCTGTATAATTTTTTGTGGCCCAACTCTAAAAGTGTTTTAAAATTCAAAGGGTTATCTGTAGATTTTAGATTTCTCTTTATTATTACAAATTGAAACTAACAAATTTAATAAAAAAAAAGAAGATAATGCACTAATGGGAACTTTCTATGACACAGTTATCTCATGGAAGAAGAGGGTTCTTAGCAGAGTTGTTCAACATCTGCTTCCTGAGGTGATATTGTTACTGAATTAGTCAGTGTTCTCTAGAGTCATAGAACTTGTGCAATGTCTCTCTATATTAAGGGAATTTATTGGAATGACTTAACAGTCTGCAGTTCAACTAACCCAACAAGTGAATTATGTCACTGAGTTGAGGGAAAAAGTGAGACCCTATTGAATAGAATAGTAGAGAAATATGAAGGCAATTAGTAGGTGCCATATGCCCATAGGTAGCTCAGTCTATAGAGGACTATAGGCAGCTGCGAATGGGAAATTCAAGAATCAAGTAGTTGCTCAGTCCCATGAGCCTTGGCCTGAGGCTTGCAAAGTTCTCCACTGGAAAATACAATTAATTAAAATGTTGTTGTCATTAAAAGCAATCTTTCTCTTTCACTTAGATGGGAAGCTCAGGACATGAGAGAGCATATCTATCTCTTCTTAATCATATTTTCCTCTCTCTATTCTGTCTTCCTCATAGTCTTTGCCTTCCTCTATTGTAGCAGTTCTTTGTCCTTAGATGACAGTCATGTAGAAGGTGAAAGTCCTCTATAGACCTATGGGTATATGGCACCTACTAATTGCCTTCATATTTCTCTACTACTCTATTCAATAGGGTCTCACTTTTTCCCTCAGCTCAGTAACTTAATTCACTTCAGCCACAGTGGCATGGGTGTAGCACTGTTGCAAGTTTGTGTGCCCTTGGGATACATTGCATTCCTCATTTTTTTTTTTTTTTTTGTAATATCACACACCATTCAAGATGCCATGCAAATACAGACTAACTGAACAATGCTTTCTCTCTACCTTGCCTCTCTTGAGGTTTCTTTTGTTAGGAACTGCAGAGTAATTAGAAAGGGTCAACTTTTCAATATGTGCTGTTTTGTTTCCCCTAGTATATTTTAAGAGGCTTCGGGGATAGATTCCATTTATGCCTAATAACGTAAGCTTGCGGCCCTGTGTCATGATGTTATTGTTTAATTTGTTAGCACTGTTATTTTTCCTTAATTGAAATCTTTGCCTTTCTTCCTCCTTCATACTCCCTCTCCCATTGTATATCTGTGGCTGATGATAATGTCTCCTTTCACACACACACACACAAAATTATTTATTGAAATGAGCTCTTGTAAGTTTTTACTATCCACATATATTGTCTTCATAGTTACTCCTTGGAGTCGTATTAAGTTAATGGAATTTCAAAATTAACACTATGGATAAATAGCTAGTTATCTAAAGTCAAATTAGTGTATATAGGAATTCCACTTTATAATCAGTTGTGTTTCTGCTCTGAGATTTAGCATAGTGTTTAACGGTGGAGAATAAAAGAAGCTCAATGATTATAAAAGAACAATTGGCTTCATTTTTTCCTGAAAATGGGTGGAAATCTAGGCGATTGTACTGAAGAGTTATTTTCAATGCACCTAAGCCAGAAGCACTATATATTTAGCTGCTACATGTGACAGAAAAATGATTAAACTAATGAGAATAATAAAATATCTCTGAAAATAAAGGCTTAATGTTTACCTGTAGAGTGAAATAAATAATATAAAACTTGTTCAGATTGTCAGGCAATGTCATCACAATAGATTTGTCTGCTGGAGTCCCAGAAGAGCTAATACACATTAGTCATACAAATATTTAACAATTAATTATCCCTTATTTGGAATAAAAATTATTGACTTAAACATAAACTCACACATTTAATGTAAGTTTATCAACAGTAGACTAAGATTAAAATTAGTAAGAGAGTTAAATCTATGAAACTTTGATCATAATGGATATGCTTACAATTTATGAGGCAACTATATAACAGTCTCATTAAACTTGAAGTCCCATCATTTTTATTTCTAAAATTTAACAGTATCTTCAGTTATTCTTTGAGGATTTTAGGCAATATATTTTCATCGCATGTTGACCTTCCTATACTCTTCCTAGAGCCTCTTCCAGCTTCATGATCTTTCTCATCCTTTAAAAAGAAAATAGAACAATGAACCTTGGAGTCCAGTTTGTGTTGGATGAATACTCCTGGGTATGGGACCTCATTTGAAGTGTGGTTAAAATGTCTATTGTAATCTCATTGAAGAAAACTGTCTGTTACCTGGAAGCAATCAAATGCCAAAAGCTCCTTATCTAGATGTAGAACTTTGTGCAAGGCCGCCATGCTTGTACTTTATATGAGTTGAGCTTATTTAGGTCCTGTCATAGTCTCAAAGTCTCTCTGAATTCACGTATGTGTTCACCTTTTTGTATCTAACCCCAAAGACTTATTCCCTTCATAATAGCATCATTCTCACAAATCTAATACAATCATGTTGACTTGCACATGTTTATGAGTCATTCTTAACCTGGCCATCAGAAGAAGGGTGAGGAAAAGGGGGTCTGGAAGCTTTGAGCAGTGGTGTAATTGATATTTCATGAGGTTACATGTCATAGAGCTGCTCAGACATAGACCAAAGAAGCACGTATTTTCTACGTGAGAAACAATAAGACTTATAAGAATTCTGTGGTATGGCTTGAATTTATTTAAAGAAAATGGAAAAGCAGGTAGAAATATCCAAATGGAACTATAGAATGCATAAAGCAACTTTCACAAAAACATCTTTTGTCGTATTAAACACTTAGAGTGTTGTACAATCATAATTACTACCCATTTAGATCTGTTACATGCTCATGCCTCTGATCTTGTAATTTTAGAAACACTTTAAACTTCTTTATGATCAAATGAATTTGCCTATTTTAGCCTATTTTAGGTAGCTTATATAAGTAAGACCAGACAATATGTGCCATTTAGAGTATATCTCATCATGCTTTCAAAATTAGTTTGTTTATTACCACCTAACCACATTTAGTTAATATTTAAGATGAAATAGTAGTCTACCATATGGATATATAATACTTTGTCTATCCATGCTTCAGTTATGAATCCTTTGGTTGATTTTTTTTTGCCTATTATTATCAAGGCCAATTAGAAGTTATATAAGTGCTTGACCAAATATCTCCTTTACAAATATTTTGAGTGTATACCAGGGAGTAGGATGTCTGGATAACAAGGTAATCTGTTTTATCTTTTAGTACATAAGAGTTCCAAATTCTGTACCTTTTGGAAAAAAAAAACACTTAATATTTCTTTGTTAACACATTGTAGTTAATATACAGTAAAATGGCATAGCTTTTAAATTTGAGCATGGAAAAAATTTGATGGATATTTCACTTGGTTAAAAAGACTACATTAAAAGGAAATTTATGAATGAAAAAAATACAAATAAAAATGGAAAGATATAACTGCTCCGAGGTCTGGTGGAGGAAAAAGTTTCCTGTAGATAAAAGGGAGAGCATAGCCAGAGGCATTTGGGTGAGTCTAGAGTGAACATGAGCCTGAGCCTTAGGACAAAAGGGGAGAGGGGAAAACCAAACCAAGAGGACAGGGAGGTAAGAATAGAAAAAAATGTCCAGGTAGCCAAAATGGTTGGATTATGCACGGAAGGGAAACCCAGCCCCTGGGCTGGAAAATTTAGGGTTGTGAGTGGGAGTATGCCAGCCATAAGGGCCCTGTAAAAGGTAGGGACTGAGGGATGCTGGGAGAATCTGATTGCCAGGTCTGCTTTGATACATTAAATAGGTATTTCAGCCATTTCTCTTGGGTATAGTAATAAAGTTATAGCAGAATATTCAAAAAGCATCTAAAATCTGTATAATTGGTCTCATTCTTGCCTCCAAATCATAGTCACAGGAGGTGTTTCTCATTGAGAAGACATCATGTCTGGGTTTGCCCACAGTTACGCTTTGGCCCTGCTTCAGTGCTACCACTAAGTGTCTGATACCTGTCTTTGGGTTACATGTTATACAACATAGCACATTCCAAGTTGTGACCTTAGCTCACTATACTGATGACTGCTATAGGGATGGTGTGTCTCCTCAGGTGACCTAGTGGAGTTAAAGAGGAAGATTGAATAAATCCAGAGGTTATGTGACACTAAATATAGCAAGGCATCACCACCAGACTATAGCCCAGGAATGGGAATGAGAAGTATCCCTTCTGAGATATGATGGTCCATGAGCATGAAAAGTGTCCCTTATGAAGAGATGAGAGTCCATGGTTATAAATGTCCTTTCTGGGGGGCTGATAGTCCATGGGAATGAGAGGTGTTCTGTCCGAAAGCTATAGACCCGTATTCTGAACATAATGCTCTGTTAATAGCAACTCAGTGGAATCATTCTAAAACCCTACCCTTTCAAATGTGTAAAATAATATTGTGATTCTTCTTTATACAAAGAGTTCTACTTTTAAACAATGACTTAAAGATGTATATTTTATAAAGATGTTTTATTCAGTGAGGCAGGGAATGGATGAACCCAGTCCCATAGAAGAGGGCCACAGTAGTGCAAATCATGAATTTAGGAGCTGTGCTTGTCTCTGAAGTCTTAATATTTGACAATAGTGCTATAATTTGCTGATGGGTTTATTTTAATTCAGTTATAAAATTATGGTTATTAGGAGAAGAAATGGCTAAGTGAAACTGTTTCCAAGCACAGACATGTCTTTCTTTCTACATGTTGCAGACTATTGGAAGGTGAGCCAACTGCAAATAGTCATAGTATGCCATCTGCTTTAGCCCGTGATTCATCGAACATGGGTGAGAAACAATCCTAATCTAGGGATACATGACCTAATTCTTAAATATGAACAAATGCCTGGTCTAATGTGTAAAGGAGACTGAAAAATCTTTGTAACATGGAATAAAAGTAACACCTGACATATGAAACAAAACCGGAAAGTATAATTATTATGGTATACATTGATGTATAAAGTTCCTCCATTTTGGTTGAAATTTAAACAGCATTACATATTCACTTACATGTAATATAAGGTGAATTACATTTCCAACAGTTGATCCCCCTTTGCTGTCTCTTTAATATTCCCATTTAAAAAACATGAAACTGATTTCCTATGAAAATCTTTACTCTGTAAAGGAATTTAGCTTAATCAGCATCTTAAGGCTTATCTTACTGTCTGTACTATTGTTGCCTTTAATGGTATTGTATGTTTAGTGCCACATGGTGTGTGTCTACTTTTAGTGATACCATGTGATTTTATTTGTAAGAGTTTCTTGTCAGATAAATGTTCAGAAAAGGGACTATTTAGATAACATAATATACATTTTCCACATCTTAATGGCTATAACAAATTATTCTTCAAGCAGACTTTACCAGTTTGTAAACAAAATGTAAAGAATGTATAGGAGCTATAGTTTTTCTGCATACTTCTCAAACTGTGTATTAACTATACATTGACTGTGTATTTTATTAATATTGTCTTAAAATGATGTTTTCTGGTTTGTTTTTAATTTTCTGTCCCTTTAAATTTACTCTGAGCTTCAATAACAATAGAATTTGTGTAAGCCTACTATGTGCACATCTACCCAGGGCCTTCAATATGTGAGCCCTTGGACTAGAATGGCTTTTCCAGATTCACAAAAAAGATTGTGCTGAGCATCTGAAACTCAGTATTTCTCAACATCAAACATACATTTGAAAACTTAGTTTTGACACCCACCTTTATAGAAAGCAATTGAGGGGCTCAAAATGAGGATTAAAAATTCAAGGATAACCTGGGCTACATTTCAAGATTTGAGAGAGAGAGAGAGAGAGAGAGAGAGAGAGAGAGAGAGAGAAAGAGAGAGAGAAAGAAAGAAGAGATGAAGAAGAAGAAGAAGAAGAAGAAGAAGAAGAAGAAGAAGAAGAAGAAGAAGAAGAAGAAGAGGAGGAGGAGGAGGACGACGAGGAGGAGGAGAACAAGGAAGACGTGGAGGAGGAGGGGGAGGAAGAGGAAGAGGGGAGAAAGCAGAAAGAAAAAAGAGAGAAAAGAAAAAGAGAGAAGCTTTCGTGACACACGTCATTGGGATCCCTGAGCACTTCATCCCAGGTCTTCACTATCTTACTGTCTCTGCATTGCCTGAAATTATCTTATTTATCAGTTTGTGTTTTCCTATAGGATACAAGCTGCTCAGTTAGGGCATAAATTGTACTTCATTTTTTTCTAAATGTATAATTATCTTCCTCAATATCATTTATTGAATAATCAATCATTTCTCCTTATAGTAGAAATGCTATATTTTCATTTGCTGAATTTCCTGAGGCAATTTCTTAATTTATGCCTCTTTCCAGGCAGTTAGATACATATTCTGAGATATAAGTCCATTTTTCAAGTTACTGCAATTTTACTCTCATTCACTACCTGATGGAGTATGGCTTCCCTCATAATTCCTTAAGAGCATCTATGACAAATCATTTGTACCATTAAATAAATTTTTAATGATCAATATGCATTATACAAAGCAATAATAAGGGAAATCAGAGTCCAAAATGAAAACTATGTACTTTAAAAATTAAAAAAATAGATGTTATCATTATGTTAAGTTAAACCTTCACTTGCCAAATTATAGAGACAAAATGTTGAGTAATGTATAAATTAATGTTTATTAATCAAAAAAGAAAAATCACAAGTATCATAAGAATGCAAAGCAAAACAATCATTAAGCATAAAGATGACTTGTGTAGAATGAAATTATTCACTTTGCCAAAATAGCTAGAAATTTATACAGCTTAGATAATAATGGTTAAGAAAGCCCCCTTTCCCCATAATGCTGAATTTTGAGTGAATCCTGTCTAGAAAGGAAGGAAATGAAAATATTCTCCTATTCATCTTACCCTGCACAGCTTCCTGGTACCACTATTTTTCTTTATTTGAAACAGAACTCCTATACGGTTCTTCTGCTTACCTAAGACAAATTCTGACATGGACCGTCCAAGCATCTGCTCTATTTCATTGTTATAAAGTGAATTGTTTTGTCCTAAAATTAAATGGAAAGAAAGAAGGAAAGAAGGAAGGAAAGAAAGAACAAAAGAAAGAAAGAGTAAAACCTGTTAACCAAACCTATGTTAGCTTCCTTTCCCTGTTGTCTCAAAACTTCAATACAATACCAGCCTCCAAGTTCAGCTCTAACCACCCCTTTAATATAGGCTGGCCTCAGACTACAGCATCCATCCGTTTTCTCTTCCAGCATTCCACCATATTTTATCACATTTATACTCTGGAGTTTCTACCTTGTTTCTCCTCTCTCACACTAATGCGGAGTGCATGGGGAGACCCACCAACTGCTCCAGGCTTCTTTGTTCCTACAGCCATCTCTTGCCTGCCTTGTGGTTCTGAGAAAATCTCATTAACAAGTGAGTCCTTTGTTGTCCTGCCATTCTCTCATGGGTTCCGCTCCTCTTTGAGTCTTGTTCTCCTTCTTATTCTTTCACAGTTGGTTGCAGTACTTTTTTTGTTGCAAGCCAGATTCCGAATGATTAGCAATCCATACAGTAAGATATATTCTACAGCCCCTGAGGTATAAAAGAAAGCATGTTCACTCTACCCTTCTGAACATGAGTAATAGTGAAGAAGACAAGAATCATCTTTCTTTGAAACTGTGAATCTGTGTATTTACCTCAACTGGAATGTATCAAAACTTTAAAGGATAAATACATTTTATTATAGAAATTTCAGTTATGGAAATTGTTCTAAGGAAACCATGTGATTTAATAAAAATTTCTTTTAAATTTTTATATGCTTATAATGATATTACAATAACAAAAACACTGACGGGTAAATAACTGAAAATCAAATGCAAAAATTTTAATACGCTCACACAAAGGAGAAACTTATAATAAATAACTTGTAAAGAATATTTTCTGCCTGAAAGATGCCAGCAATATACAAATATTATATAATTACACTATAAATGTAAAGTGTGGAATTTTAATTTTAGAAAAATATTTATATGTGTTTAATTTGTATTTACTATTTTTGTATTGTTTATATTTTCTCACTTAGAAATGAATATGAATTTTTCTATATTTAAAAATAGTCATTTGCTTTCAAAAAAATCTGACAAACATTTAACAGTTGGGCTATTTGTGAGTCCTCCATATCCTTACCTTACCTGCACCATATATGACTTTCTCTTACCTGCAAATGTGACTGTCTCTGATAGGTCTCTCTCTCTCTCTCTCTCTCTCTCTCTCTCTCTCTCTCTCTCTCTCTCTCTCTCTCTCTCTCTCTTCTCCTGCCTGAGATACTGTCATGTTCCTGCAGGAGTGAAAGCACAGATAAGAAACATTAGTAACATCAGTTAGGTTCTTGAAATGATTTGAGACAGCACCAAGACTGCCTACAGCATAGACAGAAAATACAGAGTCAGCAGAAAGCACATTGGTCATATTTGGGTTTGTAAAGATCTCACCTTTATTTGTTTGATCCTGGAGCTCTTAAATATTCTCTCCAAAACAGAAGGTGACCTTGGAATCTTTCATATTTTCAAGAAAAGACACCTGAACGTGTCCACATTGGCTTCTTAGTATTCCTAGGTTAGTTGAATGCTACTCCTAAAGGTCATGAATTTATGTAGATTGGAAGATGTTATTGTTGGACACCAAACCTGGGTCCACTGCAAGAACAATACATGCTTATAAGGGCTGAGTCATCTCTCCAGTCT
Organism: Uromys caudimaculatus; assembly: GCA_028551405.1. Lineage (NCBI taxonomy): Eukaryota > Metazoa > Chordata > Mammalia > Rodentia > Muridae > Uromys > Uromys caudimaculatus. Next base: position 17,501,970 of record CM052715.1, on the reverse strand, counting down.
CTGCATCTCAATGCCTGTGTATTCACCCCTAAAACAAAAATCAGGTGACAAATGTCAAATAACCCAGACATCTGGATTTATTTGAGGAGGCAAACAGCAGTCACAGAGCAGATTTCGTTTCTTCTTTCCTTTCTGTATAAACTTCTTCCTCCTCTAATGCTCTCTTCTCTGCTTTCTCTTGCCTTCATCCTCTCTCCCTTGCTACTTCTTTCCTCAATCTCTCCTCCTTCATTTCACACTCTCTCACCCCTTCATTTCTCTCCATCTCTTCTTCACTGTCTTGATATTGCTCTTTCTTTCTCGAGCTCTATTTCCCACCTTCTCTCCCCTCCCCTTCATTTCTACTGTTTTCCATTTCTTCTCTTTATTAACTTTGTTCTCTTTGCTTCCTTTTCCCCATTCTTGCTCCTTAAATATAAAACCATCTTTTCCTAAAGAGACTCATTCTATTTAGAATGTTGTGCAGCTGTCTGTGATCTCCTTGGGCACTCATTTCCCACTGCAGGTTTAGTACAGGTCAGGCTGGCTATCTCTCAGGGACGTTCCTGTTTGTTCTGGTGTCTGAAGAACTGGGAACAGGTGCCCAGGGTCTCAACGTCTGTCTCAGCATGGGTAATTTATGAGTCCTCGGCCAAACAAGAGGGGAGCAGAGATGCTGCATAGGGGACTCTGCTAATTGGCCCTTTCAGTTCCTGGCAGGCACCTCCAGTGGGAAGCTCCCTAGGCTCCGACTTTTCGACTTATTATGTCCTTTTCAAGGAGCAGGGAGACAGTGTAGGTCGACATATTAGAAAAGAAAACAAGTGGGAATCACTCCTGGCTCTCGCAACAGGCTGTCATTGCTTGCTTAGCCCAGCTGTGCTGACTGCTGGATAAAATGGATCCAGAGCTTGGCTTTTTCAGAGAAGCTAGGACAGAGAGGAAGATACATGAGGGGGCTAAATCACTAAGCCAGACTCTTGTGTATCTGGTCCCTAAGAAGTGAAACACTGGGCAGCTTGGTTGTCAATCTGGAGGCCCACAGAAGTAGCCAGAGACCAGGAAATTCAAGTTAATAAAGGACTTTGTGTGGGAGGTGACAAGAAGTTTAAAAGGCGTAGCAGAACTTTGTAGCTCTGCCCTGGCAAACTCCAGCATCTTACACTGACATATGCATAGCATTGTGCCTCAGATTGCCTGGCTAATTCCTATTATTCTGCCCTCTCCCACATATCCTAATAGCTACCAATGCTATTTATTTGATCCAGTTTCACCTGAACAACAAAGAAATAAATGAAGCCAGTTGGAGTGAGAGTCTTTATGAAATGGCACCTTCAGTTTCCCATTTGGGACTTTGGCCTGTAGACTCACTCAGTGAGTTCAGGTAGGATCAAAAGACTTCCTCAATAGTGTCTTTTCTTCCAGAGTTTACTGAATTACAAGGTGCAAGGCAATAGTTATAAGAGCACAGGTGAAAATATTTCAGATAACTTCAAGGCACATTGTCCAGTTCGTGGGGAAATGCTGAATGCATGCCATGATTGGAGTTCTGGGCCTTGTTCACATTGGGAGCTAGGTTGTACAAGAAAGAAGGTCCATGTACAAAAATGTTTATTTTTATTCGTTTGTTATTATTTTCTTCTTGTTGACATTGTGGCCATATTGATCAGCTTCATGTAGGAGGTAAATCAAGAGCCATTAAATATGAGTGTAATACCAACAGAGCTCTAATTTTGCCTTACATTATCATAGTGCATTATTTTGGGGGGAAAACACTTTTTTTATTCCTTATCTAATTTCCTCTGCAGAGGAATACACACAGGACATGATATTCACAATGATCACACCTATTCTAGTTGGGTTAATTTTACTGTTTCAAGTAGAGTGCTCAGTTATTAAAATTAAATATTAATCAACTCATTTCACCTTGACTTCTTTGGAGGGCAAGTTTATAAGCCTGAGTCAAAAGACTTTGTACTTCTGCTTTAGCTATGACCAGTCTAGTAGCTGTGTGACAATCAATGTCCCCGATCCTCCTTAAAGACAGTACCTGATAGTCACTTTACCCATGAGAGCCCATTACAAACTTACATATTTACTGCCAGACTTTCTCATTCTGAATAGATGAGACACATACACATGTTATGGTAAGAAAACTGCAACTCAGAAGTAGAAACTTATATAAACTCACAGAGCCATGAAACACTTACATTTGAATTTGAGTCACGAATTTTGGTGTCTCATATTATGTACACTGTCTTCTTCATCTCCTCCTCTCTTCAGAAGCATCTCATAGGCTAATGTTTTAGGTTTGTGGCTATAGGATGTCTCATGACTTGAGAAATACTGTGATTTCTAAGCAGGGTCATGGATAAAGAGAACATTTGCTTTTAAGAAAATGAACTCTGGAGTAGTCTACTTGCAAACTCATCTCTTCCATTTCTGCTGGAGTCTAAAGTTCCTACACCTATTTGCCCGTCTTTTGGTGGTAATTATAGCAGGATACCCTGTAAGGAGTCATGGGAAGATTCAGCTTGAGCTCTTAGCTCAGTGCCAGCCAATGTTAAATAGTCCACTAATAATTTTCAGTCTCCTAATACAGAGAAGAGTTCTGACTGTCAGACTTCAAAATAACTGTCAATTTGAGAGATAAAACTCAACCTTTACTTATAACTATGGGGAAATGCTTCCAAAGGAAGAAAAAGTGTTTCTTGTTGTCTGGACTCACAACTCCTGGAAACCCATGGTTATGTTCTATTGAGCCACAGCAGTAGCAAAAGATGCCAAACAGCACCCACTTCAGCTCACATCATTAAAGAAACTATAAAGAGTTCTATATTATATGCTGGCTGGGGTTTATGCAATGTCCATATATTGATTGTCTTATATTAAATTATTGACTTTGTATCTTCAGCACAATGTAGAATATAGGCTGATGGGCAGAGACACAGTGGGGTCATAAGCACTGGACAAATTTGCCTGCCTTCGAGTAGTTAGAACAGCAATCTTAATTACAGCATGGAAACAAAAGAAGAAAACAGAAAAACAAAAAATAAAACAAAAACAAACAAACAAACAAACAAACAAAAACAGTGTAGATTCGCACCAAACATGGACAAGGATCGAGAGTCTCTTCTCTCACAATCTCCTTTGGAATTTCTCAAAGTTCAAAATGCAATTAATCACTCCAGTGAGGAAATTTGGAACCGATCAATACATTTCATCAGAGCTTTAATTGTCCTTAAAGCTGTGTGAGGACCGATGTTTCCTGTGTTTTGAAAATAAATGAATAAATGGATTCTTCATTAAGACTCTACTCACTCTTGCTGTCACTCAAGGTAAAGCTGCACATAGCAGACAGTGCACATAGCAGTTTGCTGGTCTCTCTTTTGTCCTCCATAACCTTCGCGTTTCTTTCTATTTTGTCTAACCTTTCCCCCGCTCTCATTTATGCTGTTCTTACCCCGTCTGTCTCTGCCATCCTCCCCCTCCTTCCTCCACTCCATCTATGCTTCCTCCCTTCCCTTCCCTCCTTCTCTCCTTATGGAACTAGAATCTAAAGCTTTCCTATGAGGCAAATAACAGATGTATTCTCAAACTTCGTGGACAAACAGACCTCAAAGGAGAAAATGGAGCAGGTGGCATTTTGAGAAAGTAGAGTAAAATGTCAGGATTCACCAGCCTTCAACTCAGCCTGTTCCTAAGATATAAACAGACACATGGATAGACCACACTGAGAGCATGTGTAGCTTGTGCATTCAAACTCTAAAATGTAGACCTTCTGCAGAGCCAAGCCTTTCACAGTGTCAGTTAATCATTAAATGTTTAAGTAAACATATTCTATTTGCATGTAAAACAGTGCCCTTCAGATATTCCAGCAGAAATACTTAATTGTGTATTTTAAAGAAAGTATTCTTCACTGACCATTCAAATTAAGAAACAAAAATTTGCCAAACTGCCCCATATCCTATCCTCCTTTCCTTTGAGGTCACTCAGAACCAACCAGGTGACAAACTGAAAAATATTTGTCATCTACTCTGGCAGAGTAGTTCTTCTGAAGTTCTTCCTTCTGGATCTGAAATCTGAGGAGGTATAGAAGTAGGTCTTGGAGGGAAAATGCAGAAGTTTTAGCTCAAGAAAAGTGAACCTAGCAATTAAGGAGTTGTGACAGTACTGAGTTCTTATTCAGTAAAATTACATCAAAATGACTGAAGCTCGAGAAAGTTTAGTCCTGACGTTGTGCTGTGAAAAGAGCTTTTCCTGATTGTGAGGGTTTTGTTTTCCAAATATGCTTCCATGACAAGAAAATCTCCTCATAATTAAAACAACCCAGAGCAAAGAGAGCAATGTTGCTAATTATCCAACAGAACCATAGCAAACACAAGCAGCATACTGGCATAAAACTAAACATGTCGACTAATGGAATAGAACAGAAGACCTAGAAATAAGCCCATATAGTTAAACCATTTGAGTCATGTCACCTATACTAACACCACACACTGGAGAGTGGAAGGGCTATGTATCCTAGGCCAGCTTATGAAGGTCAGAAAGTTGAATGTCTAAATGGAGAAAGCTGAAGTTTGATTTCTCTATCAAAGCACAACAAAACTAAACTTTGAATAAAAACCTTAATGTATAACATGAAATTATAAAATTCCTAGGGGGAAATATTTTAAGCTATAGGTGTGACTTTCTGAATGGAACAACAACAACAACAACAAAAACTCCACAAAGGAAAAAAATTAAATATGGAGAGATAACCTTCAGAAAGATCGAGAGAAAATATTTGCCATTTGCTCAACTGGCAGATGATTAATAACCCAAATATATGTGTAATAAAAATTATATACCAAAAGAGCAACAAATGAATAGATTACCTGAGCAGATACTTGTCAAATTAAGTAGTGTAACTGCTCCTAAAGACATTTTTAATTAATTAATTGATCAATTAATTTACATCCAAAATGCTTCAATTCAGCCTGTTCCTAAGATATAAACAGACGCATGCACAAGCCACACTGAGAGTTTGTGTCACTTGTGCATTCAAACTTTAAAGTGTAGACCCCACTCAGAATCCATGTTACAGATGTGCTGGGGGCCTCATTTCAGCACTGTATGTTCTTAGGTTGATGGCTCAGTCCCTAAGAGCTCCTATAGGTCAAGGAGAGTTGACTATGTCGGTAATCCTATCCCCTTCAGGGCCTTTTATTCTTCCCCCAATTCTTCCATAAGGGTCCCCAACCTCTGTCCAATGTTTGGCTGTGGTTATCTGCTTGTGTTTCAGTGTGCTGCTGGGCAGAGTCAAACAGGGCAATTATGCTAGGCTCCTGTCTGCAAGCATAGCAGAGTATCATTAATAATGTAAGAGATTGGTACTTGCTATAGGATGAGTTTCAAGTTGGGCTGGTTATTGGTTGGGCATTCTGTCAGGATCTGCTCCATCTTTTAGACGAGGACAAATTTTTGATCAGCATTTTTGTGGGTGGGTTGGTGTCCTCATCCCTCCACTGTGGGTACTATCTGGCTATAGGAAATCCCCACTGTTAAACATCTTGGTTAAAATTACCTACATTGACTCCTGGGAGCCTCTTCCATCCCAGGTCTCTGGGACTTCCTAAACATTCTTCCTCACCCCCAAACACCCCACCCTCCCAATTCCCCAGCCTCCAATAACTGCAGATTTCCATTCATTCTCCAGGCCCTATGGGTCTACCTCCTGTCTATCCACATACCTGCACCCACATTCCCCTTCATCTCTCCTCTCCCATCCAATTCTATCTCTCCCTCTGCCTCCTTTGTTTATTTTGTTCCCCCTTCTAAGTGTGATTCAAGCATCCTCAATTGGGTCTTTCTACTTGGGCCTTTAACTTTTTTGGGTCTGTGGGTATATTATGGGTATTCTGTACTTTTTGGCTAATATCCACTTATCAGTAAGTACATACCCTTCTGGGTCTGGTTTACCCCACTCAGAACGATATTTTCTAGGTCCATTTATTTGACTGCAACATTCATGATGTCCTTGTTTTTAACAGCTGAATAGTATTCCATTGTGTAAATAAACCACACTTTCTGTATCTATTCTTCAGTTGAAGTACATCTGGGTTGTTTCCAGTTACTGGATATTACAAATAAAGCAGCTATGAACATAGCAGAGCACATGTCCTTGTGGTATGTTAGAGCATTTTTGGGTATATTCCCAGGAGCAGTATAGTTGTGTCTTCAGGTAAAACCATTTCCAGTTTTCTGAGTAACTACCAGATTTAGTTCTAAAGTGATTGTTCAAGTTTGCAATCCCAGCAGCAATGGAGGACTGTTCCCCTTTCTACACATTCTCGCCGGCATGTACTGTCACTTGAATATTTGATCTTAGCCATTCTGATTTGTGTAAGGTGCAATCTCAGGGTCATTTTGATTTGTATTTCCCTAATGGCAAGGGATGTTGAGCATTTCTTTAAATATTTCTCAGCTATTCAAGATTCCTCTTATGAGAGTTCTTCTCTAGTTTAACACTGCAACCACTTTTTAAATTGGGTTATTTGGTTTGTTGGATTCTAACTTCTTATGTATTTTGGAAATTAGCTCTATGGGTTAGTGAAGGTCTTTTCCCAATCTGTAGGTTGCAGCTTTGTCCTTTGGCTTATAGAAGTTTTTCGGTTTCATGGGGACCCATTTATCAATTTTTGGGCTTAGAGCCTGAGCCATTGGTGTTCTGTTCAGGAAATTGTCTCCTATGCCAAATGTTGTGGGAAATATTAAAAAATGGTCTTGCACGTTCCTGCTCTTGTGTCAGCAACTCTCGGCCCCTGCACGGTCCCACTATCTCTGTCTCTAGCTAGCCCCTTCATCGAGCAATCACTGCGTTCCCAGCTCTGGTTCGCTTGTCCCTGGAGCTGCTAGTTCCTTCTCAGCCATAAACCGTTGTAGTTGGTGGTTCCACATTCCAATAACCAAGTAGAACTGCCAAGCGCAGCACTCAGTCCAACCACTTTCTGCCCCAGCGTGGTACCTCTAGGCAACTCTCTGCCCACTAACTCTCTGGCAGGGCCGGAGCTCCTGAGTTCCCTTTGCTGCCACTACAGCCCCACGCAATGACTGTCCACCCCATGGTCAGAAGTCACAACACCCAGCAATCAGGTAGAAGCAAAACTGTAGAAGCTTATAATTAAACAAACAGATTTATGTATCAATGAATTCTCAATTCACAAGATGCCAATACAATAATTTCAGAACAAATTGATAACAATAAAAGCTGCCCACCTAGATGAGACAAATTATCCCAATTATTATAATCTTCATGATATCATAGATACCTGTAGCTATTTAAAGCCACGCTGGTTCAGGTTCTTCTTCCTGTCCGTCTGCCTCCATCTTGGCTTCTTCCCTCTCTCTCTCTCTGCCTCTCTGCAACTCTTAGCTATGCCTCCCTTTTCCCTGCCCAATCACAGGCCTTCTGCTGCACCAGTATTTCAATCGATTGGACAAGGAAAATCCTGCCACAACCAAATGTATTCAAAGCTATTTTCCACGTTCCCTTCTATTAAATTTAGTGTATTCAGTTTTATGTTGAGGTTCTTTATCCACTTGGACTTGAGGTTTTTTTCAAGGTGATAAATAATGATCTATTTGTGTTCTTCTATATGGAGACATCCACTTTAAACCAGCACCATTTGTTGAAGATGGTTTCTTTTTTCCATTGTATGGTTTTGGTTTCTTTATCAAAAATCAAGTGTTCATAGTTATATGGATATAATTCTGGGTCTTTGATTCTATTCCATTGGTCAGCCTTCCTGTTTCTTTACCTATACCATAAAATTTTTATAACTATTGCTCTGTAGAACAGCTAGATGTCAGGGATGGCGATTCTTCCAGAAGTTCTTTTATTGTTGAGAATTGTTTTGGCTGTCCTGGGTTTTCTGTTATTCCATACAAAGTTGAGAATCGCTTTTATAAGGTCTGTAAAAAAATAATTGTAGTGGAATTCTGATGGGGATTGCATTGAATCTAAATATTGTTTTGATAAGATGGAAATTTTTGCTATGTTAATCCTACAGATCCATGAGCATGGGAGATATTTCTGTATTGTGAAGTCTTCTTCGATTTCTTTCTTTAGAGACTTAAAGTTCTTGTCATACAGATCTTCACTTGCTTGATTAGAATTACACAAAGTTATTTTATATTATTTGTGACTATTGTGAAGGGTGATGTTTCCCTAATTTCTTTCTCAACCCATTTATCCTTTGTGTAAAGCAACAGTACCGATTTGTTTGGGTTAATTTTATATCCAGCCACTTTGATGAAGTTATTTATCAGTTATAGGAGTTCTCTGGTCGAAAATTTGGGGTTGCTTATGTATACTATCATGTCATCTGCAAATAGTGATATCTTGACTTTTTCCTTTCCAATTTGTATCCCTTTGACCTCTTTTTGTTGTCTAATTTGTCTAGCTAGAACTTTGAGCACTATAATGGATAAATCGGGACATAGTGGGCAGCCTTGTTTTTTACCCCTGATTTTAATGTGATTGCTTCAAGTTTCTCTCCATTTAGTTTGATATCGGTTATTGGTTTGCTGAATACTGCTTTTATTATGTTTAGGTATGGGCCAAGAATTCCTGATCTCTCCAAGACTGATAACATGAAAGATATTGTATTTTGTCAAAGGCATTTTCAGCATCTAATGAGAGGGTCATGTGAATTTTTTCTTTGAGTTTGTTTATATAGTGGATTATGTTGATGGATTTCCATATATTGAACAATCCCTGCATCCCTTGGATGAAGCCTACTTGATCATATTGAATGCTTGTTTTGATGCATTCTTGGATTTGGTATGCTAGAATTTTATTGAGTATTCTTGCATAGATTGGTCACAAGAGAAATTGGTCTGAAGGTATCTTTTATTTGTTGGGTCTTTTTGTGGTTTAGATATCAGCATAACTGTGGCTTCATAGAATGAATTGGGTAGTATGTTTCTTATGTTTCTATTTTGTGGAATAGTTTGAGAAGTATTGGAATTAGGTCTTCTTTGAAGGTCTGATAGAATTCTTCACTAAAACTCTCTGTCCCTACGCTTTTCTTGGTTGTGCAACTTTTAATGACTGCTTCTATTTTCTTAGGGTTGATGGGACTGTTTAGTTGGTTTATCTCACCCTGATTTAAATTTGGTACCTGGTATCTATCTAGAAAAATCATCCATTTCATTCGGATTTTCCAGTTTTGTTGAGTATAGGCTTTTGTAGTAGGATCTGATGATTATTTGAATTTCCTGTTTCTATTGTTATGTTTCCCTTTTCATTTCTTATTTTGTTAATTTAGATGCTGTCTCTGGGCCCTTTAGTTAGATTGGCTAAAGGTTTAGCTGTCTTGTTGATTTTCTCAAAGAACCAGCTCCTAGTTTTGTTGATTCTTTGTATAGTTCTCTTTGTTTCTAGTTGGTTGATTTCAGTCCTGAGTTTGATTATTTCCTGCTGTCTACTCCTCTTGGGTCTGTCTGCTTCTTTTTCTTCTAGAGTTTTCAGATGTGCTGCTAAATTGCTAGTGTCGATTTCTCCAATATCTCTATGAAGGTACTCAGTGCTATGAGTTTTCCTCTTAGCACTTCTTTTATTGTGTCTCATAAGTTTGGGTATGCTGTGCCTTCATTTTTGTTAAATTCTAGAAATTCTTCAGTTTGGTTTATCCTGAATATTACTGGATCCCTGCCCTCATGATTTCATAGCATTTTTGGTTGCCTGAACAAGACTGTGCCAAGCCAGGCAACGTTCCAGTGTGGTGATTGAAGAGGCTCACAAAATGATTGCTAAGGGTAGGTATGTCAAACTGCAGCTGGTCTTTGCTACTTTGTGGATTCTTCTTTGCTTTTCCTTTATCACCCCAGTTTTACCCCCTAACACTAGATTGGTGAGAAAGAAGAATAGAGGGGGAGAGGGATCTCTGAATCTAATCTATTTCCTTTTGTTTCTTCTTTGAACACGACTACAAAAAAACTGCAATCAAGCCTATCTTACATCTAGTGTTTAGTATATCTCATAAAAGTTCCCAGAATTTCAAACATCTCACAATTACAGAAACCATCTACAGCGGGCAAAACCATGCCTCTACTAGGGCACAAGGCAAATCATATTCAGCTGCTGTGAACAGTCCAAAGCAGCTCCATACTCCACACCTAGGATTAAAACGAACACATATTCTGACAATATGTTTTTATTTTTAAAGAAATTAAAATCCAAGAGTTGTTACCGTATTAGATTTCTTCAGAAGTATGGCATACATTCCAGTTGACTACACTCCAGTGGACAGTCCCACATTCATGAGTAGATGAACAGCAAAAATAGTGTCCACTATTTATTAAACAAATGAATAAAAGTACATGAAGTTGGAGGTTGGAGGATGGAGGGTAGAGACAGGAGGAGTTAATGGTTAAATATGTCCAAAATACATCATGTGTATATATGGACTTCTCAGATAATACATAGAATAGTTTTAAAATGTAGCTTTTGAGCATATATCCAAAATAATCAAAGTCAGACTTTTACAAAGACACCAATACACTCATATTTATACAGCTATTCATAGTATCCAGGTTGTACAGTAAGCCTAGGTATCCATTGGCAGGTGACTGGATTTAAGAAGTGGCAGTATATATAAACAATGGATTTTATTCAGCCAAAAGGAAGAATAAAATTATGTTGTTACAGTAAGTTATATGGAACAGGATACTGCTTTCTTAAGGAAAATAAGCCACATTCATAAAAAAGATAAGTATTGTCTATTTTCTCTATAATTTTGGAACTGGGTGAGGAAAGAGGAAAGGGATATAAGGCAGTGTCTGAATATAATTAAAGTGCATTATATGAATTATAGGAAATGTCATAAAGAAACATATTACTTTTATAATTATTATAAGCTGGGCGGGGAGAGAGAAAGACAGAAGCAGAGAGAGGGAGAGACTGAGAGGCAAAAGGAAGGTGGGAAGGCAGAAAGGCTTAAAGACAGAAAGGCAGGAAGGCAGGGAAGGCGGGAGGGAAGGAGGGAGGAAGGGAGGGAAGGAGGAAGAGAGGAAGAGAGGGAGGGAAAGAAGGAAGGAAGGAGAGAAGGGTCAGCATTGGACTAAGCTTTGAATAGGAACAGGCTTTCTGATGACAGTAAGTGGAGGAATTCTGTGTAGACAACACTCTGAGAAGGGCCAGTGGCTCTCTCAGCTGAAATCTCAGGTTGGTGTGATGGATTTAAAAGGCAGGCTACAGTTTGATTTGGGATAAGCTTGCACTCTGGGGGGGGGGGGGGATTAAATTTTAAAGAAATTAAACATTGGAGCAATCAAATGACTTGGAGATACTGGAGATAAAAGAAATAGTATTCTAATCACAATATCTAAAGCAGTGTTCATACTAATGACCCTAAACAGCAGTGAAGGGACAATGACCCTAATCACAATTGAGGACCTTAAAATATAAGAAAAAAAGCTCAGAGAACACTTACCTTAAACAGAAACATTTAGAAAGCTGAACACAGATAATAGTGCAAATTTCTATGCAGCTCACACCAGCTAGCATATCAGGATGCAACTGTAGGCATAGTCAACGTATATATCTGTAATGGGAATTGTTATCAAGTCTCTCTTTTATTGTAGAATCCCAGTGTTTTTGTTTATCACTAGTATAATCCATGTTACTCTGTTATTTGGGGTATTATTGGGATTGTGGGATGTTATTTTATAGTGCTATTATCTGACAATCTTCAAAAACATATCTATCCTGAGTACCTTTCTTATATGTACCCTTCACCCCCACCCCAGCCAATCAAGCAAGCCAAAAAAAAAAAAAAAAAAAGAAAGAAAAGAAAAGGAAAAAAGAAAACAAAAAACAAAGAACACACTAAGGGCTTGAAACTTATTTCTCATTTGAAGTCTTACAGCACAAATCACCATCCAGGGCATAGGATTTTCATAAGAAAAAATAGCTCAGTGATTAACAGAGTGGCCTCTGGAATGGGGTGGCTTCATTGGCAGTTCTGCCCAGGCCAGTACTGATGCTCCGATACTGAATGTATCCACCTGGAAGCTTACTCATCCTGTGAAATAAATATATATTTCATCATATCATTGGTCTGTGTCTAGAGTATTGTACTGGCTAGTTTTGTGTGTCAACTTGACACAAGCTGAAGGTATCACAGAGAAAGGAGTTTCAGTTGAAAAAATGCCTCCATGAGATCCAGAGGTAAGGTATTTTCTCAATTAGTGATCAAGGGGGGGAAGGGCCCTTTGTGAGTGGTACCATCTGTGGGCTGGTAGTCTTGGGTTCTGTAAGAAAGCAGGCTGAGCAAGCCAGGAGAAGTGAGCCAGTAAGAAACATCCCTCCATGGCCTCTGCATCAGCTCCTGCTCCTTGACCTGCTTGAGTTCCAGTCCTGATTTCCTTTCATGATGAACAGCAACATGGAAGTGTAAGCTCAATAAACCTGTTTCTCCCCAACTTGCATCTTGGTCATGATGTTTGTGCAAGACAAAGACAAATTGATAGCGTAGTAGGGCATTTCTGTGACAACCTGACCATGTTTTGGGGAGGACTGTGGAAGGACTTTGGAACTTTTGGCTAGAAGATCCATTCGATGTTAAGAGCTTTGTGGGATATTATGTAGGAGCTTGGAAGATAATGTTGAGAACAGTGCAGAAGATGGAGGCCTGGCTTGTGAAATTTCAGAGGGAAGATTAAAGACTCTTATCAGGGCCGTTGCTATTTTGACTGTGAAGGTTCTGTGGTTTTGGTTAGCTGAGGCTGAAGGATCACCTGTGATTAACAATATACCAGAACTACTAAAGCAAAGTCATTACATTACTGGGACTATTGATGCTTGTTAGTTGGGAAATTGGCGGTGATTGGGAAGCATCATTGAGGTGAAATCTTCTGAGAAGTGTTTTCTGAGAGCACACAGGCTTCGTTCCAGAGATAGCCAGGGATGTACCTTGGGCTGTGACTGGACTTGGTAATGTGTAAGAGTCACCCAGGTGGTACTGGTTTTCAAGGCATGAAGGAGTCATGAAGAGCAGCTGAGGCCTGGGCACTGTGAGAGGCCTCAGAAGGCCATTGGTGAAGATGCAGCCTCAGTTGCAATTCCAGGACTGAAGGGGTCATGCAAAGGAAGTGAGGCTTGGCACCATGAAGAGAGCCTATGAGAGACTGTTTGTAAAGCCTATTTGGAACGGAAGACAGCACTGTTTTGGAGATGTAGTACCGTGAGATGACCACCAAGAACAGCAGCAGCAGTGGAATGCAGTCATCTGGAGCCTAGAAGACAAGGTGTGTGCTACAAAGGGCAGAGCTGGAGAAGTGACTCAAGCCCTTGAAGGAATCCAGAAGATCATGAGTGGATCCCAGACATTGGACAGTTGGAGTTTGCTTTTGATTGTGACTGTGGCCTAATATTTTTCCCTCTTGAAGAAAGAAGGTATTTTAGTGGAGCCCACAGTTAAGAGACTTTGAATTTTTAAAAGACTTTGAATTTTAAGAGATTGGATGTTTAAAAGAGACTGAAATATTAATATGTAAGAATTTGCATAAAACAAAACAATTTGTTCTGGTTGTCAGCTTAAGAAGAGAGAAAGCTTTCAGTTGGAAGCAGTGCATCTTTATGTCGGGAAGTATTTTTGATTGAGTTAAAGGTAAGTAATTGTACTGGCTAGTTTTGTGTGTCAACTTTACAAAAGCTGAAGTTATCACAGAGAAAGGAGTTTCAGTTGAGAAAATGCCTCCATGAGATCCAGCAGTAAGGCATTTTCTCAATTAGTGATCAAGGGGGGAGGGCCCTATGTGTATGGTACCATCTGTGGGCTGGTAGTCTTGGGATCTATAAGAAAGCAGGCTGAGCAAGCCAGGAGAAGTGAGCAAGCCAGTAAGTTACATCCCTCCATGGCCTCTGCATTAGCTCCTGCTTCCTGACCTGCTTGAGTTCCAGTCCTAACTTCCTTTCATGATGAACAGCAATTGGAGGTGTAAGCTGAATAAACCTTTTCCTCCCCAACTTGCTTCTTGGTCATGATGTTTGTGCAGGAATAGAAACCCTGATTAAGACAAGTATCATAAGGTTCACATTTGCAAACACTTAGACTTGAGAGTGAAAGAGCAAATACATGGTTACCATCAGCTGCTGTTACAGATAAGAATTGCTTTCTCTCTCAGCTTACATGAGAGATATGCTAAGTTTCTGTTCAACAGTACACTAGGGTAAAACATAGAAGTTGTGGTCTAAGTGTGGCCTTCTGGGAGTGGGAGACCTGACCTTCATGGGAAAAAGCATACCTGTTGGTTGTCCAGTGTCAGTCTGCCCTAAAAAGTAAACACAATTAACAATACACAGAATGAACAGATTATATTTAGGAATATATGTGAATATACATGTAAACATGCAATAAAAATTACTGGGGAAAATAGGCCATGGAATTGTAGAAGAATGGAGAAGTAGCAAGAGGAAGAGATTAGAGAGCGAAAAGGAAAGAGAAAAACATAATTACATTCTCAAACATAAAATCAGTAGTGGCCTGGGTGGACCTCAGAGTCTGAGCACTTGTAACTCACTATGAAAAATGTACAGTCACCTTCATTAGTGGTTTTGAGTAACCCGCTAATCCACTCAAGTCAGTAAACCCCAATGGGTGCCCTGAAAGAAACAGAACTTTTTAATGTGCCAATTCAGTTATGCCCTTATGCCTGTGCATTTGCAGATAGTTCATTTTCCCTCCCACATCTTCTATGGATCCTTATACCATCATGCTTCCCCAAGCCAATGCTAAGGTTGAGGTGATAACCCCTAGTACTCCATTCTATGAGTAATCAGCCTCTCTCAGCATTAACTCCCCCTTCAAGTTCCTCCAGGCCTAGCACTGGGCAACCTGCATCAGTACCTAACAATGGAAGAACTTAACATGACTGCAGAGCTTCTTCCTTTGGAACTCTTAATATATTCTTCATATTAAACTGAAACTCTGATAGAATGACTGGCATAGACAGGTGGTAATGGGTCTGCAAGGACTCTGGAAACTCTAAAAGGCCTTCCTCATCTATGAGCAACCCATACCTTGCTCACTTCCAAGAAGAAGAACCTTCTCAGTCCTTCATCATAAAGCATTTTGTTATCTTAAACCCAGAGCCACTCACTTGAACTGGACTGAGGTGTGTCATCTTCACTTGCTAAAAAATTGTAGAAAATAAGTTTCCCCAACTCTATCTTTACAAGTCTTATATATTTTAAGCAAACTGACACAGATTTCTTAAATGTTCTGACATTAGTTCTCAAGAACTGTCAAAGAAAGGTTAGACATTTAGGGAAGGAACCAAGCTTAGGATGTGGTGATCGGAAAGATGGCCAAGAGTATTGAATAAACTTGAGAGATTATTTCATGAACATGTATTTATTTGCTATTTGTTGTTTAGGACTTTATAATCATGTTACATATACTAGCCTGATCTCAGTTTGGTTATAGAGTAGTACTACATGTAAAAGAACAAGGCACTACAAGGTTCATTGAGCTTCCCAGAATTCAGCAGGGTTGATGCTGATGCTGATCATAGCTTCCCTGCCTGTAATATCATCCTTCCAATGCAAACAACTCAAGAACTGACCATTTAAACCATACACTTAACAAAATAGAGTGCTTTCCCCAAAGGTTGTTCAGAGGATAGATATTTGGGGCGAAAATAATCTCTGCCCAATGAAATAGTCAATACAAAAACTTCTGGTTCTTCAGTCTGATACTATATCAAGAATGGATATGTGCATTGTAACCCTTATGTGCACACACAGGAATGAAAACTAAGTAATTCCTTACACAGCCAGACTTCAGCTTATGTACGAAAAGGCTAAGTACATGTAATTTTTCTTTTGTTGATGAATATATATTTCTTAATTTGTTGCCTCCAATAGGTTCACAAAGAGGATGTTCTGGGAAGCTTGAGTCAAAAATTGATTCTGACTCACACTAGTAATGATCAACTGAAGAGCCAGAGCCTGTCCTAGTAGCAGAGAAAGTGACTCCCCAACTGGGGACTAAAAAGTTTTTATCTGTCATTATTTTCCATCATTATATTGCATTTACTTCTTATCTAAATACTTACTTTTAGAAATAAAGTCTTATTCTGAGTTCAGATAACGCTGGGAAACATAAATTGACATAATGTAGATTTTTTCCTCCTATTAATTTATTGATAGGTTAGAATAGAGGTTAATAAAAAAAATATATTTCCTGAGAGATATGCTACATTATGGGTGGTTTGTTTATTAGTTACTAATGGTAGGAATATACAAGGTGGGCAGGTAGCAGCATGGGTGGTAAATGTAAAGGACTCCTGGTCATAATCAACCTGGCTTGTAGGTATACTTAAGAAAAGTCTATAACCACACCCCCCTCAAGAGTCCAATAAGGGAAAAAACAGACCCAAGCCCCTGCTGTGCTGCCTGTATACCTATGACTGTCTGCCACAGCCAGAATGCCTGCAAGTGCCTAAAGAGAGAAGCTGGATCTTAAGCATTTTGCTTTAAAATGTGCATTACCTTCTGTTTACATCTGCATATATCTTCCCCCTGATGTGGCAGCTTAAATGCTTTATTTACTTTTTAACGCTCAGCAATTGGCTTTTAAGGTGTGGTTACAGCTCCTGTCCTCTTCCAGATGTGAGCCAATTGTACACAAACACATAAACAATTAAAATGGTGGGATGGGGTGGGGAAAGGGACAGTAAAAATGGTCAGACTCAATTAAACCAGTGAAATAAAAAAAATTAAAGGGCGGAATGACACACAGAACAACCCGTAGTTTATTATTTTCCCTTACAACATTGTAAAATATACATAAGACCTTGATGTATGGGTGTTTCCTTGAGAAAGGTGTGCTATGGCTCAGAGGCGGATTGGCGGCATGTGATGTGGGCAGCTGTAAGGTAACAACATGTTTTCCCATAAAAAGCAAAGGAAATAGGCACATAAATTCCATATAAACTGTCAGTGTGTCAGCTACGCTAACGCCAGGGGAGCGGGCGCCTGGGAGCTACACTAACTTATGCACCTTCATTTTTCAAACACACACTTTGTGAATTTTCAAAACTGGCTGAAACCAGACTGCTTATTCTTCCTTCTCCTTCTCCCCCTTCTCTCTGTCTTATTCCTCACGTTCATCTCTCTCTTCTCCTTAGTCCTTTTGCCCCTTTTCTTCTTCTCTTTCTCTTCTTCTTTTTCTCTTCTTCCTCTAACAGCTTCTCCTTCTTTATTCCCAATGCCTTTAGAAGACTCTGGATATAGGTAAGCAAACAGAAATTCAAGACTGGAGTAGGAGAAAAAGGGACATCAATGGGTCACCTTAACATATGATGGTCTTATTGGCTTGGCACAAAATAGCTCTTTCTGGGTACTTTGTAGTTAAATGCTGAACTCCAGTGACCTGAATCTGAACAACAATGCATTTAATGTGTAGTTTAAATATTTGTGAAACTGCAGATTTGCAATAGTCCCCTTCCTCTTCCTTTTCTCTTTCTTTCTTTTCCCTGTCTCCTTCCTTTTTCACTTACTCTTTTTTTGCTATTCCAAATGATTTCTAGGATATGCAGTTGATATATATATATATAATACAGAATGGCAAAATAAAAATATCTTTCCTTGGTAGTAATATATATGCAGTGAATCACTATCACAAAAACATTTTAGGGTCATGTACTAGAGTGAAGCAAATCCAAAACTTCGTCTGAATCCTCCTGGAGATGGTTTAGATTTCTGGAGTCTGTGTGGTATTGGTAACCAGGGTTTTAAACTTGTTTTCAGATTTCCTTACTTTAAATACTTTTACAGCTATTTCTTGACATTCTAATCTAGAGTCCTACTTTACACTTAAAATTCCACTCATATATGACAAGAGAATGTGGCTAATTTAACCATAGAGGGCTCTAAGCAGTGTTCAAGATTTTGACCTTGTATATGAGCAAAGATTCTACTAATTCTGGGACTTAAGCTTCTTTAGGCTATATGTGTCAGACATCTTCATCATAGGGCAACAAAAAGCTCTTGCAAGCAAGATCTGAGATATTGAACATAAATAACATCATGTAATTTTTCTCAGAAGTGAGGGTTAGTTGAATCTTCAATGAATTTTTAACTTGTGGATTTGAATAAATATTTAGAAAAGTTCTAATCTAAAGATGTTGCTATTTTCTTTAAATGTGGGGTACAATTCTCATGTGAATCTGAAATGTGTGTCACAGGGTCTCTCATGTGGGATTTTGTCAACACTAAAATGTTATGGATAATTATATAAAATAATTATATGAGACTTCAAAGGAAAACTAAAGAGATGATCTCACAGCTGGAAATTTTATACATCGGAACAGGACCTCACAATATCTCAACCTCCATGATTAAACTCTGTGAAATGATCTGTCCAGATCTACTGCTGCATGCTCCAGCAATTAGTAACAATTCTATGATTCTTATTTTTCTCTTTAGCTGTGTTAGAGTCAGAATCAGACAGCGATGAACTACAAAGAAGCATATATCTATGATGCCCACCAAAATCACTTAGGCAAGAAAAAATGACTAAAATATCTATTGTTTCCATCTCCAGGTTGTGATTAACATTTGATTTATTAGCAAAGTTATTGAGAGACTGAGATGTAAAAGGGGATTTGTTTATTCATAAATTTATTGAAGAAACAACCTTATCAGATTTTAGTTTTCATATATAGTTAATTTTGGGCTTCCAAGCATTTTTTTCACATTAAATTGTTTATGATTTTTGGAACAGATCAAAGAAAGAAAGAAATATTATGTTTACCTACATAATTCAAAGTTAAAACAATAATAAGGACCTTTGGAGTTAAAAGGCAGTAAAGTTGGGTTAAGATGATTAATGCATTCTTCTCTGTGATCTGATAATCTTTCTAAATGGTGACCAAATTTCTGCCTCAGTCTACTGGCAAAATTTCCATCATGGGTTCTTTTACTTTGAATAAGATTTACTCTACAGTGTCTCTTAAGTTTACAGCACAGCAAGTTACAATGCCTAGGACCAAGATGGTCTGATTTTAATTGTCTAGATGCATTGCTTTCTGCAGCAACCTTGCTACTGTTCCACCATAATCTATAGCATTATTAATGCCAGATTTTTCCTATTAGCTTTAAACTGTTCTTTTACACTGAACAGTTTGCCACCAAATTGTTACCAATAAAAATCCCCAAAGCTTAAAGGTTATTTTAAACACAGAGTTAGCAATGTGGATTTCATTTCACCATTTATTTTGGTGAGTCATTATCTGTATACATTGTGTGAACTCTGTGCACATTTTTATACTGCTGTAATGTTTTCAATGACCCTATTTTAATACAAATGTCCTTTTTAAAAAAGCCATTAAAGGAAGGGTTTACAAGAACCAAAACTTTCTCTAACTACTCTCTTTGTATCAAGTACTGTTGAATGATAACTTCTGAAGTCTATATTTTGAAATCCCTGCTTTTATTTTATTTTAAAGTTATAATACATATTAAAGGTTTCTGTAACACTTTCCTTGAAGTAAGCATTCTCTGCATCACATTCTTCAAGAGTCAGACAACCAGAAAGCCAAGGTATAGAATAACCTTCTTCATAAATGCCAAAAACAATGAAAGCTATAGCACACATTTTAAGAATACTTTCAGTCACTGAAAATCTCATTCAAAACCAAAATTAAAATGGAAAGGCCTGGTACTACTAACACTGTACTCATGGGTTGCAGTGATTAGCATACATGTCTAGCCTACATTTCATAAGGGCTTATAAGGAAACAACAATAAGTGCACCAACACGGATAGAGGCTAATCATGGGAGATGGATGGAGGAACAAGAAATGAAAGCAAATAATAACACCACAGAGAGAGAGAGAGAGAGAGAGAGAGAGGGAGGGAGGGAGGGAGGGAGGGAGAGAGAGAGAGAGAGAGAGAGAGAGAGAGAGAGAGAGAGAGAGAGAACAATACTTATACAAATGCTAACAATTTGAATCACTTCCTTTTTTATTTCTGTGACAGAAGACTACCTGACAGAAGCATCTTAAAAGACCTTCCTTCTTTTTGGCTTGCAGTTCAAGGGTATACAATCAGTTGTGATGAGGATGGCATGTTGGCAGGAACCTGACTTACCTGGTCACAGGACAGAGCAGATGGAAAGCAGGGCCTAGTTTCCAAACCTCATAGCCTACGCTCACTGATACTTCTATCACAGCTTCAGCACATAAAGGCTCTATAGCCTTCCAAACCAGCCACACCTATTGGGGTCAATGTGTTCAAATACATAGGATTAAGCAAAACATTTCCCACTCAAACCCCAATTGGGAGAAGACAGCAAAACAACAGGATGATAGGAAATCATAGGTACTTCACCTACATGTAGAAAACATTCCTAGCCCACAATACTGCTGCCTGTGTGACCTGTCTCAGTGTCCTGAGAAAAGCAAAGTTGTGGGGTGTGGGGGTCTCTGTGATCACCACAACCAACAGAGCAACCACGCATAGGAGTCAAGAAGGCATTTCACTTTAAGTGGACTAAATAGCCAGTGTCAATTCAAACTTCAGGATTGTGACCTTGAGTCATTTATTTTGGGCATAGTTAAGCACAACAGAATTTGGTGAAAACATTCTGGGCGATAACTAACTCAATACTGTGCATGCAATAAAGCATCCATACATCTCCTGGAGGACAAAAAGCAAAATAAGGATTAGATATTAACTGTGTTGAAGCTCTTTGTAAAGTACAGGTACCATCTTCCATAAAGATGGCTTCCATAGATGGAGTGCATGTGTGACACTTGTGGAGTGCATGTGTGACACTTTCCATAAAGAGTGACTGAGAAAGGCAAGCTCATGAGGAGCATCTGGAGGAGGATCTGGTGTGATCTCAACCATAGAGATACTGCAAAGGTCACCAAGCTATTAACCACACTCAGTCCCAGCCTGCTGGAAAGATAGCAGGTTATGCATCCCTTCCTTTGAAGGAACAACCCTGTGTATCTAAACCTTCCAGGTTTCTCTAGTGTTTATCTCTGAGCACAAAAAACGCTATACCTTCTACAGTCTGGAGTGGTATAACAGCCAACAATGAGAAGTTGATTAGGGTCTTTATTAACATGATCCCCATGGCATGTGTGGTGGAGAAGGAAGGAGTGGAATTTTCAGCCAAAGACCTGCCATTCATCCTTACTTTTATTGACTCAGTCTTCCGGCTATTGAACTAAATTTCTATTAAGCAAATTTCTTTTGAACACTTGCCTTAGGCTGTGCTTTACAAGTACTTTTCACATTG
Source organism: Uromys caudimaculatus (assembly GCA_028551405.1). Classification (NCBI taxonomy): domain Eukaryota; kingdom Metazoa; phylum Chordata; class Mammalia; order Rodentia; family Muridae; genus Uromys; species Uromys caudimaculatus. The sequence goes on along the minus strand of CM052715.1, from coordinate 17,480,689 downwards.
TGTTAGTAAATCAGACAGTCTTGCTCTCTATCCATAGGAAACTTAAATATTTGCAAAGTGAATTTTTCCACCCAATGGGTAATATGATCAGACATAAACATGTTGGGAATAAAAGAATATCTTTTTCCCTTTAGTCATGGCATGGTGGCACTTTACAGCCGGAAGTGTGAATGTTGGAATGTCTTAGGATTAGGATCTCACATTTTGTTATGTCACAGAACATAGCAAGTGAGCTTGTCCATTAGAACAGAAGGGTAAGGAGTATAGAGAGGACAGAAACATTTTCCTTGGTGGTCATGACATACGCTCCAAGGAGCTCTGCTCTATTAGATGGGCTAATGGGAACTAGGGAGACACAAAAGCAAAGCTTCCTGGCATGAACTTATGAAAGTAGAGAGGGCAAGACTTGGAGGTAGTAAAGTGGTGATCAACATGGCCAAGGTACAGATATTAACACTGGAAGTGAACCTTGGGGAGAGGGATGATCAAAGACAGCATAGAGGAGGGAGGCTATGTTAGACATTTTCATTGCTGTGAGAATTTCCCAAATGGAACAGTTTACAGGAGAAAAAAGTTGGCCTTATTCCATCAGAGGTTGCAGTCCATGACCAGCCGGGCCGGTTGTTTCTGAGTCTATGAGGCACAGAGCATCATCTTGGAGCAGAGCTGCATACTACAGGGCAGAAAGGAAGGGGAGGAGCAAGGGTGGCTTCAGCAGCTTCCTCTTCACTTTCCCTTTCACTGAATCTCAGCGTGGTCAATAGTCTGTTTGTCTTAGTTAATTATGCCCGAACGCCCCTCACAGCTTCACACTGAGGTGTTCTTTTCTAGTCTCAGTCCTAATTAAATCTACTTGATCATCAAGATCACTCATCCTAGAGGCTACAGCTGTAGGTTCTCTCGAGACCCAGATGCTGTTGTTTTCGTGCAGAAAGAAACTATTGAATTCAGTTTGAGACCCATTTCCCTTTTCTGACAGTGGGTTTAGAAATCGAGACCATTTGTGCTGAAATTGAATTTTTTTTTTTTTCATTTGACACAAGCTTGAGGATGAAGCATCAGCTCATGGCTTATCGCTTTCATTCTTCGGCATGTCAGAGCTGGCTCCCCTGTCTGCAGAGAGAGAGAGAGAGGATGTGTGGATCATGAAGTGCTGAGAACATCATTTAAAGAGCCACATAGTGATGTCAAAACAATAGCTTCAGAGTCACCAGCTTTAACACCAGGTATCCAAGTGGCTTCAGGAAAAGTTAATCCTACTAAGTTTCAGTCTTTCATTGTAAAACAACAGCAATACTAGGATAATGTCAATTTTATAAGGTTTAGAGATTCTTAAAAGAATTTCTGCATTTCATAGAAAACATTAGTGGTAACTTTCACTAACCCCCTCTCCTCTATCAACAATAAAAACTAATATCTCATAGGTCAATTTTATACACAACTTAGTTCAATACATTATAGTTGATTTGAAAGATGACATTAAGTTCCCCATTCACAAGTGTCTTCCCCAGAATCTGCTAACACATTCTTGATAGCTGCTAGGATCTAGGGACTGATGATTAAATCGCCTTGAAAATGAATGTATTTTCTTGACAGCTAGGGAAAGGTGTCCTCCCACTAAATTATCGAAGAATGGAAGAGGATAAAATATGGGCTATTCATGGCATTATCATATAGATTACTACATAAAGAAAAGGTTGATGTGTATCTACAACCATGTTTCTGCATATACATGCTAAATTAATGTAAAGAAGCTGATTTAGCTTTGGATTCTGCAACCAACATCACTCTTATCAGGGGCATGGTCCTCTGAGTATCACTTGCATTGCAGGGAAACTAGCGTGTCTTGTAAATAGTGATAATGGGGAGAATATTTGAAATCTAAAATTTGCTGAACATCTTTTTATTTCGATGGTACTTAAGATGTTTAGAATATCATAGACAAATTTTAAAGCCTAACTTGTAAAGTAAAAATCTTTGCAACCTTCTGTCAAAAATATACCCCCTTCCTTCTGAGCCACAGAATGTCTTTCGAGCAGAACCTTTGGACTACGCGATAAATTCTTCCTTTCCTACTAATACTATTAGTGATACTCTCCCTAATCTTCTAACCAAAGTAAAAATCATTAAATTATGGATTCATCCAACTACAGGGCTTAAACCAATCAGCAGCTGATGTTTTGGTTCCCAGGAAGCAGATCTGAAGAGAAATGCGTGCCTTGTGCAGTGGTGGCTAAAGCAAGAGTTTCTGCCTACACAACGGACACTTTTCATGTTGTTTGAGTTTGGTGGTGGGTGCGGTATGAACAGTCCTTATAATACATGGGGTCTCTCATTCAGCATGTTGAATTTGATGCGAGCCTGGCATAATTTGAATACCATGCTTTTTTTTTTTTTTTTTCTAATATGCAGGAGTTGCTATAAGTGGCTTTGACTTTTATAAGATACTTAGTTTTAAGTTTGCTTAGTTTTATGACCCCCTCTGTAGATCAAAAATTTGGGGGGCTTCTTTCAAACACATCTAAACATATGAGCATTGAAGACAAACAAACAAAGAAAATCCACGGAGTTAATGATTAAAGAAGATAATCAGAGGCCTTTTGAAAAAGACCATGACATTGGCTTTATTGAAAATGCTTACATTGATTTCTGGCATGATTATCATACCACAGGGGTAGGTGCAATGTGTTCTATTATGAATCATTCTATTTGTGATATGGTGCTTACATTTATCACTTAATGAAAATTTAACATTCTCTTTGCTTGGGACTCACCAAGCATATTTATAGTTTTCTACATTTGGTTTTGTATAATCATATTATGCTGGCAAGATGCACTGAATACAAAACTCATGAGTAAGTTCACACAACTTAAACATGTATCATTTGATATTCCTATCGGGTATATAGAATCCTGGAGTGCAAGAAGAGATATATACACATTCCAAAAAAATAAAATTAAAAGGGGAAATGGTATAATTATATTATCTCAAAAAAATCATAACAGTGTAACAAAAGAGAAATTATTATGCTTTCGAATCATGTAATGTGATCCATAATTTGTTCCACTACTTGCTATGTAGTTGTGGATTTTCTTAATTTTTATTATTACCTTCATTGCCTTTATTTGTAGTGTGTTTGAGTTGTTACATGTAACGTGTACAGAAGAATTTTAAGGATTACAAAGAGAAACTTAAACAAATGTCTTACTGCCCACAAAAAAGCAAAACTGAGTCATTTAACAGGATGTTTAATATCTGTTTGCTGTAGTTTGATGGTTTTTTAAGTAATACTGCTGCAGGTACTACTTAAGATATAATTGTAGCACAAGTATCTAGAATTAAAGGGAACTTGGTTTTAAAACCTGCTAGTAGCATCAAAATTCATCGTTGAAGTACACTCTATGAATATAACAAATTAAGGATTTTATTTTAATT
>CM052715.1:17428274-17476753 GCA_028551405.1 Uromys caudimaculatus | reverse complement strand
AAAGTCTCTTGGCAGTGGCCCCAATTCCCAATTTGACTTCATGAGAGACCTGCACTCTGCAAGGGAATTCTAGAGAAGAAAAGCAGACTACGTTTCCTGACCTCTCCCACATACTCTTGCCTTTTAAAAATGGGTCTGAGTCTCCTCAAATAGAATCCAGTATAGATGGGAAAGAGCAATCAATGTCCAAGCTCCAAGAGGTTTCCCTGGGGTTAATCTTACTAGTTATTGAAAGGCACATGGGACAACTGCTGTTCATTCTTTTATAAGGGACAGAACTCCACAACTTTTGCTATTGTCTTAGGGGAAAAAAGAACATGTGGTGTTTCTCAGATGCATTTCATTGCCTTGTAACTTCAGGGTGGTTTACACAAGTGGAATCAAGCAAGCAAAAAAGATCTATTGGAGCAATTGGTGGCAAACAAGGACACAGTGCAGTGTTTAGAGCTTCTGCACTCTGTCTCTCTTCCTTCTGTCTCCATTTTAATTCACTTTTCAATAATTTAACACAGAACTAAAACTTTGTAAATGCATAAAATGTTTATATTGTTGATCTGAAATCCGAGTTTGATTATAGTTATAATAAATAGCAGTAAAGCCAGGGCTTTAAATGTCAATGTATTCACATATATAAATTCTGATTTCATTAATTCTGTGATTTCTTGCAAAGATGGTGTAAGATGAAAGTGAACCAAGGCAGATATATATCTGTGATCAGAGGCCTTTGGAACAACAAGTCCAACCTTGTGCTTTGAAGTGGAAAGTATTGTTCCCTCATCAGCCAGGTCATCTGTCTGTGAAATCAAAGGCAAGAATATTTAATTACTATCAGTACCAAGAAGCCTATCCAAGAGTATTTGTGTCACTTAGATACCAGTGAAACTAAGCCTTTCTGAGAAGAACAGGGTAGATTCCATTTTTCTCCTTTTCTCTAGATTTTTGTGAAGACAGATGACAGTCCTCAAACAGTTAAGAAAAGAACTAGCTGATGTTTCAGTGGAGGTTGAATCCCCCCAGAAGGTGCTTCAGATGGTCTTCATGCTACAGCCAGCAGGTCCTATTGACACGACCTTCATCCCTCATCAAACTCTGCCTCTGATGACACTATGGAATATTGCTTCTAGGAATATTCTCCCCTTTCTCCCCTCCAACCCTAATATGTAAGCACACTACTCCAGTGAGTCATATCCATTTCTTGTGGAGTTCTTCACTTTTCTTTGTGAGACCTTGAATCACCTTGTGAACTTAATACTTCATTGAGATGTTCTGACTTGTATCATTACTGGGCTCCATTTTTTTCTTTCTTGCATGTACGTCAGTATGCCCTGGAAACTTGTTTTTCTCTTCCCGTGAATGAACAAACACTTTTCCTAAATGAAATCAGGAAACACCATGAGGGAAAACTCTGCAGGCAGTAGGAACCTTTACTTCAAACAGACTCCTGGAAGACAGGTGAGTCCTTTCTTGTAGAGTCCACAAGCAGGTCAGAAGAGATTCTTCCTCTGATGTCTGGCTCTTTAGGCTGCATATTTCCCAGTGTAACTTCACATTCCTGAAAGCAGAACCCCAGGAACCTTTAATCAAAAACACCAAAGCTGCAACAAAGGTCAGCAAACAAGGAATATAGTGGATCTTAACATTTTGGTTGTGTTTTTCTAAATCCTAAATATTTTTAGCCAAAGTTTATGTGTTCTTAAGGTTTTATTTTATTGTTTTGGAAGAGCTGCTAAAAGTAGCTTGTCTCTAAGAAAACCCTACATGGCTACTTTACCTTTTCCCCATAGGGGTTCACTGGTTCAGGACCATTGCAACATCTAACTCTTGACTAGTCTCTTAGGAACGATGTCTTTCCATTTTCATTCTCTGCCTCCATTGAAAACTATGAAAACTATGGAGTCTTAAAATGTTTACCAAAGTAAACACTGTGATGTTGCACAAACATTATCTCACTCATGCCTTTGCTCAGGCTGTTACTGAAACGATAAGTGTTCTAAAAGACAGGTGAGGACGAAAACATCCTCGGGGTTCACACCGTTTGCTCAGTATCATCTTCTAGGACTCTGCCAATGCCAGTAAACCCAACTAAATAAATACAGCCTCCTCCCAGCTTGGACAGGATTTACATGACTATATCATACTTTTGCCTCTAGCTTCAAGAAGCCATTTTGTAAGAGTTTTTGTTTTTGCTGTTGATCTTGCTTGTTCGTGACATGGTCCCATGAAGCTCAAGCTAAATTCAAATTCCCTATCTAGCTAAGGCTGGCCTTAGAATCCTTATTCCCTCTGCCTCCATCAGTAAGTGGTGAGCTGTTACTTACTTTTGCCTCACCCAACAGAGAAGAAGCCTAGGGCTACCTTGCAGGATAAAAGGGAAAAAGGAACTGAACAAAAGCTGCAGAGAGCATTTTGTAATTAGTAAACAATGGTTATAATGTTTCACACAAGTTACAGACCCTTTAATAACAAAGCAACCAGAGGGAAATTTCAGTTTCTCCAAGAAGCTGGAATTCAATGAATGTGCTAATATTATAGCTTTGTGGTGAAAGACATTTTGGGCTTGAAGGGAGATGATAGCTAGTGACTCTGTGTTTTGTTTAACTCCCCCCCCCCCCCCCAGACAGGGTTTCTCTGTGTAGCCCTGGCTGTCCTGGAACTCACTCTGTAGACCAGGCTGGCCTCAAACTCAGTAATCCACCTGCCTCTGCCTCCCAAGTGCCAGGACTAAAGGCATGCGCCACTACTGCCCGGCTGACTCTGCGTTTTAATAAATTAATTCAACAAAGCTAGAGCTCCTGTTATCAGAGAGGAAGTCAGAGTCAGCTGGCCAGGTTAATCCCCATGTGCTGCTGATGTTGAGAACAGGGAGATGAGGCTTTAGTTCTCCCTGAGGTCTTTCTAGCTCATTTTCATATTTTTAAAATAAAAGGAGGAAAACCTGTGTGTCAGTTGAAAGATCCAGCAAAAGGTGACACACTTGAGAAGCCGTGTTAAATAGCACATGGCAAAGGCAGTAACATTTTTCATTCTCTCTCTCCCCTTTCGTTGTCCCCCTTTCCCTAGACAAAAACAGGTGAACCGAGTGAGACACAGGGAGCAGTGTAAGAGCTTTCTCTTGGATCTGCCTTTAGGTGTAGTGCTTGCTCCTATAGCTTCTACAGTGAACTAGACTCTGGGCTTCCTGTTAATCAATGGCTTCACACCACTAGCAAAAAGTAGAATGTGCACATGTGAGTTCAATTACAGGTCATATACTAAGGAAAGGGCTATATTTTAATTCAGGTTAAAATAATTCAACTCTATGAGAAGGAGAAAGAGCCTAAAGGAATGGATGGAGCAATGAATGGGAAAGAGAAGGAGAGATTGCATGTTTCTCCTTACAATCAGAATATAGAAATGTGCGTGTGTATGTGTGTGTGTGTGTGTGTGTGTGCGTGCGTGCATGCATGTGTGCATGAATGTGTGTGTGTGTGTGCGTGTGTGCATGCATGTGTGCACGAATGTGTGTGTGCACGTGTGTGCATGCATGTGTGCATGAATGTGTGTGCGTGCGTGTGTGCATGCATGTGTGCATGAATGTGTGTGTATGTGTGCGTGAGTGTGTGTATGTGTGTGTGTGTGCATGTGTGCATGCTTGTGTGCATGAATGTGTGTGTGTGTATGCGTGTGTGTCTGTGTGTGTGTGTCTGTGTGTTGTCCGTTCTGACAAGAAGCACAATGGTGACTATCTGGGGAGAAGAAGGGGCAACCATGGGAAGAAGATGGTCAGGTGAAGGAATTACAACAGGCAAGTAAGAGAAAGGTATAATTATACTTGATTATAAATATATCATAATGAAATACATTTCATATGCTAATACTTAGTATGTTGGTTTGACTGAGAATGGCCACCTCCAGCTGCCTATATTTAAATGCTTGGTTCCAAGTTAGTGGAACTATTTGGGAAGGATTAGGAGGTTTGGGCATGTAGGAGAATTGAATAATCAGAATTTGATTGGAGACTAGGAAAAATCTTGATGTATCCCTGGTAAATTCCTTTTTTGGCAATTCAATTTAAGTGAGACAGTGAGAAACACTGGCTGGTTAAAACTGTTCTATTGATAGTGAGCACATTCCCATACAATCTGTTCATTTCTCGTGACCTGGGTTGTTCTGACTGAACACCCTTTGACCTCAAAGTACTACTTAGGTTCCTAATTCCAATCCATGTCTTATATTGGCCTTGGGGAAATGCTTGAATTCACTGTCTCTGTTTCTTCAGTTGTAGAAAAGGAGTGACAGTAGATCCCTCCTGATTGTTTTGAGGATTAGCAGAGTTGATCAGGAACTTATGAGCTCTTGATGGGCCAGCTGTGACAACAACCCTGGCTCCTCCCACATAGTATCTCAACTTCCATTTAATACAATCATTCTTCAATTTGCTGACATGTTCCTAAGACCCTTCACTGGATTCCTTTAGAATTATCCCCTCATTTCTGTCTGTACTCTTTCTATTCAACAAGGTCAAACAGTAAGATTGAATGATGCAGCTAAAACAGAATTGGTCAATGAATTGGCCGTTATCAAAACCCAACATGTAAAACAATTATAAATTGTGCTTTTTCTCTTTCTCTTATCATTCATGTTAACTCTACTTTTTTTTTCTTTTTATTCAAGCATTTTCTTGGCAAATACATGAGCAGAAAACCACAGTGTGATGATGTGTGTGGAAACATAAAATAAAGAAGCTTTCTTCTTTAGAACAGTCTACAATCCAATAGGGGATAAAGCAGGCACCCAAATTGCTGGAATGTTAAATGGACAGTGATGGCTTCATTATAGGAGCAGTAGGAGAACTATTGTAAGATCTGGACAGTATAGAGATCATTGCAGACTGCAGAGCTGGAGAAAGGCTTCAAGGAGGAAGGGCATAAAAGGTTGTTCTTCAAGAAATGAGCATGCTTTCTGCAGACTGAGAAGATATTACCCCAAAGGGGAAAGGTCCACAGGTTAATGAGTTTCTGCTATGTATCACTGTTGTGGATGGATCCTGTCAAATGGGCATTGAGAAATTGCCACCGGCCCTAGCTTGGGTTTGACAAAGGTAGAGGTCACCCTGGGAGATGTGTTCACTTGTGTTCTCCCTCTTCCAGTGAGCTCCTTCAATGCTACCTAAATCTCTTGGAAAATTGGACAAATTGGGCTGTTTTAGTTTCACTCAGAATAGAAATCAATATTGAAAAAATAATTTTCCCATCCATTATGAACAAAAAATGATACTGCTGACATTCCTGTTGAGTTGTTTCCTAATATTGGCTGTAGTTCTTTGGAAGGAAAAATCATTATGTATGATTCTTCCTAGATATAATATCATTCAGCACATATTTACAGAGCACCTAGCATGTTCTGGGCATCATGTTCTCTATTGATTACTTTTAGGATCACAGTATTTGATTGATGCATGCCTTATGTAGACAAAAGTACACAGGCTTAGAAAAAGTAGCTTCCTAAATATGATGTTACCTGTCCTTGTTTGTTACATGTGTATATCAAAGACAGAGTCAGCACATTTCAAAACGTTTCCCTCACTCTCATTCTCTTTCAAATATGACTAAATATTTTGGGTTATTGTCATGTGTTTATTTTAAATACTCCATTTTTTCTTGTAATATGAATGAAAGTGCATACTTCAGCTTATTTTCATGCAAAATAGTGTTTTATAGACTGCAGTGAAGTTCCATGCATCAGTAATTCCTTTTACCTGCTACATAATTTTCTCTTGAGGTAATAGCATATAGCACATTCTAACCTCCCTTCTAATCTCATATTTAGATAGATTTTTCTTTCCCTATGACTTTTACTATTTGACGTATACTTTACTGAATAAAAGATTTTTTGTATGTGATGTACACAGGTGTATAGGTGTGTGTGTGTGTGTGTGTGTGTGTGTGTGTGTAGGCCACAGGTTGATACTGAGTATCTTCCTTAGTCTTTCTCTACTTTGTTTTAGTTTTTTGTTTGTTTGTTTGTTTGTTTGTTGTCCTGGAACTCACTCTGTAGACCAGGCTGGCCTTGAACTCAGAAATCCCCCTGCCTCTGCCTCCCAAGTGCTGGGATTAAAGGCATGCACCACCACTGCCCGGCTCCACTTTGTTTTTGAGCTAGGGTTTCTCACTGTCTTAGAGCTTACTGATTAGTTAGACTGGGTAGGTCCTGAGCCTCTGGGATCCTCTCTAGCTCTGGGATTCCAAATGTATTGTGCGACACCTGTTTTTGTGAATAGATTCTGGGTGTTGGAACTCAGATCTCCATGACTGGGTGAGAAGCACTTTACTCACTGAGTCGTCTATCTCAGTCAGCATCCTTCTTGCCCCCTGAACTACTTCCACATACACTTGCCTCAATGTTTCCTTTGAATCAGTACCTAGAGCTCAATAGAGGAAATATTTTTACCTTTGTAAGGTACTGCTAGACCAGTCCAAATCAGGTGAGTATATCTGTACAGTAATGTTTGTGAGAATTGGCGGTTGAGCTCTGAACTACAGGTGAGACACAAATATGTTTCGTAAAGTTGTGCATTTCAATTTTTTATTGTTCTTCATTTTTGTTGTTTGAGTAGTCCATGGAATTACAACATTTCTATATTCCATTTTGTCCCTTCAAATCCTTCCATATACCACTCTACACGCTCCTTCAAATACATGGTCTCTTTTCCCAGGAATTGTTATTGCATGGATATATGTATTTTTATATACATAGATATTTCTAAATATAGTCTTTTGAATCCATAAAATGTTACTTGCAGTATGGTTTTGGGACTGACCATTTGGCATCAGATAACCAATTGGTGTGGTCTTCCCTGAAGAAAACTACCTCCCCTTCTCTCAGGCTTCCTCTATTGCCTGTAGTTTTTTATTGTTTGTATAGAGTTGAGTTCTGGTGGGCTTTTCCACATCCAGTTTGGCATACACATTGGTGGCATCCTTGTTTAGCTCATGTGTGGGCAGCTATGTTAACATCAAAAGCTGTACCCAGGAAGTCTCACCAACATTCACCTCAATTTTATGGAGTTTACTTATTAGTTGTAGCTGTGTTCTTTTGTGGCATCCTTGGTACTTTCTGTGAACATCATTAGTTGTCTTTAAATATAAGACATTTCATCTTTCATATCCTTTCAATTTCTATTTTTATTTTATTGAGTATTCTATGACTGTACATTCGGATAAAAGCAAAATGGTAAACAGAAGTTATAGACTGACTTATTTTTATTATTTATATTAAAGAGCTTATTTTTATTTTTTTCTCTAAGACAGATCCTAACTATGTCCAGCCTGGCAATGATTTTGTGATTCCCCTCCTTCAGGTCTTCAGGTGCTAGTATTACTTGTGGACATTGCTACACTCAGCTCAGTTGATAGGCCCTCCTCCTATTTCTAAGTTACTCTTATTTATTGTTATTCCTGTTTTTATGATTGTGAATGAATGCCAACATTTTCAAGAATTTTCCTACATTTGCTGAGATGACTGGATTATTTTTTCTCTTATTTTTCTTAAGGTAATATGTAACATTAGAAGGATTTAAAAAATATGAATCCGACTTTGAGTTTGTCCTAATATCAACCTTATTTTGTTACAGTTTATTATTATTTTTAAACTAGTACATAAAACAGCCTAGATTCAATCTGAGAGTAAATAGTTACTACATTTTACACATATTTAGGAGATGTATGAAATGTTCATTTTCTTTTTTTATGATATTCCTACATAGATTTTTTTCATGGTTATAGTAACATCTAAAAAAATTTGAGAAGAATTTCTTTTTTTATGTGGTTCCTGAAAGAGATCGAATCAATGCTTTCCTCAAGTTAACTATTTTTTTCGTAGTTTCTCTTGACTTTTATGCTAAATAAATTATACATAATCTTTGTATCAGATATTTTATTTTTAATGATTTAGTTTTATTTTGCCTTTTCTGTTTAGTCTCTGTGGCTTGGCTGAGATATTCTACTTCCTCCTGCCCATACTGTTTTCTTTGAATCCTTGATAATTTTAATCATTTTCTTGAGACTTTCATCTTATAATTCCAGTATAGCAAGATCAGTATCTATTTATGCCTTCTGTCCTGAATTTCATCCTCTTTCTTCTTCATATAGTTAATAAGTTTGGATAGTGTATTGAGTATCATAATTTCTCGATTGTTGAGAATTTGTATTTTGTTGTTTTCCTTTTCAAGCTTCATTCCATCAGAAAATCTGTTTGCTTGTTGTCTTAGTTGCTTTTCTATGCTGTAATAAGATACCAAAGTCAAGGAAACTTATAGAAAAAGATGTTATTCAAGTCTTATAGTTTCAGAGGATTAGAGTCAATGACTATCATGGTAGCGAGGATAGAAGCAAGCAGGCAGGCATGGTGCTGGAGCATTAGCTGAGAGTTTACATCTTAACTCATAAAGCAGGAGACAGCAAGACCTAACAAGAAATGGTGTGGGATTTTAAAACTTCAAAGTCCACCCCCCCCCAGTGACATTCCTCTTCCAACAAGGCCACACCTTCTAATCCTTCCCACACATTTCCATGAACTAGATCAAGCATTCAAATGTAGGAACTCATTGGGCCATTCTCATTCAAGCCACTGCACTTGTAAGTCAAGATACATTTTAAAAGAGTTATTGAAAGTTTTAATAAACTGAATCTAACATAGCCTTACCTGGAAGATCAAATAAATAATCCTGTACCCAAATCTTCTTTTGGTAGAGTCTCTAATGACTGTTTTATCTACATGCTAATTTCCATCTACTCTGGTGATGACATACAAATATTTTTTAATCCTCTGATTGCTTTGGCCACATCTCCTCCACAGAAAGTTAACCCACGTCACTTTTATCTGCCCATAGGGTTTTATATTGAAATGCATATGATTTGACAATCATTTATTAAAAACTTGAAGTAGTGCTGGTTTTGTTCTGATTGATGAACTGCAAATTCCAGTCACCCATTGAAACTTAAATTCTGATTTGCTGTTTTCTTCACAGAATCATCTTGCTGAGTTTATAGTTTCCCCATGCTATGTTCTGGAGAAGGTTAAGGCAAAGCTGTTGGGAAGTTGCGGACTTAGTGTTGTCTGCTTATCTTCTCATGAAATTGTAGTCATATATTACCTCTTGTCTTACATTTGAAAACAATATGCTTCAGAAATTTTATTCAATTATGTGCTTGGGAAGATGAGGCTAGTACCAGTTGCTGTGTTATTGCTATAAACCAACGTTTCTATTTGGTTATTTTAGTATGTCTTATCAAGAATAGAGAGGTAATCTATGTCAGATAATCATTACAAATAAACTAAATAGCCACAAAGGACAGGTAGATAAATACAATTATATCTGGCATAAATATATAACAAGCACATTCTGTTGTAGATTTTTCTCCTTGGTTCTTCAATAGAAGATTGAGATGAGAGTCCAATGACAACAAAACTCATGTATGCTTAGTACATGACATTCTTTCCAAAGAATAAAAATGCCATCAAGTCTACAACATAGATGACTGCATCTACATAATAATAATAATGATTTAAAAAAATAAACAAAAAACCTCTCTTTTTTCTTGCTGGAATCATGGAGGTTGTGCCAGAGAAGAAAAAGAAAGTTCCTGCTGTGCCAGAAACCCTTTAGAAAAAGCAAGGAATTTCAGAGAGTTGATGGTGAAGCACCCGTGGAAGAAGTTGGCAAAAGGCAAGAAGGAAGCTCATCTATGAGAAGGTAAAGCACCCTCACAAGGAGTCTGGACTGAGATTCAGATGGCTAGGACGGCAAGGAAAGTTGGAAACTTCTTCATGGTGCAGAACCAAAATTGGTGTTTATCATCAGAATCTAAGGTACCAATGGAGTAATGTTGAAGGTCCACAAGGTATTGCAACTTCTTCATCTTCAACAGATCTTTAGTGGCACCTTTGTTAGGCTCAACAAGGCTTCAAGTAACATGCTGAGGATTGTGGAACTGTGTGTGGGGCTACCCCAACCTGAAGTCAGTAAATGAGCTCATCTACAAGCAAGCCTATGGCAAAATCAATAAGAAGCAAATTGCCTTGACAGGTAATTCCTTGATTGCTCGATCTCTTGGTAAATTTGGCATCATCTGCATGGAGGATCTAATTCATGAGGTCCGTACATTTGGAAAATACTTCAAGGAAGCTAATAACTTCCTATGGCCCTTCAAATTATCTTCCCCACAAGGTGGAATGAAGAAAAAGTCACCTCACTTTGTGGAAGGTGGGGGTACTGGCAACAGGGAAGGCCAGATCAGCAGACTTATTTAACAGATGGACTAAGGTGTCACCCATGGTATTTTTGTAATCTGATCAGTTAATAAACAGTCACAGCTTGGCAAATTGAAAAAAAAAAAAAAACCCTCAAAAGCTGTATCATAAAATGCCTTCAAAATTTTAAGTTTAAATTTAGGTATATGTATCTGTGTATGACTATGTGAATACCCATGTGGCTCCTGGACACCAGAAGAGGTCATAGAATTCCCTGGATCCAAAATTACAGATGACTGTGAGCTCACTGACATGGGAGCTGGGAATTGAACTCTAGTCCTCTGGGAGAATACAAGTTCTCCTAACCATAGTGCCACTCTTCAGCCCTGTAGAAAAGGTTTTTAAGGATTATTTCCATAGAAGCTATAGTTAGATATGATTTAGAATTCGTATAGGAAAATGAAGGTTGAACTCTGGATTAAAGAACATTTATTTGTAACAGAACAAATCAGACAGGAGTTTACTCAGTGCACTGTCCTCACAGACATTGTCTTCTTATTTTTTATTTAACTTTTTCCCAGCTAAGCCCTGCTTTTTCTAAATGATTTTTTTGTTCAAAAATAACATTATTGCAAATGGGTTTCCCTCAAAATAGAACTATTACATTCACATATTCAGATCCTGTATACAATGTAGGATTTGGGTGTCATCATTTATTAGCGTGTTGTGTGCAATAGAATACAGAATGCAAAATTTTGGTATCAAACAGGTTTTTATTCTAAGTTTTAAACTATTTTAAAATGAAAACACAATTGCATCATTTTATCCATTTCCTTTCCTCCTTCCAATCTCTTCCACATCCTCCTTTGATCTTCTGAAATTCATGTCCTCTTTTTCTTTGTACACACACACACACACACACACACACACACACTTTATATGATTTCAGAACTGACTATATGGTAGTATATAACCAATTGAGAAGCTCTTCTCAATAGAAAAGCATATTTCTCTTGCTGTCTAAATTTCTGAGTCGCCTGCGGTTCTGTCCAGGGTTAAAGCCTGTGAGCTTTCTCCCTTCCTTGTTATCGTGTCTATGTGGGTTGTCTTTGTTCAGGTCTTATTTAGGTCTTGTTGATCAGATTTGATGGGTGTAGCTCCTCTGAAATCTCTAGGAAACAAAATCTAATGGAATCTTCCTGTTTGAGTGGTTCTTACAGTCTCTTTGTTCCTTCTTCCAGGATTTCTGAGACTTAGGTGCAGGAGGCATGTTGTAGATGTATCAGTTGGTGATGGGCGACACATAGTCCATCTTTTTCTCTGTATTTTGATAAGCTGTGGTTTTCTGTATTCTAATTTTAACATTCATTTATTTATAACTTACGTGTGAATGTGTGTGTTCACATGTGTGTGTGCCATTGTACTGTTGTAGAGGTCAGAGGACATCTTGTGGGAGTTGGTTTTGTATTTTAACCACTTGAGCTCCAGGAAATGACCTCAGGTCATTAGCCTTGACAACAAGCACCTTTATAGGCTGAGCCATCTTACTAGGTCTTTGGTCTATATCTAATATCAGCTAGGGAATTTTTAAGTATTATGACTTTGGATCGTATCTGTTTTAGTTATTTCCTACAATTTAGAAGTTAGTAATTGATACCTTGAATGATTGTCTTGAAGAAAATGAGGTTATACATGTAAACAAAAAAGACAGGTATTTTCTAAATACTATACAAATGCTAAGAGTTCTTTATTGTGTTTGGACAAATATATACTGAGACCTGAGTCGTTAAATTGATAAATTACATGTATAAATCTGTATATAAATATTCAGAAGCTAGCCATGGTAATAAGCCATTCTTGCTGGAATAATTAATTTTATCTGATAACTTGGAACATGGGTTATCTAGACAGTTGATCAGACATGTTAGGTCTATCTGTGATAATTCTTCCTGATGAGATTTCATTGGAATCTGTAGGAAGAATAAGCTGGTTCCATATTCTAAGGCTGGTGGGCTGTAACTAATCTGTTGAAGACTTGACAGAGCAAAAAATCTGGGAGTGAAGGTGATCCTTTTTGCCTGACTGCTTGAGCTGGGGCACAGTTATTCACCTTCAGAATTTAAGTTGAAGAGTCAGCTTGAGTTGGGTTGAAGCGGCCAATTTACAGAACGAGGTTAATGTGTTCCCTCTTGTTGGTCTTCTGCTTGTCTCTGTAGATTGTGGGGCTTTACAGCTTAGTCACCTCTGCCATTGTTTAAGATAAATTTGTGCTCGTGTGTGTATGTGTGTGTGTATGTGTGTGTGTGTATGCATGTAACTGTGTCTGCAGTTTTTATTTAATAGTAGACACTGTTGAATATGTCAAGTCTCTATTACTTTGAACTTTCAGGCAAATCATCACAACTCATAACAAAGAAAGGCTTTTTGTTTCTTTGTTTGCTTGCTTCTTACATACCAAAGACTCACAATGAACAGGTATGTATCCCAATGTTTGTTTCGGTTTCCATTTTACATTCTGTAACTCTGAAATTTAATGATAGCATATTTATTTACATATGCTAAAAAGTCAGAAAGCCTTAGGCAGGAGGTAAAGCTAAACTAAGGAACAGTTGTTTTCCTATCCCTCAGGCCCCTGGGATGAGTTTATAATCTGAACCGTAGGGTTCCAGCTCATCTCTGACTTGAAAAGTGTTTGTCTTGGATACTAACTCAGCATCCTGTGATATTACACTCTCTGAGTCACCTTTAAAGACAAGCAGGGAATTTTTAAAGCAGGATGCTGCTATTTCTCAGACACATATACCCTTTCCCTCCACAAACAAACAATGGCATACTACCAGAAAGATGGTGCTGCACCAAATCTGATGCTTAGAAAAAGAACAGAAAATAAGAACACAAAAGAAACACAAGGACCTTGCTTTGCATGTAATTCACTGTTCAGTAGCTAAGGAGGGAACATTTGCTTAGAACATGAAGAGAACATAGAGAACTTCTAAGTGGATGATTTACCAAATGATGATTTTAGGAGTATCCATTATTCTTCGACCAAAGTCAAAAAAAAATAATAAAATGTGGTTTTGTGTAATAGAGAGAGGTGGGTTATATTGCTGGCCTAAGTGATACTTAGAAATCACAACAGTTCTCAGAGCTCAGTGTGCATCCAGTGAAGTAGGATATATGAGAAAATTCACAACAAAATAACTAGACTTCCTCTTCTGTTTTCAGCCTATATAAGATTTACAGGTACTTAAAACAAGTATAAAAACATGGAATCACAGCTTGGAGGCATAAGACAAAGAGAAAAAGAAAAAAAGAACAAAAGTATAATGAGTCTCTCATTTCTGCATTGGGGGCTCAGTAAATGTCAAATATATGAAATATACAAAGTAGCAAGTGCCTGTTTATTATTTGTGTGTGTGTGTGTGTGTGTGTGTGTGTGTGTGTGTGTGTGTGTGTTTGTGTGTGTGTGTGTGTGTGTGTGTGCGTGTGTGAATGTTAAGAAAGAGAAAGACAGATACCAACAGAGATGAGACAGAGACATAGAGGGTATCAGGACAACTGATAGAAGTCAGTTTTCTACAACCATAAGGGCCCTGGGGTTTGAACTTCAGTACTCAGGCTTGGTAGTGCCTTCACTTGTCTAACCATCTGTTAGTGCCTGGTTTACTACATCTCACATGTATCTAATCATTAGCCACTCAAACTATCTATCAAAAAAGTACATTAGTCAAAGGTGTTTAATTCGTTATTTAAATGCACAAAATGAGTGACCTATTTTACTGTCAATTCAATCAATATGCTATTCAATCTATTCATTTTTTAATTCAACATTTTATGTAAACAACACATAATCCTAATTTTTACACTAAAATGAAAACAGACATATGTTGTCCCCACAAAGCTAATAACCCAGCTGTGGAGTTAAGAATATCAGATATGCATACATATAAGGAGAGTGAATTATAACAGAAAGTGAATGTTTATGAATGGGCTTGTCCCATTCATAAAATACATATAGGAATGGACTAGGTATTCTTCAAGACAAAAGGCTGAAGGTGTCACTGAAGATAAAGCTCCTGTGAAGAAAGCTGCAAGCAGTCTTGAGGATAAGGGGTTAATGGCTGACCTAGATGAAATAAGCATGTCCTGGGTGGGGCTGTCAAAAGAGGAAGGGTTTTAGAAGCAGACATTCAGGTTCAAAAACTATAAATTTTATTCCATGAACAATAAGGATTTTGAGCCGAGTATTCCTTTACTTTTGGACATGACATCTACATGACATATGCAATTCTGTTTTCAGGGAAGCAATAGCAATAAGTTGGGCTGATGACGAAGAGGCAGATGTGAACCTCTGAAGGTAGGATGTAATGGTGTCAAGGCCAAGAGCATGGAACTGTGCAGCCCCTGGGTCCCCTGAGCCTCGAGTTGTGCTCTCTTTCCACTTGAAGCACTTTCTGTGCTCCTTTTAACTTTAATTTTTAAAATTATTTTCATTTAACTTTAATTCTTTGATTTTCATAGCTTGTTTTATGAAAATCTATATTCCTGTAGAGCAAGCTGACCCTCACCATTTACCTAAACAAAGACTTGCTCAGTCTCCATCTTTGTCACCTAAGCCATGGAGTATGGGGAGGTTGTTAGAATATTTTCCTAACTGACTCCTTGTTCATCTGAATATTGGAATTCACTGGAAGTGAGTCTCATCTTTTGGCTCCCCTGGTTAATAAAGGTCATGCTTGCTAGAAGTGGAGCTACCATCCTTCTGCAAGCCATGTAAAGTTCCTGAATATTAGAGACACACATTGAGAACCTTACTCAGAGGCATGAATGGATGTAAAAAAATGTGATTGACAGAAATCCAAATCCTTTCTCACACACTTGTTCATTAGCAGGGTGCTATAGTTTTTAAACAGAAAAGGACAAAGAAGATGTGCTTAACTCTCACAGGTTCAGTTAGAGCAGTGCAGCCTGGAAAGAAGAACCCGTGTCTCTCTGCACTTTCCTCTTAGGAAAAAAAGCTTTTCCTGTCTCCTTTCACATTCCCTTCCTCTTTTCCTTTTCCAGGTCTCTCTCTCCTAAGGATAATGGTTTTATTTCGGTTTCCCTGAACAAAAGATTGGGCATGGAGTACTGATTTCTGATTGTCACATCTCTTCCTATCTGTTAGCAAAAATAGCATGTTCCTTTCAGAAGCCCAAAGGTGGAGCTCTTGTAAAAGGAGAAAGCCAGGCACACTGAAGGGGACACACACACACACACACACACACACCATCACCAACACATCCGTTCTGAAGCTGCACCGAGGGAATGCAGATCCCAGAGGCTTTGCTTCCAAAATATAAACATTGCCCCCGCTTTTGTCCCAATGAGAAATAAAAATCCTGATTACAGCAGATGCATTACTGCCAAATTGTGCAAAATAGAACAAGTATTAAGTGTCTGCTTAACCTCCTTTAATTGTTAATTCCGTGCACTTTAGTTGATTCCCGTATTATCAAAATAACTGCAGGGAGAACGGATTGAAATTCATTTCAGTTCATTAATACCACCATTTATCAGCATAATGTCCTATAGATAATGATCGGAGGGTCATTCTATTTTCTCCATTTCTGAACTGCTGTATAGTATACTGAAAAGCCCCAAGAGTGCTTGCATTTCCCAATAAAAGCCTTCAACAAATGTCTCTCACAACACAGAGCCTCTGCCTCTGCCTCTGCCTCTGCCTCTGCCTCTGCCTATAATGACTTCTTGGTATTTTGCATAGAAGTAGCATTTGTTCCTTTAAGATCTTGACATTGTGTTTTTCTTTCTACTTCTTGAGATGTGCCAAGCTTTAAAAGCCCATTTTGTGGAAAGAAAAATATTCAGAACCCACAGAGTTATCTAAAGGCAGTAGGGGAGTTGGCAAGAGGGTGGCATAGCTCAGAGTTAACAGACTCTCCTAATATGCAAAGAGTCCTCAGCCCAAAACTGGGGGTAGGGAGAGAAAAAGACAGAGAGAAGAGAGAGCTCTCTCCCTCTGGAATCATTTGCTTGTTCCTTTGTCTCTATCCCTGAAGCCAAGGTCTTCTGACTGATGTCTCAAACCAAGTAAACAATTGAGCTAATTTCGGCAACCCTCATTTACTCTCAAAATATGACTTCACCCTTGTCACGGTAGTGTTTGCTTCTGACTGTTGCTTGCTGGACTGATCAGGGACAAAGTAACCTGGCGTGCTTTATGCCCCAGAGACAAAAAGGGATTGATCGTTTTATGCCTCTGGAAAAACAAGTTTCTAATAATTTTTAGATATGTTGTAGATTGCACTGCTGTCTTTAATTAAAGCGTGTAGTGAGACAGAAACCATTGGCTCACCTATTTTAATGGATCTTGACCACCTGATTTACAAAGTAGCATGGATATTCTCAGTCTGGTGAGGGTGTGTGTGGTGTGTGTGTGTATGTGTGTGTGTGTGTGTATGCTCAGTGCTTGTGTGTGTGTGTGTATGTTCTCTGTGCTGTATATGTGTGTGTTCTTAGTGTTGGTATATATACATGTCTGTATTTGTGTGTATATATGTGTGTTTCTATATACGTTCTCAGCACTGGTGTGTGTGCGTGTGTGTGTTCTCAGTATGCCTGTATGTGTGTGAGTGTTCTCAGTGTTCCTGCTGCTACTATTGCTACTCCCCCTCCCTCTGTCTCTCCCTCCCTCCCTCCTCCACCCCCCCGGGTGTGTGTGTGTGTGTGTGTGTGTGTGTGTGTGTGTGTGTGTGTGTGTTTCTTGTGGACTAAGATGCCTGTGCTCAGGGTTATGAGTTTATTCTTGGCTTTGCTGCAGGTGACATTTAAGCATAGGTTTATACCAAGTAGTTAAAAACGTATGAAAGACTGAGTCTGGCCAATCCTACCCTTCCCTATCACATAGGCCACTGAGATTCTGGTACAGGCTGGAGTCACCAAAGTGGTTTTATTTGTACAGTTTGGTCCTGTATGATATAGGGCTTAGGGAGACTGAAGAGATGGCTGACTGTTTAAGAGCATGCATTGCTCTTTCAGAGGATCAGAGTTCAATTCCGGGCATACACACCAGTTGGTTCACAACCATCTGTAACTCCAACTCTAGGGGATCCCACGCATCTAAGTCTACATCTAGCCTACGTAAGCACATGTTCACACACATGCATATACCCACCCCAACACACATACTTAAAATCAGTATTTTCTTAAAAAAAGAAAGAGGCTTTAAGAAGGAGGAATTAAAACAATATAGGTTAAATTAAACACCTTGTCAAGTAATGCGTACCAGATGCAGAAATAAAACAACCTCTTTTTCTCACACAGACCCTTGAACCAGTGAAGTCCCTATTCTTTCAATGAAGTCTTTCCTATTCTCTCTGGCTGCTTCCAATACACATCAGTGTCCAGCACTGGGGCCTATCATCTGACCAGCCCTGGGTCTGGGTTCTGTTCATCCCTTTCAGATGCTTCAGGTCTTACAGACATCTCTTCTGCAGCTTTCACCATCTGAAGCTGTCTGGCTTCATCTTTGCTGTGTGGACCCAGGCTTTTTGGTATTATCATCTCCAAATATACTCATTACTTCTTCTAACTGGGAGTCACTATGCCTCCTTCTGTTCTTTGATCATCCAGGACAGAAGCTGGCAGTTTTACCACCCAAATTAGAACTCAGGAGATCTGTTAGTATGAGGTCTATCTAGTAAAAAGTGGTAGGCATCACATAGGCCACCTCTCCGGGCATGCTGAGCTCTCAAAAGCACTGCAGTTGTCAGGCTGAGACACTGCCTCCCATTTTAATGCTCTAATGCCATATAATACAATGTAATAAACCTTCTTCCTCTTTCCAGTATGATAGCACACCTGATACCCGAGGTATTATCACTTCTTAGGTCATTGGCCTGTTACTCCTTTCTATGGATTAAGGACACAGTCACATGGTGTTTTAATGAACAAAGGACACAGATGTTCTGTGAAGCCCATGCTCAATAAAATGGTAGACTTGTGAAAAACATCTCTCCGTGAAGATGGACAATAATCCACCATAGACAGAGAAATGAATTTGCACATTAATGTGTGTAAAACCATCCTTGGGATATGCACTTTCTAGCCTAGCTTCAGGCAATCCCATGGTTCTACATGCTCTTTCAGGAACTCTAGTTGTATATTCACAGAATCAGGGATACACAGCAAAGGAAACTGCCCACAGAATAGAAGTTAGGATCATAGTTCAGTGTCTGGTGTCAGCTCTTATAGACACTAAGCAAAAGAAGAAGGAAGATTTTACTCACTTTCCCTTTAAACCATTCCCTCAATACCTTCATCCTGCAGTTGCTTCTTTGATTTGGGCTGCCCTTTAATGGGTAGTATTAATGAGTGAGGGGAAGATTATATCCCTGAGCCCTCTGACAGAAACTCCATGATAAACTTCTGCCATACTGGCCACGTAGGGAAGGAGTACCAAAAGAATTGTAGAGTTGCGGACCTGGTTCAAAGGGCATCATTAGTCACATGTGAGAAAGTGTTTTGTTTTCCCATTAATTCCAAAGATTACTCCTGCCCATGCCAATCCCCATGCTTGTCCTAGTGGGAATGTGGGGAGGATTGAGGAAAGAGAAGGAATTAGCACCATGGGAGTCTGCTGAAGGTCATGTTTGTTAATGTGCCGTAAATCTCTATGATCACGTCTTCTTGATTGGGACACAGGGCAGCTCCTTTTTAACAATATTTTACACATAACGAAGCTGAAGCTTAGTTCGTTGAAGCACTGGACTTGGGATCATGAGACTATAGGTCTCTGTGGTGGAAATGCATTGCTGAGATGCATATGGATGCTTGGAGCCTCAGCGCGTATGCACAGTTGCACAGGTATCTTGAAGATGGAATAGTTAAAATCGCCATCTAGCTGATAGAAAGCAGGCATCTTGAGACATAATAAGGCTCCTAAAACTTGTAGAATGTTGTGAGACCCTGGGGATTCAGAAATAGAGCAGGGTACAGTGCTCCATGGATCTGGCATGGATCTGCTAAGGACCGCTACATCTAGACAGAGTGGAGGCCAGCTCTCCCACATCCCTCTCCAAATGCCGTTTTGAAGTACAATAAAATGGTTTTGCCCTAGTCTTAGCTAATCCTCTGTTAGAAAAAAGAATTTGTAGTGGATAGGGAAATAAAAGGGTAAGTTAACAACACCTTTCCGGGTAGAAGGGATCCAGTCAGGTTTAAAAATGTCATTAAATTTTCACTGAAGATGGAGAGGAAGTGAAGCACCTAATGTTGAGTTATTATTATTTTTTAATCTCTATTCTCATTCTTTATGCTCTTAAGAAAGAGATGGGTCAGTGCCCTCAAAAGTAAAGGGAATAGAAGAAAAGTGCAATGAAGCACTCAGGCAGATAAATAAAACATGTGAGAGTCTAAATGGTGCTTTCTGAGCAATGGGATCCCAAATGCCCATCGTGGCATTGAGATTTATATGTCTGAGTATCACAGATGCCGGCTTGCTTTATTCATACCTTGAAGAGAGAGAGGCAGGTGCCTGACCACCAGTATATCATTAAATCCCTACAGAAGCTCCATTGTTATGAAGACAGGTCTTATACATGTACATGCACACACTTCTCACACGCACACAAATGTACACATGTAAAACTTTAAATTGTTACAGAAGAATCACTGTTAAAGAGTTGGGGCATACATTAAACAACACAGCACACACACACACCGCCACCACCACACCACGTACACACACTATAGAGAAAAAGTGCAGGTGCCTAACTATCAGTATTTATCATTAAATCATTACAGAAGCACTAGGGTTAGAGAGACAGGATTTAAACATATGCATGCATATCTAAATATACATATACATGCTCATACCACACATGTATACATGTCATTTAAAAGTATCATTGTTAGAAAGAGATGAGACTGTCAAATATACACACAGACACACATGCAATTCACACATAACATACACTTCATTGAACCATTGTAAACACACTATTGTTACAGAGGCAGGATTCATAAACATGCACAGACACCCACACAGACACATACAAGCATGTACAAAATCTACATATCTATAGCACATCAAACACATATCTCATATATATACCACAGACACAGGCATTTACATACACCCCTATACACACAAACACACACACACACACACAGACACACACACACACACACACACACACACACACACACACACACACACATCCACCAATCCCAAGTCATTAGCTCTTAACAAAAAGACATAGAAGGAACAGAAAATCAATTCAGCATTTAGTTGTATTTATATGTGTGTGTTTAATAACATTAGTTCAAGAAAATGAGATTATAAATTTTAAAGGAAGAGAAAGGGACATGTCGGGAGTTGGAAGGTGAGAAAATGGTATGGAAAATACGTGGATACAGCATTCATGTATGAAATTCTAAAAAAAAAAAAATGTAAAAATGTTGCCTAAGTGCACCCCACACACATATACACACATAGCTTTAGAGGTGTGAACCCCAACTTCACCCTGTAAAAAGTGCCTGCTGGGGTCCCACAGGGAAACAGGACCCAGGCAGGCTGAAAGGCATTCCTCCTTAATTTCTGAGTCTAGCTTCAAGACTGCTATCTGGATACCACCACCAGGCCTATTTTGAGGTCTCATGTGGCAACATTTCTCTATGGGACTGTGACTTTTACTAATGGCTAACATGGAAAGGAGAATTATCAGTAGTAAAATACATTTACCTATCATTGTGCCAGAAAATTAGGTTTCTTTTTTGAAAAATGTTACTGTTTAACCCACATATTCTTTGCTTGCTGATCCCTTGGTTCCCAAAAACTTGATGTGAGATCTCCACCCCGTCCTTTTTGGCAATTAGAATGTCAAGGTGCCCAAGAGGACAGAGGGTTTCGCATGATGCTCCCAGAGAGTACAGGGTGCCTGTGACTGGCAGCCAGTGCTGCAACTTGTTTTGAAAACATCCATTTGGGCTAAAACGATAAATCTGTATTTATCTTCTTAAAATACTCCCAAATGCAGGAAAGTGGGGGGGGGGGGGTGGGCTTGGTTCAGAAAGCATAGAGACTAGAGAGAAGAAGGCAAAATCTGCTTTTCCCAATAATTTATCTTCTTTGTTACCTCCCAGTGGGCACTGGGCACACTTACAATCTGTGTTTTGAAAGATAAAATGAATATTTCATTTAACTAACTGTATTCCAGAGTGTGTAACCATCCAAATCCCAGTTTCCAAGAGACAGAGAGTACACTGTCCCTGTGATGTTTAAGCCTGCAAAGAAACTGGTTGTCAAAGGAGACATGGTAGACTCGGCCACTGAAGGTTATGACACCCTCCACTTTTGATGGCTCTGCTGGTTTTACCCACTGTATTTGGCATTCACATTTAGCACCGCCTTATATTTAAGTGCTTTTTTCAAAAAACATAATAATCTAATCCATTAGGAAAAAGAGGGACACATGAAGAATTGTTGGATATTAACAAAACTAAATTTTTCTCTCAAAGGAGTAACACAGCATTAACAATGAGCTCCTGATGTTATCCTAATGTAATAATACTCTTATGGATTTACAAATCATTACTTCTTGATGTAATCTTAACAAAAACCCAATACTATCAGTTTTTAGTTTTGTTATTATTTTGAAGCTGTTCATTCCATCTTATATTCTGTTTAACCGTGTATAAAGAGCTAGTGAAATGGCTCACCTAGTAAAGGCAACTTGCTGACTCTGGTGACCAGGGCTGAATGCTCAGCAATGCCCTCCACTTAGCCCAACATTCGTTGACCATAATACAGACTAAAAGAAAACAAGATTCCCTCTCTTCAATAATCTGCCTTCTGTTCCAGCATAGCTTTTATTCTGGATATAGTCCATAACCCAAATCATTGTGGGCATCTGGTGCTTCCCCCTCTGCCTGAAAAACATGTATTTAACTTGAACTCCATATCTATTATCTACTAGTCATCTATCAATTATATGTGTATCTCCTCTCTACCACCTATTTATGTGTCATCTATCTATCTATCTATCTATCTATCTATCTATCTATCTATCTATCTTGATCTATATATAGTTTCACTGCAGAGAAGATAGAATGTTAGCATGATGGGAGAAGGACCATATTGAATTTTTGATATTACCACATTTACTAATAAAATTAAGAAAAGAGCCAAAAAGTCAAGTTCAGAAGTAATTGAATTTCAAAGGTAAGGTGAATATCATGGTAGAATATGCTTCAATCCTTTGGTTCAATTCACAGGAAAACACACACACGAACACAGACACACAGAGAGGGGGGGCCAAGAGAAGGGCAAGAGAAAGGAAAGAGACTAGAGAGATACACACAGGTAGATGAGACATAGATTCCGATCCTGTCATGCAGATTTGGGGCTTAAAGCTTTCTTATCTTGCATTATGCAGCCTTGGTTACATTTGCTCCTACAGATTCAGGATCCTTCTAAAAATAAGCAAGACTCTGACCTCATCTCTACTCTCCTTACTTTCACATTCAAGGAACACCAGTTTCAGTGATCTATTCAGAATCAAGTTCCAAACTCTTTTTAAGGATGCTAAGGGCAAGCTTTTCTTGTCCTCCTCAGGGTGATGGTTATTATGCAGATGCGAAGTCTGCGATCAAGGACATGTTTGTCCTCACTGTGGAAGCCAGCCAAATGGCTGCTAACACTCCTGGAAACAAGGAAGAAAGGTCTAGCTTGGTCTAGCCAGGAGACTGATTCACTCTAAGACTTTTTTTTTATCTTTACAGCAACCAGTTGAATCCTGCTTTCAGAATGGTAGCTCTATGTTCTGTCCATTATTTTATGGTGACATTTTCCTGAAGCATCTTGCACCTTAGAATTCTCAGGAAGAAAAATATTAGCCTCATGCATAAATACTTTCTTACATGTCTAAATATCCAAGTCAACTATTTCACTACAGGAACCTGGTTATCTAGAAACTGTCTCTCTGGGTCATTCAGGCCGTCTTCTACTGTATTTAGTTTCTCATTAAATTGCCTGTTTATTGGCCAGGAATGAGAGAACCCATGCCAAATACCAACTTAACTTGGTTAAGCTGTTAGAGGAGAGGCAGCTCCTCTCACTGTTGGTATAAGCCTGCTATCAGCTTGTTCATGGTCGAGTTCAGGATCCAAGTATGAGCCAAAGCCAAAAGAAAACCATCCCAGTGCCCATAAGACTCAGATACTCTTGCTGGGAGAATTGGACCTGAAAACAGCTTCTGAGGCTTCAGGAGACTAACTAGTCCTCCTAAAAGGGTTAGTGCATTATTAAGAGAGTAATTACGCATACTCGTACAAAGAAAGAAAAACTGTGAAATGTTGGGACTCAGAGGCACTGCTCAGGGCAGGGTTACACACAACTCACACTGATGAAAGGCAGTGACACAGACACTGCAGCTTGCAAGCAAACTGGGGAAGCAGAATATGAAGGCCTGGAGGTGTTTGTCTATTGTGAGAAGGCTTTCCAGGAGCTCATTGGTGATTGCTCTTCAGTGCTCCCCGTGATGTAGGACAAACACAGTCTGCCTGCCATTTTTTTTCTTTTCTTCCTCCCATTTCTCAATCTACTCTGCTAGTTGTCTAATATACTTTGTGAATTGTAGCATCCAGATGCTAAGATGATGCCTCTTCTCTTGGACTAAAATGCCCCTTACACAATAGATGCTTGTGTCATGTGAGGTTAGACGAAAGTGTATCAGATTGGATTTCTCTAGTTGGGAAGCCACGAGAACACAGACTACAGTCTACACAGTGAGACCAAACCTAAGGGGCAAGGTGACCATTTACACATACTAAGCAAGAGGGACATTCTATACCTTTTCAAGACTCAGAACGCAATACCAGTATCCCAGAAACTGGGGGGATGAATGTAGAATCAATCACTGCACTAAGTTTTAGATTTTAGATTGACAAAGGGAATGTGAGGAGGAAAGATGAGGAATGTGAGGAGTGCACATCCATGATGGGCACTCATGCAGCAGACAGGTAATATGCTGCAGATTCCGGGTGAGATTTAAGTTCTGTCAACATCTCTGAGAAAAGAGCACTGTTTTTTCATGGAGTGTCCAGTAGGTCAGCGAAAGGCAATGGATATCATGTAGTAAGATTCCTTGGCTCAAATTATCTGTAGGAATTCATGAAAATGTGTTAGGCCAGATACATTATTCATAATAAATAGTGTTTCTCTTGAATTTGGGAAAATATATTTTTGGAGGTATTCATGTTAGTATCTATTTGCTTAAGCATGTAAGTATGACTTCTGATATAACTCTCAACTTATTTGAGGCTCAGTTTTTGCCTAAGTGAAATGAGACTGGAAAGAAAATACCTCCAAATGTTCTGGGCCAGCTCTGACATCCTGAGAGTCACTCTCCATCATGCTATGACCACTTCAAAGGCAGAGACTCTTGTACAATTACAGGAGAAAACCCCTTTCAACCCTTGCCTGTGAGACCCGTAGGGTATTGCGTTTAAGGAGTAACAACAGTTTCCTGCAAGTAGACCCCAAAGTGATCAAAAGGGTTGAAAAACAGTAAGATTTCCTTGTCAATAGTACAAGTCTGTGTCAAGGGTTCTTGTGTTACTAAGGACAGTCTAAAAATTTTAAGTGACTTGCACTTAAAAGCCCACATTGCTTTCATCCCACTGAGCGAAATGGATCCAAAGATGAAAGTCCCGTTTTTTAATACTGTCACAGATCCAAATTAAGGAGAGGTGCCTGCAGAAGCCTTTGATTATAGATCATAAAATCTCCAGCTTATATCAGACACTGTAAAATTGCTCGGTGACAAATGAAATGCCTGCACACTAAATATATCTTTTAAACACATCGCAGTTTGGTGCGTTTATCTCTGAGATACAATAGGACTTCTGCAGGTCGCAGGTACAAGGTCAGGAACGCTTATTCTACTGGTTTGGAGTGTAACACTTAATGGCCGATTATTTGAGGACATAGAGCAGCGGCTTTGAGCAAATATACAGATGATATTCCGTGTGGAAACTTCAGAAGCCAATAGACTGGCCATATTTAGAAGTAATGACAGACCAGACCCAGCATGTACACACATGGTTCATAAACCACAGAGGCCCACCTGGACTAAGCTTCATGACCACAGGTTGCTGCTGGCCAGAGCTTTGTAGTCAAAGAGCTATAACACACAGGCTTTCAGTTGATCCTTTTGGCCACATGGTGAAGTGGGCAAGGCAGGAATTATGGCCTCCATTTTTATAGCACAGGAAACTGGAGTCAGAGAGGTTAAGTGACTAAGCCAAGGTCACCTAGATGGCTTACAACACAACCATAGGATTTGAATAAACACCTCATGACTTCAAGCTTAGAAATTGATTCTTTACAGTGAGCACAGAAAACAGCAATGTCTGTTCAGCTCCAACTCAGCCATTTTAAGCTCCATAGTCTGCACTGTAGAGTGAGGAGAGACAATTTAAAAGAGTTGTTTTGTCCTTTCCTTACCATTTTCAAAATCCTATGAGTGATGTAGGTATATGTCAAAAAATGACAGAGCAAAAATATCCCGGTTTAAAGACCAATAAAGATGGCTTCTCCAAAAGGTTCAGTAAATGAAGACACAGGACAGGATACAAGTTATCTTAAAATGTGTGAATGCCAGGCAGAGAAAAGGGCAACCCGGAGTAACTTTGCATATCAGAAGCACCCTTCTCAATGCGATTTTCTAATTAGGTCTAATCTGCCTTACCTTCCTCCAGCTGGTCCACAGTCCTCTATCTGTCAGTCAGTGATGCTGCCTAGGCCTCTCGCTATTTCATAGTTGCTGAAGAGCAAAACAGCTGCTTCTCTCTCTTTGGGAAAATGAATTGGAATTTCCCAATCTTCCCTTCCACACACGATCCTTCTTTTGTACTGTACAGAAAAATTTAGCATCTCTAGTCTACCAAAGGCATGGAAGCAGAGTTTTCAAGGCCGGGGACTGTTTGGGCTTGCAAACAAGAAAGGATAACAATGTACCAACTGTGGATACAAAGCTTCTTTATTATGAGTGGAATTCGCCACCAATATAACAAAGAAGCCCCTCACCATTGAACTCAATCAAGGCACCAGAGCTAGGCATCACTCAGAGTCCACAGTAAGCAAAGAGGAATCCCAAGAGGTCGGAGAAATGAGCTCTAGTCACCCTCTCCACCAGAAAATTTGCTTTTCCTTCCACCCTTACTGAAGGTCACATTTGACTCAGGAGGTTGCATCTTTTGCAGGCTTGTCTTATTCTCATAGTCTGTTTCAGGTCTGCACATTCTTCAGTGCCTAAAGAGTAGCTTGCAACCTAAGACTGACTTACTGGGACCAGTCTGAAGTCTATAACAGTGTATGCTCAAATTATCCTTTGTTCCTTACTGCTTCTCTCTGTCCGCGGACTCCTACTCCTTTGATATTAATGAAAATGCCAATCATGTAGGTGGCGAGAGGAATAATGAGTTATGTCAGTCAGAGACTTGCACTTCGACTATCTACCCTTGTCCATGTAGCGTCAGAGAACATGAAACAATTCTTCCTGCAAGTTTTGTTTGTCCAAACTAAAGAGAGATCAGAGTATGTGGAAATGTTTTGATTTGTAGGCATAACTGAAGCCACTGCAGCCTCGCTGTCTCCCCTAGGCCAACCTCAGGCTGCTGTTTGTTTTAAGGACCCAGACACTGAGGATCTTTGGCTCAGTGTCTGATTTAGAAAGGATTCCAAAGTTCAGCAGGTAGCCAGGATGGAGGAAGAACACATGTCAGCAGAGGGTTGATTGTGGAATTAGTCCCCCTTTCAGGAAAGGGATAGCTAGCGATTCCTGTGTCAGAATGGTGTGTGTTTCAGACGCACAGAGGTCCTGCTGCTGGGAGTGAATTTTGCTCCTACTGAACAAAGCTTAGAAGGAGGAGGAGGAGGAGGAGGAGGAGGAGGAGGAGGGAAACTACATGAAGAAATACATTGTTTCAAAAGCAAAGAAGAATTGGAAGGGAGCCACAGAAGAACTCTGCTGTCTGCCTTAGGTGAAGCCCTGTGAGATTCAGTGAGGTGCCTTGTACAAGGTTGTAACCAGAAACCAAAGTTTGAAAGGAAGCTATGAATCAGCGAGAGAGGGCAGTATTGGTACACATAAGGCAGGAGCAGGATGCATACAGGCAGAGCTGAAAAAAAAATTTTTTTTCTGTTCAAAATTTATGAATTCTTATTGTTGTTTTTCTCTCCCCCAAACTATTCTCCCCCCACATCTACATTTCTCTTAGAAGTTTGGTCTGACCCCCTTCAAAAAAAGAAAAGCTAAAGTAACACCTGTGAGGTCCGAGGAAAGATTTAACCCAGATCATGAAGAACGGAAAACAAACTAAATCTGGTAAGGAAAGAAAAAAAACCATGATAAATTACTTGTTACCAAATGAAATCATTTAATCAAAAGCATTTTTTTTAAATGAATGAACTTGCTTCTTTACTTGATTCTAGCTTTAGCGAAAAGATGGAAGAGATTTATGACTTCTGTCTCTTCAGGCTTGATGCCACAAACGTACCTGTTCTTATTAATAGTCATTTCCTCATCAAGAGAAGTCTTTTATGCCGACAATGTGTACTGCTTTCACAGATTTCTCGGTGGTGATTTTTATTTTTTAGAAGTTGAATGGCTTGTGGAGATGCATGGTGTGTTGTGTGTGATAAATTGGGGGTCTACAGACTGGGGATATTTATTTGTTTATGTATTTTGAATACCACAAACTTACCTAGATTTCAACTTTCATGGGTTTGCTTTTTCTGTTGAGGTGGGGAAATCACAGCAAAGATAAAGGAAAATCCCAAACCATTTGAATGTGTCCACATTGTTGATGGGTGTGGGGTGAGATTCCTCAGGATTTCAGATTTTGCCCCTGTGAGGATGACTAACAGCACACAGAAACTGAATGGAGGTGATAGCTGTAATAACTGAAGGGAATTAAATTCTGAGCTAAAACTGTGATGTTCACTAACTGAACAATGGAAAATGATGTAAATAAATATCATTGTTCTTCCCCTGGTAGAAACAAGATATTTGGTTCCTCATCATGGAGTGATTTCTGTTTGAGTGTTTGCTGAGTACATTGGTCCCAGCCTGCATTTAGGTATATATTTATATATAAACTATCTAGCAGGAATGAAGGAAAACTTCAAATAAAAAAATTAAATGTTTTTGTCACAAAATTATCCAACATACCCAAAGTGTGGATATTATAGAGCCAAAGATAAGTAGCAACATATGTTTGAGAAATGTTTTCTGTGTGACATTAACAGTTGGATAATGTTAAAGTATATTAACCCTTTGAGACTCTCATCCCTCTAGGCTCATGCTCCTCCTTCCACTCCATGAGACTTGGAAGACTGTAGGATGAATACTCTTGGCCTCTGCAACTTTGTGGTTTTTATATTGCTAGACTGAGACACGCTGACTGATTTGATTCTCAAGATACCTTCTTTGGGGTGTGTATGTTTTTGTCACTGAACTCTACCATCTAAGAGTTTCTCAGTTCATGTGTGCCCTACCTTGTCTGCCTCCAGCATGACCACTGAAGAATTCATCATACTTGGACATGGGTGGTTTGGGTCTATAGTTTCTGATTAAATAAAGTTTCCTAGCACTGTGCTATCAAATGACACCTATATAACGAGCATCTCACACTTGTGCCCACCTCTGGCCTCTCCTTTGTACTTCTGATTCGTATAGTGTTTATTCTAGATGTCATCATGTACATGGCTCATAGTCATTATAGATTATGGTAATACAAATGAAAGCCTTAGTTTTCAATTACCCATAGCTTCTGTCCCCAACTTTTATCTAGAAAAGCTACTGCCACGCAGTCATCTGCTACACTGACTCTTACCTCTGTCATGCCCAACTCCATCTATTTTTGAAATAGGTAACTATATGCATGCATACCCTGGTGTATACATGCCTTAGTGCATTTCAAGTGAATACATCTCTCTTTGGTTTTACTACTGTACCATACAAGCCACTGCATCTCTCACCTGAGTTACCTAACATGACTTCAATATTCTTCCTCGTTCACATAATTAGCCACTTCAACCCACCCATCATAGACCCATCTTTAACATACTTGCCTGGTACCTTTGCCTCTCTCCTTTACTTAAACAACATCTCATCTACATATCATGGTTGACAAGGTGCTCTATTCCTGAACAAATCTGCCTCCCACCTCTTTGTCCCCTGATTAATTTGCTACAGCAGTCTTGACTTAATTTGAACTTACTTGCTATATTTTTCTAATTCAGATTTCCTGGGCATGTTATTCCCTTTGTTCTTGCTAGCTATGACTCCTTCAGAGCCTTCCCATGCAAGCTGGAATGTCAGCTCTCGTCATAAACTTCCCTGAGCACTATACATCAGAAGCTCCCTGCCTGTCCTTTATCGCTGGGACCTGTTTTCCTTTCTTGATACAATTCATGCAGGAATACACATGTCTATTTCATTCACCAAAATCACCCAGTATCCAGTGATGCTTGTCACATATTAATTAGTTCCTCAACAAATATGTATTAAAGGAGGAATTATTTTTCAAAGGAAGGAATGGGTCGACTTTTTATCTTAAGTGAATGGCTACTTTCACAAATACATTTTGAAATGAGTAAATTTTCTTAATATACTGGTTATGGCTCCCTGCTGTCCACACACAAAGCTCTGTAAAATTAAATTGCTTTTGTCATGTTGTGGGTACTTCAGAATACAAACTTTCCCTTCTTTGTCAGGCTAAAGACAATCTGCTCATACAAAAAGAGTAAAAATTACTTAAAGACACTTCCCCCAGTGAAAACACACTTCCTAATCTTCTCCAAATAGTCCACCACTGGGGACCAAATATTTAAGTGCCTAAAACTCATGGGGATATCTCACTCAAACTTCTATAGATTCGTTAGGGCAAATATTATACTTAATAAATTCTGAAATAAAATAATTGATTCTAAAATCATTTGAGTACAATGACAAGAAGATTTGATTCAAACAGGATTTATCTGGATGGCCACACATTTTGGTGGCTATCTGTGTGGTTCTCTTGGGATTTGGACTATGTCTGAGTTTTGCCTTGTATGACTCCTAGTGGGGTGCTGTCCTATGAGTTTATATACACACTAAACTTCCTAAATATCTGGTTGGCTTAATTAGATGAAGAGAAATTATAAGAGTAGAATTTTTAAAAGAAGAAAATGAGAAGAAACTAAGGACATATTCTAGACTTTATCTGAACTGTGAAAATTTAAAGACAAATAGAAAAATATCCAAAGGGAAACAAGACAGAAGTATTTAGCTGTTAAAATCACTGGGTGTCAGTCATATTCTAGGAGACCACACTTGGGCATTCTGTGCTAGAGTACACTGCAAGAGTCAACATCAGGAAAATAAGCAGGGATAAGACGTAATGAGTACACATGCAAAGAAGTTAGCAAAGGTGAAACCCTGTTGACTAGAATGCTATAACATAGACACCGCACAGTTAGCAAACTGAACAACTTTTTCATATCAAGTAATATATATTACTCTGTTGTAAATACACAGGGAATGGCTTTGATTCAGAAGAAACTGTACCCAAACAATAACTTGTAGTTATTAAATATATCAAAAAAACATAGTGTTCACACCACATCCACGAGAAGAACTCTAGAAGGGGAAGAAATCAGGGTATCATGGTGATACATGCTTTTCACGCAAAGGGGTTCTCTTCTCCCTCATGTCCTGTCCAACAGATAACAGCACACTCTAGGGACAGGACAGGAACACCTATGTGGCCAGATTTACAACCTTCCCTTACCTCTGCCTAACTCTTAACGATGTCTCTCTTCTACTTTTGCTATGACATCTTCTCCAGAGTCAGTCACTTTAGCCTCATCCTCTGTGGTCAAGGGCATAATTCATAACTTTGGTCCAATGTTTCCTGACTGTTAAACTGAGGTGTAAAATTGTTCTTGCAAATTCCCGCGGGAGAATCCCGTGTGCATAGAATCTGGCAGTCAACCTCACCCTGCCCTTTGATGTATTTCCCATCATTTTCTTGAACTCATCTTGAACAATTATTTCCCTCCATTTTATTTAGATATGAAAATTAGATTATATGATTTGATTGCAAAGTTCATGGCTGTACTTATTTTGTAATTTTCATGAAATTTTGTATGCTGCTCAACAAATACCCCTCGAGCTGTGACTTCCCCTTCTTGAGCCTCCTTACCTTCATGGCTTCCATCTCCAAGTATTTGTGGGGAGAATTTGTTTTCAGATACTCCAAACAGTTCACAACAAGGAGAGACATGTCATTTAAAATTTTGACGTTGATGTTGTCTTAATTTTAGAGGTTTTTTTTTCTTAATTTAATGTTTGTATGAAGTCATTTCTTGCCAAATGTGAGCATCATGCTGTATACGCCTGCATTTCAGGTTGTGTTAGATGTTGTTGGCCTGCTTCGGAAATTATTTCGCAGTTCTCAAATGTCTTTTGTTCCTTTTGTATTTCTCTTTCTAGAACAGGCTCGAGTTAGCTGTTTCACTCACTTCAACTCTATACATGGGGTAAGCTCGATACTCAGCTTCATAGATAGAAAGCTTGGGACTCTGGGCTTTAAAGCAGTATCAAAATGAGAGCTGCCAAATGTGGGTTTCGTTGTGTTTTTGTTTTTCAAGTATGACAATTTGTTTAGACCTCAGACACTCACAAAACTATGTACTTAGGGACAGAGTTCCTCTCTTCTTTAAGCCCTCAAGTGTAAACCAAATCCAGGAAAACTATCACAGTATTAACTACTGTGGGTGGGGCACTGTGACAGAGATCTATCTACCTCCTAGTGAAAGAGTGAGGGCCATGGCCATTCTGAAGCCATGGGACTGACTAGCTGTGCTTCGTACAGCTTTGGGTGCTGCTAGCCTCACAACCAGGCTCTTTTTAATGAGCATGTCAGCAGCAGAATGTGGCAGGTGATGGTTGTCTTAAGAAAGGGAAGCTTGTGCGTAGAGTTGCTATGGATTTTCCCTAAGGACAAGAAATCATACAACACAGTGTTCAGCATGCTGCAGCCAAATCCTCTGCTTGTGAAGCCAGCCTGTCTATCTAAACAAGGCAGGTCTGTGTGGAGTGGCCACCAGCCACCTCTCCTGATAGCACTGCTAGGATATAAAACTAGCAATGATGCATGTTAGAATGAGAATGTGATTTTAGATTAATACATATGTATTTATAAACATACGTATGTATATATATGAAGAAAGGGATAAACAAAACAGAGTGAGAAGGAAAGGAAAGAAAATCAAGAAAACAGTCAGTCCCTAGTGCTTTTCTGGGCCTTACTAGCAGAGGGATGACATCACCAGCAGCCTATCAGAACACTCCTGCTTTTTTCAGGTTCTGAAGCTGATGTCATCATCCCTGATGTAGCCCAGAAATGAAAATAGAACCATCTCTAAATATACAACAATGAGAACCAAGCACTGCTTTGAAAGGATGAGCAAACCAAGAAAAAGTCCTTAACTTAGAGTCTTCTTTCATAAAGCAACTAGAATTTGGCTTCTGGAGCCACTAACCTTCATGTTCATTTCTGTCAGCTGGAGACTTTGCAAGCTGGCAGTCAAAGCTGTTTACCATACAAGTGAAGCCAGTACAGACCTCTTAGCCTGCCCTAGATGTGGGACACAGGTACTGGACACTGCTATAACAGACAGTGCAATTGTGGCCATAGTGTCAAAGAGACCGTTTGAACATGAGCGAAAGCATGGGGATTTGGGGTCCCCCCACACAGAGGGCAAAGGGCTGTCATTGTCAGTGTGTTCCACTTAGCTACAAGCACAGTTTACTGTTGTTGAAGTTTGATTGATCTGTTGATAAACACTAATGTTTTCCAGTTGACAATTTCTACATGTTAATTTCTTTAATGCTGCCAGACCTGCCTGGCAGGGCCCTATAAATAGTATCAGTGTCATCATCCCTTTTAAGTTATTAATGAGCCATCCTGTTTCAGGGACTGGGATTTAGGGACAGGTTGTGCTTGACTGCAGTTTCTGACATTGATACCTTAGTATTTGGAATAAGGTTGAGATGAGAGCATGCTTTTTTTTTTTTTAAATAATTACAGCATTGGCTAAATGTTTCCAATATAAAAGAGAGTTGTTCTTAATTAGTGACTAATTAAACTTTGGAGAGAGGATTAAAATGCCAAGCTTCTATGCAAGAATGTTCTTGATGCCCAGATATCAGTATTGTCTCTGCTACAGCATCAGCTGCCCTCTGGTCTCTTTGCTTCTTCTCTCTACACATATCCTGTTAACACTGAGATAAATGAATGCCTGATCAGCTTCTTCCCAGACTGTTCTGTCTGCCAACTGGTGACAGGGGACCAGAACAGACTTCCTCAATTATCAGATCCCCATCCTGCAGCTGGATGTATTGTGTGTCTATGGACAGCACACCAAAGCCACTAAACCTCTTTCACTATAAATATGAGCCTAGAACACAGACACAAATGTATAGGGGGCGTAGCCTAGGGTCATCTTAGAGGAAAGCCATGAATAAGGAATTGCTAAGACCAGATTGGCCTGTGGGCACATCTGTGGTGGCTTTGATTGATGATTGATTCAGGACTGTCCAGCCAGAAGTGCATGGCACCATTCTAGGTAGTTGGTTCTGGGTTGCAGAAGAAGGTTCGTTAATCTTTGGTTTGTACTTCAGGTTTCTGATTTAGTTCCTATCCTAACTTCTCTCAGTGATGGACTGTGACTGGGGGATGTAAGCAAATTACATTTTTTTCTCCTCAAATTTCCTTCGTTTATGTTTTTTTTTTTTTTTTTTTATCACAGCAATAGAATGAAACTAAAAGGCTGACCAACTCAGAATGTCTTTCCCAGGTCGGTAAGGTTCAGGAAAGAACAGTGGCTAAGGCTTGTGTCTTCCTCTGGAAACATGGGAAGCGCTGAAATATCTAGTGCTCATGGAAGACGCCTAGCTCAGCTGGACCAAAGTGAAAACAGGCTTTTAATTTCAGTGCTTCGGTCTTCCAACTTCTAAGTTCTTAGTGAGAGAACTCAGAAAAAAAAAAAAAAAAAAAAAAACTGGCAACCAAAGACAGATCCACTGTACTGTTTTTTTTTGTATTTTTGGGTTTTTTTTCCATCTAAATATACTGTCTTCTTCACTTAGAGACTATTACAGAACACTTGGGTTGGTGCCTTTCTGTAAATCAACAGTCTCCAGAATATAATTATTATCTATAAATTGGCACCAAAGATGTACATGTCAGTACTCAAAAATCTCAATCATATTTAGAAACAGCACAGTGGATCTTCAAAAATAAAGGCCATGAATGTGTTCACAATTTAATGAAAGATAGTTTTAAGATATAGAAAAGTGTTTCCTTATTAAAAGGGGGGCAATTTGAGGTATATAAGAATAAGTAGACTCAAATGACTAGAAAATTAGTAGATGCCAGCATCAGAGGAAGCACAATTATAGTGAACAAATGATTTTTAATATAAATTCATTTGAGAGAAAGAAAGAAAAAAGAAAGAAAGAAAGAAAGAGAGAAAGAAAGAGAGAAAGAAAGAAAGGGAAAGAGCTACAGCTGCCTTCATTCACCTGGCTTTGCTTTGGATAAGAATTACAAGGTTGAGAAGTGTCATTTTCACTGGGACAGCTGCAAGTCATCACCAAAAATCACTGCTGTGCAAAGATTATGGATCCAGTGAGCTTAACTAACGCCAAACAGAAAACTCTCTAGAGAGCCACTGCTCAGCCTGTAGGCATCACTAGACAATGGTCCAGTTTCATCATGTGCAGCTAAGTGGCAAGGGGGTAGCTAAAAGAACTGTTGGAAAAAAATAAAAGGGGGGCATGCTATTACACCTATTTGGTCAGAAGAAATAACTAACATCAATAAATCCTAATCATTGCCATATCAGTAATATAAAATTCCAGAGAAGTGGAAAGAAACTGGG
This sequence comes from Uromys caudimaculatus, assembly GCA_028551405.1. Lineage (NCBI taxonomy): Eukaryota > Metazoa > Chordata > Mammalia > Rodentia > Muridae > Uromys > Uromys caudimaculatus. The sequence goes on along the minus strand of CM052715.1, from coordinate 17,441,523 downwards.
TCCTGCTGCAGTCAGACTCACAGAGCCTGATATCAGACAAAGCATGTCACCAGGAACTCTGGACTTGTAGAAGTCTTTTTTTTTTCCTGTGCTCATCTTCACAGTGAGAAATGCTCAACTGAAAAACCTCTATTAAGATTGCTACCCTTGGGTGAATATGATTAAAATATAATGCATGATTCTCAAAGAAATAATGAATATGGTATATTTTTTAAAAGCTTGCTGTCATCAATCCTGTGTTATTTGTGCTAATTTTAATGGAACTCCCTGTGAGTGTAGATATTTATATATGGATGTGCACATAGAGGATTGAACTAGTGTGTGGAAATGTTTCCATTTTAATCTATTTCTGTGTGAACGCATGCATAGAATACACAGCCAATCTGGTAGCATATCTTCACGCTGAAATCAAAGTACAGTCAGTCAACACAGTGATCTTTCTTTTTATGATTTTAGTTTTTAATATATCCTATGACAATCTCCACAGGAAGTCTGTATTTTTACATTCCAGAATATATTTCTCCACCCACAAATACTTTCAGGACTTGATTAAAATGTCTTTCCTCAGATGTAGGACAATTTAAAACAATTGAAAGCAGAAAGAGAAAACCTATTTCAGAGAAACTCATTGCATTGTTATGGGTCCTGAAGCAGTCTTGGCCAAGTGTTGCTTTCTCTGTAGTGGAAGTATACAGGCAAGGGCAAATCTCCCTTGACCTTAACCTAAAGAAAGTTTCCCTTGTGTTGGCAAGGTGTCAGAGATAAGGAGGCTGGCTGCCTTGCTCTCTGCTTCTCCAGTGCAGCCCTCTCCAGCAACTTTCCATGCATAGTGGCACTTGGGTTCCTGGAGAATTCATAGTTTAATTTGAGACTGGAAAGCAGCAAGTCACAAAGAAAGATACCACTAAGGACTTCAGTTTGTTTTGTATGCATACTCTCTGTCCACAGGCTTTATTCTTTATTATTCCAGTCTCCTATCTATACCAAGATCAAGGGAAGAAAGGTCACCCATGCCTGGTGATTACAAACATGTGATTTTTGCCTGATACCCACACTGCCAGCTGTCATCATGACTACTCCCTGTGTGAATAGCTATCCCACTAGCTGTATTTCAGGGAGAATAGAGTGTTGGCTTCCAGCACAGGTCTCCTTGTCCCCCTCCTATGTACCTAGTAAAGACACTGTGTGGTCATTGTGACCTCTATTTGCTTAGTATATGCCCTAGGATACCCATTTTGTCTAACTGACCACTTTTAAATCCAGTGACAGAGTGAATAATAAAATTCAGAATCACCAAAGTGTAATGTCATTCTACAATAAGGAAGCTCATCTCCCAATTTCCCTAATTGTAACAGAAGTCAGGCACAACAGAGGGCTCAGATTAGCTGCACAATTAATGTTCACTGATAGGGATATACATATATAAAATGGATATACATATATGAAACTCTTTTAAGCAACCATATGTTTCAATGGGAGAATGAATTAAAAAAAAAAAAAGGAAGCTGCATCTCAACACCTTAATATTCAGAAATACAGAGCATTGATTGTTTGGTCTACAATAAGAGAATGGGAATCTTGCATGATAGCCCTAGAAGAAGGAAGACCAAAGTGTGGATGCTTCAGGCCTTCTTAAAAGGGGGAACAAAATATGCATGGGAGGAAAGCCGGAGATGAAGTGTGGAGCAGAGACTGAAGGAAAGGCCATCCAGAGACTGCCCCACCTTTCGATCCATCCCATATACAGTTACCAAACCCAGATGCTATTGTGGATGCCAAGAAGTGCTTGCTGACAGGAGCCTGATATAGCTGTCTCCTGAGAGGCTCTGCTAGAGCCTGACAAATACAGAGGCGGATGCTTGCAGCCAACTATTGGACTGAACACAGAATCTCCAATGGAGGAGTTAGGGAAAGGACTGAAGGAGCTGAAGGGGTTTGCAACCCTATAGGAAGAACAATAATATCAACCAACCAGACCCTCCCAGAGCTCCTAGGGACTAAACCACCAACCAAAGAGTACACATGGAGGGACCCATGGCTCCAGCTGCATATGTAGCAGGCAATGGCATTTTCTGGCATTAATGCGAGGAGAGGCCCTTGTCCTGTGAAGGCTCGATGCCCCAGTGTGGGGGAATGCCAGGGCGAGGAGGCAGGAGTGGGTGGGGAAGCACCCTCACAGAAGCAAGGGGAAGAGGGATGGAATAGGGGGTTTCCGGATGGGAAACCTGAAGGGGATAACATTTTAAATGTAAATAAAGAAAATGTCCAATAAAAGAAAAAAATAATTAAAAAAGAGAGAGAGAATGGGTTTTAGAGTGAATACTTTATAAACAGTAAGAATCAAATACATGTTTGGAAAGGGTAATGTTCAAAATCAGGGTGGCAAGAGCTTTGTGTGTGGGAAGGGCTTTCTGCTCCATGGAGGACAGCTTCTTGCTGTGCCTTCACACTGCAGGAGACAAGTCTTCTCCGGGGCCTTTTTATGCAGGCAACAAGCTCTCAGAGCTTACCCACTTTCCAATGTATTTATCTCTTAAATGCTTTGCCTTGGGGTTCTGGTTTCCCCGTATGATGGGGAATGGAATGACTTCAACCCTGCAGATTATAGAATCCTATGCATGTCTTTTAACTTAAGTCTTATTTAGTATTTCACTGCATCAACATGATCATATGTATTCATTATCAGTGAATATCTTGAAAGAACCTTTTGTGAAAAGGTTGAATTACAAAACAACCTGAGTTTGCAGATCAGAGTGGTATTTAAAATCAGAAACCAGATTCCTGTTGAATTTGTTCATGAAAAAAATGTTAATTTTTCTTGCTGTTTGAGATATTAATCCTTCTACAGAGTCTTTAAATCACTTCAATGAATCTCATGCCAAGATTTGGATACAACAAAATTATATTGAAAGCTTCCTAGAAGAGCTGCAGAGAAAGACTGTCATCAAGCTCTTAGTGTACACACAAGCTCAAAGGAAACAACGTCTTGACTGCTTAACCAGCAGCTGTCAGTGATTGCAAATGCTGGCTCCTACGGATGGCCAACGTGAAGCTCACCAAGGTCCAGTCATATGGATACTGTGCATTGTGAGAAATGGTCAGGTAGTAGACTGTGCATTATTATAGATTGTCTGACCCATCTTGTTAGTGACATTTATTCTGGGAGAGACTGCTGTGGTCTAAGGATTAACAGAGCCTTAAATTTTTCCTTGCCAAAATATAAATCACATGCCCTTTAAGTTACTGCCTTCCTGGAATACTCTGCGTCTAATAATTTCCCTCATCTCTGAGTTGCCACTGCTTTTAAATCCTGCATCACCCCATTAAGAATGCTTTCCTATGCCATCTTGAACTGTCAACTAATTGTTGCATTTGTGTTGGGCTTGTTCAGTGTAATGGTTAGTGTATCTTGGGTAGAAGCCCTGAATTCTCTTCTTACCATTGGCTATCAAAAATGTAATTGGCTCAAGTAATTCAATAAATAACTGGGTAACCAAGTGTTGCTTAAAGTATGGTTGCACTTTTGATTTGGGCTGTATATTTGTAGGAATATGAAAGTTGAGTGAGAATAAAAATAATATATAAGGTGTCAGCTTGACACCATTTCTTCTTCTTCCAAAGATTATAATATCATCTAAGAGAATTACTTTATTCTCTTGGGGACAAAAACTTGAAAATACAGTTATAGAAATAACCCAAGGCCCAAATGAGTTTTCAATTAAAAGTTGAGGATTTTAATCTATCACCAACTTTAAAGAAAAAAATTAGAAGGATTAGATTTCATAATAAAGATTTCATCATTAAACACACACTTAAGTGTAAGGATAGAAGAGTAAGAACACCTGTCTATAAGGTGTTTGAGAGCATCAAAGATGAGGCAGTTGTTCTTAGCTGACTGGCCTTGAAGAAATAAACATGACTAAAGGAGATGCTTACAGAATTATGGCTGGAGTTATAATGTTCAATGGAGCTTCCAAGAGTTGCTATGGTAAGCTTATAGCACCAATTCTACGTAGGAGCAAAGGGAATTAGACAGGAACTGATACAGACCAGGCTACCTGGCAGAATCAACTTGAGTCACTAAAGAAATAGATAACCAACGTGGTCAGAGATACAGCTCCAAAGCAGAGAGGAACATGGACTGGATCTGTCTTTCTCTTTGCCTTATACCTCAACATTTATGGAAACAAAGTAGTAACACTGGAGTATTTCTAGTCCTAGGAATAGTGTCTCGGGGCACTTAAGAAATTTAAGTGAGGTAGACAGACAATGAATAGGGAACCAGTCACACACACACACACACACACACACACACACACACATACACACCAGCAAAATGTGTATATTTGTTCTTGACTTAACATAGATGAAACTGTCATTTCTGATGTGGCAAGATTCTTTTCCTAAAATTCTGTTGGTTTACAGTGATCCAATGCGACTCATTAATGTCAGCTTCCACCATGGTAGCGCTGATAAAGAAGTAGGGAAAAAGAAGTCAGTGAAAGGTAATCTATTAAAGGAAATGCTTAGCCAATGAGATGGGCCATGCTACTATTTTCTACATCTTTAACTGGTCACAAATTCAAAATAGTAATTATAGCTTATTATTTTTATTATCCACTTTGCTTTATCATTATGTTGTTCCTTCCCTGCCCAGGGTTTATTGTTTGGTAGGATAAGTCAAGCATTCATCCCACAAGTTCTGCAGCTTTACGGTCTTGCCTGCCCTGGCTGGCGAAGATTTTTCTTAAAGTGGGACTGGAACTTTGCTAAGAATAGTGGAAATGACTCCCCTGGCTTCAAGACTTACCTACCTTTCCCTAGACCCTTATTGTATTGCTCTGATGCTTTTCCCTAGGTAGCGCTGAATGGCAGATGAACCCAAAATAGCAGAGGCAAATTTCAGCTTGCCATTTAGGGAAACCACGAACATATTCTTTAGTGTTTTGAACCAATGTGAACAGGCTGCGCTATACTACAGTGGTGAGTGATGTCAAATCCTCTCAAGATCACAAATGTTATTTTCTTCATATCATGGGTCAGCTGTACCTCCAATCGATTTCATTTTCTTAGCAGGATCCCAACTGATAAAGTACCCTCCATGCAAGCATGCAAACGTTGCTGATCAAGCTGCACAAAGAAAAGTGAATGTGCACCACTTGGAATTAGGCACTTCTCATCTGGGTATATTTCATTAAACCAAGTAAGTTACATGACAAAGGCTTACATGAATACAGAAGGAAAATTTAAGCCTACCCAGGGATAGATGGATATTATGTTTGATCAAACATGCTACTTACTAAATTCAGAGACTCTGAAACTACAAATAAGTTCTTATATTATCATTTGGTGATGGTTCTCCCAAGATGTTGGATCTAGTTTTCTGTGTAAGAACAGTGTCACAATTTCCTGGTAGCACACTGACCTTGAAGGCTAGTCTCTCCAGATAGTTCTATGACTTTTCCAACTGTTAAGAGGCAATATATATTCTCTTCCTCAATCTTGTCTTCTCTTTTACACTCATTTCCTATAATTCTTAAACTTTTTTCCCCTTGATTTGTGACTGAGAATAATGATATCTATTGAAGGTTCTTTGGTTTGGCTGGTTTGGTTTGGTTTGGTTTGCTTGTTTGTTTGTTTGTTTGTTTATTTATTTATTTTTGCTCTGTTATCTCCATCTAGATTTGAAAAATGGACTGTTGTAACAGAAACAGAAAGGGTGACAGAGGCAGAGTTGGGTAATTCATTTCATACATCCATGCTCTCTTGGACATGTGTCAGTAATTCTTTTCAAGCAGAAGACCCTTTGTGTCAACATCTGTGCCAGATCCTTCTTCTTCCTGTGCTAACCACTGTGAACATCCTGACAGTGGTGTTTCTGCTCACTCCAAGTGAGTGAAGCTTGAAGATCCTTGGGACCTGTTTGCTTGCAGAAGATAAAAATGTGATTTTTATGTTGAAAATAGACTTTTCTCTCATAAAAATACACCACAGCCACAGTTTCCCCTCCTTCCCCCTCTCCAAGCTCCGCCCCCCCACTCTTCCCCAGCTCCATTCCCCTTTGCCCCTTCAGAAAAGAACAGGCCTCCAAGAGTCGACAACCAAACATGACAAGAGAAGATACAATAAGACAAGGCAAAAGCCCTATTGTCCTGGACAAGGCAACCCATTAGGAGAAAAAGAGTCCTAGGAACTACTGCAAGGGTTTGAACCATGTCCTCTACATATATGTTATGGCTGTTAACTCAGTCTTTGTGGGATTCCTAATAGTAAGAGTGGGAGAGTGATTTTTCATGGCATGCATCTTTTCATGAATACAGCAGAATACGTAAAGAATTTTTTTTTTATAGTTCAGTTGTCTGTGAGTATATTTGAACTCCTGTTCCTTAAACAGTGTTAGTCATATATGATGAGGCTTCCAGGAAAGAAACTTACTTCCACTTATCTTTGGTAAAACATATACCCATGCCTACCTCAATGTACAAGCACCCCCATTCCATCTTCCACTGACCATGACATATCTTAATTAGTCTTATTTTATGAATCAATGATAGAGTTCCTTTATGAGTCTTAGAATGTTTTGTTTTCTGAATTCTTTATATGTTATAATTGTTAGTGTGCCACCTTAAATTTGAGTGATAAAGTTAAACACGAATGTTCTGTTTATTTATATCACATACTTCCTTTTATTTGGAGATCTTTGATCCATTTGGAGTTTTGCTTTGTCCAAGGTGATAAATATAGATCTACTTGCATTCTTCTACATGCCGGTACCCATTTTGACCAACACCATTTGTTGAAGATAGTTTCCTTTCTCCAGAGTGCATTTGTGGCTGTGTGTGTGTGTGTGTGTGTAAAAATCAGATGTTCACAGATGTATGGACTTATATTTATATCTAAACTTAAATTCTATTGATCAAAGTCTTTGTTCTATGGTAAGACAAGCAATAAAAAACAATAACAAACAAAAAACAAAAAACAAAACAAAAACAAAAACAAAAACACAAAAGAGATAAGAAGGAAACAAATAGAAAAGAAAGAAAGAGTCTTTATTTGCAGATGAGAGGATTTTATGTATAAAAGAACCTAAAAAATTCTCACCAGGAAACTCTAGGAAACGACAGCTTATAAACAATTACACAACGAATCAGCATAAAAAATTAATACAAAAAAAGTATGAGGAATAGTACCTACCATAATAGCTTCAAATATATGTAACTCTAACCAAGTAAATGAAAGAACTGTATAATAAAAACTTCAAGACAATGAAGAAACAAATTCAAGAACACACCAGAATATGGAAAGAGAGCCCCTGCTCATGGATTGGCAAGATTAGGATAGTCAACATAGCCATTCTGCCGAAAGCATTCCCATCAAAAACCTCAATGCAATTCTTTACAGAAGTTGCTAAAAAATAATCTTCACCTTCATATGGAAACACAAACAATCCAGGATAGTTTAAAACGATCCTGAATAATAAAAGAACTGATAGAAATATCACCATTGCAATCTCAAGTTGTACTACTGAACTACAATAAAAAACAAACAAACAAACAAACAAAAACTGGGACTGGAGAGATGGCTCAGTAATTAAGAGCATTGACTGCTCTCCTAGAGGTCCTGAGTTCAAGTCTCAGCAACCACATGGTGGTTGACAACCATGACCTGTTCTGGTGTTTCTGAAGACAGCTACAGTGTAGTCATATACATTAAATAAATAATAAATAATTTTTAAAATCTTAATGTCAATGAAAGTAGAATAATTCCTTGGAAAGTGGGGAGATGGGAGCAGAGGTTTATATTGGAAAAAGGAATTTGAAGAGATGCTGAAGACCTGCTCATTATGCCATTTGGCATGAATGATATTAATTAGAGATATCTAATATCTACAAAGTGATATTCACATGTAAGGAGCAACTTTCGTATTTTTAAGGCACTGCTTCAACTCTCCTAGGGAAATAGAAAATAGCCTCTTTTAATGTTTCTTATTAAAACATTTTAATTGGACATAATAATAGGTTTTGTTAAGACATTTTCATGTATGTACATAAAGTATTTAGAGCATATTTTATTATTCTTTCTTGTCTCCCTCCCAGATTCCTGCCTGTCCTCACCTCCTTTATAAGCAATTCTCTTCCTAATTCCTGCCTCTTCATGTTTCCCCCCTTTCCCAAATGCTCTTTCTTTTCCACTACATTTTTATAATTATACCCATTCTTAAAGACCCTTCCATGTACTATACACTTGAATAAACCTTTGCAGCTCACTTCTATCCTGATTAATCTCTCCACTAGAGGACAGGAGTCAGTGCTTATGGGCCTCCTTGCCTAATTAATCATATACTGTTACATTCATAGCGCATCCTATTTACTCAAATTATTATTTAACTCTTCATGCATACATTTTGTCTTTCTATGGAAGAGTGGTATTGAAAAAGTAATTTTATAAGACCCATTCAATTTAATGCCCTGGAGAGTGTAGAACGCTTGTGTTGGTTATACTCTCTGTAGTGGAAGAAGTCTGGCCTCCCCCCTGTAAATAGCCCCTTATGATTTAGAGTATCCTTAATAAACAGAACTTTAGATGACTTTCACATGGGGGAGTCTTTCTGATATAATTATTCACCTAATTCTATACATTGATTATATAAATTGCAAAAGAGTATTCTGTGTGTGTATATGTGTATGAAGTATATGTAAGTTTGCACAGGTATGTAGGAGTGGAGCCACAGAAGAATGTTTAGTGTCTTGCTCTGCCACTCTGTTTGTTCTTTTGAGATGGGTCTATTATTGATCCTCCAGTTAGGCCAGGAAGCTCCACTGATTGATCCTCCTGAGTTCGCTATATCAGCACTGATGTTACAGATACAGGCCTTGCATCTTACATGGATGCTGTCAATCCACACTTAGGTCCTCATGCTTCTGCAGCAGAGCTGTCTTAGCTATAGCAACAGCTCTTCATCCTAAGAAATTTTTTTTTCTGTTTTGTTTCGGCTTTTTGTTTTGTTTTCGTTTTGTGTTTTAGACACTATCCCTGAGAAAGAGTGAGGTAGAAATGTGTCCAAACCCAAAAATCTCATCTTGAGACCAGTAGGACTAAGGGACTGCTCCCTCCCCATTCTGGACAGGCATTCTCTGGTGAATTTAGCCTCGTGACCCCCACCTCTGCAACCCTTGAGGTAATCATGTAGCCTGGTGGCCAGGTTTCAGCCCTGGCTGTTCTGGAGCTCACTCTGTAAATCAAGCTCGCCTTGAACTCACAGAGCTCTGCCTGCCTCTGCCTCCAGAGTGCTGAGATTAAAGTCCTATGTCACTACCACCTGGCTCTAAGAGTGTTTTTAATCTAACAGAAACTTTCAGAAGCATGGATGATTTGATGCTGACATATCAGCATCCTTAGATGGGGCCAGCTTTTGCAGAAAGACATACATACCAAGAACCCCAGGGCTTCTGAGATATGATGTGAACTTTTTAGGGGTGGGGTTAGGAGATAGGGCTTTAAATGCAGAAATATTTCTGATACAAATTCTGAAAACCTGACTTGTGACCTACAAACATCAATCAGCTAGCCATGTTAATTGTAAAGCACAGTGCATATGGCCATTGCTATTAATGATACAGTAGGGCAGATAAGAATCAGGAGTGCAGGGAAACATGAGTCAATCATGAAAGCATGATGTCTGATTAGCAGGCAAACTTTGATGGCAGAATTGCTAAGACAAAACACAAAATTGCCACAGGTCATCTAATTGTCTTGCTGCCATTACAGTATTTTTTTCCTACTAAATACACACATGTATCAAACTACTGGAAAATTATTTAGTAAAAGCGCCGAGTGCTTCAACATGCAGGAGAGTTAGGTGTCCTGTCATAAAGTCTGCTTCATAAGCATACTGTGCAACTTTGCTGTGCGTCAGCCATTGATGGGCGCTGTGAGCCTCTGTGCTCACATCAGGGCTGCACACCGGGCATGACATGAAAGGAAGACCTGGGCTCTCTCTTGCTGTTCACAGCCTTCGCACTGAACAGTTGGTCTTGACCCAGTTTGTGAGCACATTCCCACTTGCTTTTGATCATTGCAGCTTCAGCTCTCATTTCCCATTCTCTCCTTTTCCACCTCACCTTGCCTTGCCCTTTGTTCTTGATGTAGTGCACTGTTTCTCAGGTCTTCCCCAGCGATATCAACTCCACTGCTATCACTAGATACTCTTCCTGTGAGGAGCAGGTCCTGGAACCCTGTGGCTTCGTGCTGTCCCCTCCAGTTCTGTTGCTTCCCTCGATCCCTCCCTCTAGGTGACATACCCTGTCGGCTCATCTCAGATCCACAGGGACACTAGGAGCACTCTGAAATAGCAAGAGCTTATTCCCTATTTCAAAAGGACCGTTTCTTGTGCTTACTTTTATTCACGATGATGTAGCACATTCAAACTTTTGGGCACATGAAAAGAGTTTGAGACATTAATAATAATTGATAATACATCCTTCATGATACATTCTTCAAGGATGGGCAGAAATGATGAAATGGAAGCTAGGTAAACAAACAAACAAACAAAATTCCCTGACTCTTCTCATTGTACTGCTTCATTAGCAATGTGAGTTTTGTATGCAAATTAAATCAGTGATAGTTGGTGATAAGGAAGACAGAAGTGGCAGAAAGTACTTTTGGTTTGACCAATTCCCATGTAATTTGGGTAAATGACCCATTTCTTTCCTTCTCTTTTTCCAAGAATTCAAACTAATAAAGATCAGAAACTATTCTCTGTCTTACTAGTATGAAATTTAACTTCTAGGATTCTGGGTATTTTCTGTTCAATGAAGCTATTACATGCTATGCATTGAAAAAATATGTATCTTTTGTTACCTCTGTTGTGTTCTTGATGACTAGTGTCATAAGAGGAGAGGATGCCAAGGAATAAGTAACCTAGTCAAACATGTTAGCACATGCTATAGTGCCAGCACCCCACAAGGCTGAGACCTGGGAATCAAAAGTCAAATCTATCTGAAGAAGTAAAATAGGTAAAAGATGAAGAGAAGTAGATAAAAAGGGAGAAATAATTTAGAAGACTAAGAATCAGTGACTTGCAAATGTAAAAATGGCGCTTTGGCAATATGTTCTCTGTCACACACACACACACACAAATTATACATATAATTATTTTTTCACTTATTTTCAAAAGATAAAAAGGCTCCAGATAGAGACTTAAAGAAATTATGAATCCTGTGATTTTATTGTATTTGTTAATTTGTTCAGGCAGACAATAATTACTGAGATCTCTCTCTGTTGAGGCTTGACCATAGTCAATTCTCAGATGCTCACTGACATGCAAGAGAATGATACAACTGAGTTCTATACATGCATACTCTCAGAAGCACTATTTTTGGAAACAACTGTGAAGGACACACCAGGACCATTTACCTACATAGTTTGTTTTCTTTAAGGAGAGGTATTTCCAAGAAAATTAGCCATATATAGATATTTGAGAACGTTTTAAACCCTGGGATTGAAATAAAGTAAGAATCCAGTGCATGATTAAGAAATAAGTTGCATAAAATATTATTTTTCATATATGCATATTAATCAGTTTGACCACTTTGGGTTAAACTCTGTTTAACTGATGTATATCTCATAACTCCGATGAATCTGAGGTAAGCATGCTTGTCAGTCGGATATTCATCTCACCGTAGGAACACTATTATGTAGTAGTAAATTATTAAAATCCTGGCCCACAGTTTCTACCTTGCCTTGTGTTATTAAGTTCTCAGATGAAAGACATACTCTCAGCCTTTGTATTTACACTAAGCCTTAAGTAGCACAATAGCTGGGCAGCTGCCGACCCTCCATGCTGTTAGACCCTACTTTCCTTAATTTTACCCCAAGTTATTGCTTACTATTCACTATGCTCCAACTGGGCTGCTCTTACTCCGATGGGGCAGCTCACATGGTCATGTTTTCATGGCTCTTAACCCATGGCAGCTCTCCTTTCTTCCCTCCTGCACCTTCATTTTTCCTCCACCCGGACCCCAAACCTGTGAAACCTAAACCCCACCTATATCTTTTCTGCCCAGCTATTGGGTGTTGGCATCTTTATTTACTAATCCCAAAAACTAGGGGCAGGGTCACTTAGCTAGCATCTATGTGCAGATACTCTCCTCTCTGGGGCAACAGTACTGGGGGCCCAAATTAGCATTAGAATAGAAGCAGCATCAGGCCAACCCATTACATTACTGTCTTGACTTATAGATGTAAATTAACTCATTGTTTAAATCACTTTAGAACTCTTGACGCAAGAGAACACTTTCTCGTTGTTTTATGGGAAACCTCTAGGAACACCTCAAGCCACAGTATTAAGATACTTTGAATAGAACTTGGGGCAGCAAACTGCAACAGTTTAAGCTCTGCCGGATCTGCAGCAATCAAAGGATCAAAGAAACAGACAGCCCTTTCATCAAAAACTAATTATCCTCACATGCAGATTTGGACCACAGTCACTCAGTCCCACAATGTGGTGTGACTAGAGAATGTAGAGATATAGAGTGCTTAGATACAGGGATCTGGAAAGACAAGCAGTTTGTTGGTCCTGTAAGGCACCCAGAGTGTTCTGTTACCCCATGTTCTTGCTAAAAGTGCATTCTGAACATCAGTCATGCCTAAAACTCCTAGGACTGGATAAGGCCCAAATGAAGATAAGTCAACTCAACTACAAACCAAAGTTTAGGAGGACACGTTTCACAAGCTCAACTTTCTCTGTACTTCCATGTTTTGTAGCCTAAGTCGGTGTTTCAGTCACCAATCCTGAAAGGATTAGTCAATTGGGCATTTGAAAACTCTGTGGTAGAACTTTCAAGAGTTTAGATCTCCCTCAGAAACACTGAAGAGAGCTAGAACAATATCAATAAGATGTATCTGCTTGATCGGTGGCTGGGGACCTCAGCTTGGGCCACAGGGCTCCATAGCCAATTAGCACCTGGAAAAGATACCCTCCCAGGAGCTTGGAAAAGCCGGGAGTGGGGCCAAGACAAGCTCCACAGCTCACCAGGAACTGCCCCAAACCTGTGAGACACAGGGACTGAGGTAGGCGGGCATAGAAACCCCCTGGATCCCAACAGCAGCGGCGGCGGCAGGAGACTTCTGCCTGGGCCACCAGGGTTCCATAGTCAAGCAGCACCAGGAGAAAGTTATTCTCCCAGAGGCATGGAAAAGCCCCGAGTGGGGGCAAAATGAGCCCCAGTGCTCACCGATTCCGCCTGGT
>CM052715.1:17369446-17427774 GCA_028551405.1 Uromys caudimaculatus | reverse complement strand
AATAAAGACACATGCTCCACTATGTTCATAGCAGCCATATTTATAATAGCCAGAAGCTGGAAACAACCCAGATGGCCCTCATCAGAAAATGGATGCAGAAAATGTGGTACATTTACACAATGGAGTACTACTCAGCTATTAAAAACAATGACTTCATGAAATTTGCAGGCAAATGGATGGAACTTGAAAATATCATCCTGAGCGAGGTAACTCAGTCACAAAAGAAGGAACATGGTATGTACTCACTGCTAAGCAGATATTAGCCCAAAAGTTCAGAATGCCCAAGTTTCATTTAACAGTAACCTCTAGACTGAGAGTGAGGTCCCAGATGGATGAGTTGGAGAACGGTCTGAAGGAGCTGAGGAATTTGCAACCCCATGGAGGGAGGAACAGTGTCAATGGGCCTGACCCCCCCACCCCCCGTTGTCCTGAATTTTGGACCACCAACCAAAGAATACACATCTATGGACCCATGGTTCGGACCACATAGGTAGCAGAGGACAACCTCAATGGCCATCAGGGAGAGAGGAGCGGACCTTGGGCCTGAGGGTGTTCGAGGCCCCAGTAAAGGGGAATGTCAAGGTGGGAATATGGGGATGGATGGGCGGGTGGGTGGGAGGTAGAATTCCCTCATAGAGGTGGGGATGTGGAGGGATAGGGGGCTTCCAGAGAGGAGACCCAGAAAAGGGGCAACATTGGAAATGTAAATAAAGTATCAAAAAAAAAGTAAATAAATATAAGGAAATCCAAAAAAAAAAAAAAAAAAAAAAAAAAAAAGATGTATCTACTTCCTTCTCTACTACAGAACTTCAGAAAGTTGTCATAAGCCAGGTGGGAGCCAGGCAGAGCATAACTATCCATAGTGTGAGGCTAAGAAGTTCTTGGCTACATCAGGAGCAATGGTTGGAGTCCAATGAGAGCTATCACCCAGTGGGAGAAAACTGAGTCATGAATTTTTCATACGCAAGATGAGAAGAGAAATCAGTGATCATGGATTTGAATTCAGGTAAACTCTGAGAACCTCAATCCCACTAAGCATTACTCCTCTCTCACCCTGAACAGTTTTGGGAAACAGCACTCTAGATAGCTAGGAAACTGGTGTCTGTTTTCCTTAACTTCCCAGAAGCAACTCCTCATAGAATTTAACTCCATATTTGTTTTAAGTTTTGGGTCCCCTCAGAACATCTTAGGGCAGAGCTCATCTGGGAAAGTTGGATTCTGTCCATGAAAAGCCCTCTAGAAATTATTGGGGGAATGGATGCAGAAAATGAGAACAGCTATACCTGGACCACTCTTAGACACATTTAAGAGACACTTGGATGAGTGTTCTTTGACAGAAAATTTCAAATATGCTGTATTACTGTCTCACCTCTGCAACAAATATCTGATATACAACAACGTAAAGAAAAAAGTATTTTGGATTTTTTGGAAACAACTGAAGATTGTGGGGAGAATAAGTCAGCAGGATTGTGGAAGCTACTTATTCACATCTGAGTAGCTCAGAAAGTGAAATGTCACTGAACGAGAGTCAGGTAGAACTCTGAAGCTATGCCACTAGCCCAGCTTCTACCTTCTCTAGCTAGACCATATTTATCAAAGACTCTATCAACTGACAACACATTTTCCAATCTTGGTATCAAGTGTTCAAATGTGGGAAATTATGAAACACATTTCATATCCAAAACCAGAACCCAAGAAGTAAGGGTTTTCTTTCGACTTCTTTTAACATCAGAAGTCATACGCTCCTTTGAAAATATATTTAAAGCTGTGGATTTCCAGGCCATAACAACTGTCAATGGATAAGGCAAACATTCAAATGTTTTTGAAATGTTACCTTCAATTCAAAGGAATTTAAATGCCTTTTAAAATCCCTTTAAAACTCAGTTTAAAAACCTTAATTATTTTTGCATGTAAGCTTAAGACCTCTGTGATAGTTTTGCTTTGGTCTGTGAACAGTGCATTCCATTTATGCACAGCCTGCAACAGAGAAGACATCAGTCATTCCACCAAATGGTTTCTGGCCTCTGAATTTCCAGGACTGAAGCGTTCTAGTGGGTACACTGCATAATTCAGGGGAGAAACCAGTGGCCAGGAACTGAAACTGACAAAAACAACTTACAAAGAAAAGGGCTACACAGGTGGAGAAGGCAGGGATTTGTGCTGCCCTAAATGGTGAGCAGAGTCATGGGAGAAGAAAGAATAATCACTTAAGAAAAGAACAAATGCAAAGATGCTAATGTAAGAGTGGGCACCTTGTAAAAAATTATTTTTTCTTTTCTTATTAGTTAAAACAATTTTAAATTTAAATGAATTTTGATTATATTCTTCCCCTCTTTCAAGTCCTTCCAGAGCCTTTCTCTCTCCCCACCCTCCCAACTTTAAGTTCTTTCTCAAAACCAAAAACAAAATCACAATACCACCCCCTCAAGAACAAGAAAACACCCAAAAGGAAAACAAACCCAAAACTATAACCAAGTAGAAGCACACATACAAAACCAAACCAAACCAAAATAAACAACTGTGGAGTCCATTATACATTTGAAAAACTACTACTGAACAGGAAGCTTGCCTTGGAGTGGCTAATAGAACCAGTGTTACTCCCTGGTCAAAACTATTTTTTCCCTTCTTTCAGTAGGTATAAATAATAGAACAGTTGTTAATATTTACCCTGGTGACTCAATTTTCTTTCTTTCTTTCTTTCTTTCTTTCTTTCTTTCTTTCTTTCTTTCTTTCTTTCTTTCTTTCTTTCTTTCTTTCTTTCTTTCTTTCATTCAGTTTTTAAAGTATAACAAAATAAAATATAAGAAGATAAAACAAAAATATCACATTGAAGTTGGACAAGATTAATCAACAAAGAAAAGGAGCCCAAGAGAAGGGGTAAGAATTAAATACTCACTTGTCTACACACTCAGGAGTACCATAACGACACTAAATTGGAAGCCATACTCTATACATAAAGGATCTCCTGCAGAGCCATGCAGGTTCTCTGCATGCTGTTTCCATCTCTGTGAGTTCATATGAGCTTTGCTCATGATGATTTAGAGGAGTTTGTGTTTTTAGTGTCTTCCATCCCCTCTGTCAACTCTTACACTCTTTCCACCCCTTCTTCTGTGGAGTTCTTTAAGATTTGAGGGGAGGGATTTCATGGACATTTCCTCTATAGGGCTGAGTGTTACAACATCATTTATTCTCTGACTAGTGTCTGTCTCTGGGTCTCTATATTTGTTCCAATCCGCTGTAGGAGACAGGTCTGATGATGCCGAACAAGGCAATGATCTATGAGGATAACAGAATATCATTAGGAATCATTTTATTAGTATGGTTTTTTTTCTCTCTTTCTTGTTTAAACTATTATTCTTTGGTTTTATTCTCTGGTTCTTGGTCACCCACGCCATGTTGGAAATGGGTCCTATCTTTGTGATGTGAGTCTAAAACCAAATCAATTCTTGGTTGGTTGCTCTCACAATTTTTGTGCCACTGTTGCCCTAGCATAGTCTGTAGGCAGGACACCACTGTAAGCACAAACAAAGGGTTTATGGCTAGCTGGTTCTTACATTTCTCTTTTAGTACCATTCACTGTATGCTTAGATTTTTAAAAAGAAAAAAAGCCTACTTTAATGAGGGTTTATAAACACTCCCATCTCCCTTCTAGCCCAGCGACAAGAGATAATGGAGAAATAAGGTTAATAAGGAAAGGAGTTTCTGGACCTGTTTAGAAATAGTTTTGGGAGCGATTTCAATCTTTGTTGTCAGGATATATTTAAGAAACACTTAAAGACATGTTCAACATCCTTAGTAATCAAGGAAATGCAAATCAAAACACTCTGAGATCTCATCTTACCCCTGTCAGAATGGCTAAGATCAATAAAATAAATAACAGCTCATGCTGGAGAAGAGGTGGAATAAGGGGAACACTCATCCATTTCTAGTGGGAGTGAAAACTTGTACAGCTACTGTGGAAATCAGTCTTGCATTTCCTCAAGATGAAAGAAGATGAGACGCAATCTACCTCTGGATCTAGATATACCATTCTTTGGCATATACCCAAAGGATGCTTCAGACTACCACAGAAACACTTGCTCAACCATGTTCATTGCTGATAAGTTTATAATACCAGAAATTAGAAACAACCTAGATTTTCCTCAACACAAGAATTGATAAAAAAAAAAAATGTGGCACATTTACACAATAAAGTATTTCAGCCATTAATAAAATGACATTTTTAAATTTGCTGGCAAACAGGTGGAACTCAGAAAACAATAATCCTGAGTGATCTATCTTCGACTCTTGAAAACCAAACATGTTGTGTATTTGCTTATATTTGTGGATATTATCTGTTAATTCAATAATAACCAAGAACAATCTGTAGAACCATAGGGGTAGGTATAGAGTAAGGGACTAGAGGGTACAGATAGTTAGAAAAGGGTAAATAGAATAAATAATTATGAATGAATCAGGTAGGGCTAGAATCGGAGAGCGAAGTTGAAAGAGAGAGGAGAGAGGTTGTGGGAGATGATATGGGGCGAGACAGTTTAAACCTAGGTGCATCTTAGGGTTAGTATGGAAAACTAATCCAATAGAAAGTTCCTAAAATATACACATATATGAAGGTGATCTAAATGAATCTATATAATATGGGTGACAGTGTCCCAACTGGCCCTCTCTTGTTACCTTATAAGGAATCTTACTTAAGCATCTAGTGAGCATTGTTGATAGAGATAAGTAAATGCTTGGTAAAGTACAAGGCCTTATGGGAGATCTTATCATTTTGTCAAACCTGTGCTAATGAGCCTTGAAGGCTCAGCTAAGCATCTCAAATACTTAACTAGAAGGTATGTTTGGCTTATGTCGGGTTTCCAATAGAGCCAAACCTGCAGTTTAACCTACTGTTATGTTTATATAAGTCATAAATGTGGAAAGCTATGTCCCAAGGATATTTAAAAAATAGGAAAAAATTTAAAAGTCTCATTAAAGCAAGGAACCAGAGATGCTTGGACATTTGAAACAAATGAATTGATGTATGCCTTCAGCTTAAGACAATGAGTCCTGATAGTGATGCCTGCTTGTCATCCTGGGCTCCTTCTTGGAATGCTCTCACTAGAGTGGCAGCCACAGGAAAGAGGACTTGGTAAAGGTAGAGGAACAGATAAATTAATTGTTGTAAGGTCCACAGAATGTAGATAGCAGAGGAATCAGAGTTGGAGATAGAAAGGGAATATAATTAGCAAAATGTGACAAAGTCTCTTGTCTGGTAAACACTGAAGGATGTGATGTGCCACCTGGAGGGACAATGACAGGGCTGTCTAGAGATAGTGATGGGTGATGGATGCACTTCAGAATGTTCTTCTGGATTTGTGCCATCATGCCAAAAAAATCTGGGCTGGGAAACTGATGACCCACCCTATGATGGTTTCATATTGATGGTCAACATGACAAGAAACTCTTAGGAGATACATCTCTGGGCATGTGGGAAAAGGATTTTCTAGCCTGGGTTAATTTAGGTAGGAGGAGCCATCCTACTGAGCAGGACTTCAGTTCTACACACCCTCTAGTATAGCCTGAGTGAAATCTCGTTCTAGCATCAAGTTTTACTGAGGCATTTTGCATAACAAAGTCATTCTTATCTCTCATGGGAATGACCCAGAGTAAGAGTTCTTTGTTGATCTGGTCAGAATAGGTAATTTACAATTAATATTGTCATACGACACATGTCTCCTTGCTTGGATGTTGATGAAACATGCAGTCTATAAATAAAGTACTTGTTGGTTTATTGCTTAATTATTATCTAATTATTGCACTTTACAGAATGCATTCAATGAAATAATGTATTTTATTAGAACTGCAAACAGACAGAAACATTCAGCTTTGCACCTACAAAAGTTCCTAGTTTACAGCGTGCTGTGAAGCACACTGCTGGTAAAAGCTGCTAAGATCTCTCCCCCCAAACATTCCTCAGCTGCCGTTCACCCAGAAACATGAAACACATCACAAGCTCCAGTTACTACAACAGACTTCTGAGGTGTGGAATTACCTAAAGCGGAAGAGACCTTTTCATTTCTGGAGCTACTTTATTTCCAAATTTATTCACTCAAACTTTCCAAAAATCCTTCACTCGAACTCGGTCTTCAGATCTGTGTATCTTATTTATTTATTTATTTATTTATTTACTTATTTACTTATTTACTTATTTACTTATTTATTTATTGTCTTCAGTATATGACAAAAGAGAAAGTGATTTTCTAAAGAAAAATTGTTACAAAAATATATGCTTTGCTTTTGCAATATTTGTTATAGTGAAATATGACTGGTGACTCACTCTTTGGAATACACTTTCTAGTATTTAGAAAATGGGAAAATAATCTGAATCTAGAACATTTTGAGATAAAGCTAATTGTTAACTCTTACTTTTAATCATCATTTCCCAAAAAAGATCTACCTCTTTGAGCTTAGCCTTGTGGACATTTACTTCTCTGTTGAGACTGCAGAGCTTAGAATAACCCTGATGCAAGCACAGTCATTTTAGAGTATAATCCTATTATCTGAATATGCTACTCTGGTCGTAGTAAAATTTATTCTTCACATTCCTGTCTCTTTTTTTTATCATAACTGAAGATTTTAGTAGTGTATGTGCTACAGTTGTATTCATATCTAGACCTTTGCTTAATCACTTCTGAGCACATTTAACTGACTATTAATTGGCTTCATTGTTGCCATGGAAAATGATAAATAATATACTTGGTAATACTAAATCATTTGAACTCAGTTCACCTTTGGCATTTACCTGAAGTAAAAGGACCATTTTGATTAAGAATTTTACAGGGATTAGCAGGAAATATTAGAAGGGCAAGGTTAAAGGAAAAGACTGTAGAAAGCAATTTCCATAAGAAAAATCAAAGGATTTGTATGTCAAAAAATTACATACCTATCTGCAACTATCAAAACTTAAAAACAGGAGCCTTTAATACTGCATTACAGAAAAATCAATGTATTTTCCTTTCATATCATTACTGTTTCAATGATATCACCCTCTAAAATCTCAATCATTTCTCTTCTGGTCAAGAAACTCACTTTATTGACAGAGAAGTAAGAGAGTGGGCCCATGATCATGGAATCCACTGGTCTCACCTTGTCCCAGCTGTTCTTAAGCAGCTGTCCTGATAGAATGACGAAATGGACTCTTGAAGACACAGTTACAATGCCAATTAGGTGGCAGCAGCAATTCCGGGGGGTGTGGGGGGGAGGTCAAGGTTCTCCAGAACGTGGTATAAGCTTTCAATCGTTTTTCAGTATATTGTAATTTCTCTCATAGCCAGGATCTAAGGATCTCTCAGAATCAAGGGATACAAAAGGGAATAGTTTCACTCGTTATCACCCTAGTGACTCACTAAGAAAACATGTGTGCATCCTGTTCCTGCTACCTTAAGTTTTGCCAGCCTAGATATGTTTGTTGGTTCTAGTAGGTGAGCGGGGGTTATTCCAGCCAGGAGACACAACAAACATCCATGAACTGTAAATTCAGAGTTCCCCTTCTCAGTTTTCCTCTTATATTCTTAAACCTAAAGGCTAAGACAGGACAGGAAAAATAGTTTGTGTCGGGGGGGGGGGGGGCGGGGGAGGTGGTTCACCACATTTAAATTGCATTGTTTGTCCACAATAAGGGTAAGGAAGATTGTGTTTGGAGTTCAGGGAATCCTTAAGGTTGCCTTGTGGTGTTGCCATAGCCCACGACTAAAGGCAATGGGAAACCCCAACAACCCAATAAGAGCAGAATGATAAATGCCACAGACCCTTCAGGATTGAAAGTATGGGTCATTCTTCCAGGAAAAGAACTAAGACTTGCTGAGGTGTTTGCTGAAGGTAGAAGAAGTGTAGATTGTGAACGAGAGGGAGACAGGTATAAACACAAACTAAGGCCATGCAGCGAGTTGCAAAAATGAAGACTACATAGCAGGTATTTGTGTTTTCTTTCCTCTTTGCCAGTGGTTCTCAACCTGTGGGTTGTATCTCTTTTGAGAGTCAAATAACCCTTTCACAGGGATCTCTTAAGAGAATTACAAAACAAATATTTACATTATGATTCATAACAGTAGCAAAATCAGAGTTATAAAGTAGCAATGAAAATAATTTTATGGTTAGGGTCATCACAGCATGACTGACTGTAATAAAGGGTCACAACATTGGAAAGTTGAGAACTACTGCTCTATTTCTTTACCACGTACTATAACGTCGGTGAAAATAATATCAGTGATTATACTTTTTATGTTAGAAAATACTAAAAGAATGTTCCTAAAGGGAGCTTGCCACTTATTCTAAAATATATAGTCTATTTCCAATTGTACATGACATATTTATACCTTGTGAGGTAAAATTATGACTTTATTATTGTTCTCAGTTGGAAATTAAACATTATAAGAGATCTAGTTGTCTACTAAGTTGACAAGAGAAAGACTTGTGGTGGCTAATCTTGGATTTCAAGTCAGCTACAAACATCTGTAATTATATAAAATCTAAGGAGCTTGGCACAACTGTGATGTAGTTTTTTAGGGTTGAATTATTTGAGGTGAAAATCTTTCCTAAATTCATATCATTTGAGGCCATAGAACCTATCCTAAATCTGGCTCACACCTTCTGGTGGCAGTACATATTTAAATGACATGGGAGAAGGAAGCTTCTGTTTTTTGCCTACTTACTATCCCACTTGCTGGTAAGTTCATCTACCCTGTTCCTGAGACATTCCTTTTTTCATTAGTGTCAGAAACTACGTTTTCCAGTTTCCCACTCCCTCTGCCATCCCTGCCCACTCCTTATCCCTGCCCACTCCTTCCGCTATTCCTGCCCACTCCCTCTACTATCCCCGCCCACTCTCTCTACCATCCCTGCCCACTCCTTATCCCTGCCCACTCTCTCTGCTATCCCTGCCCACTCCCTCTGCTATCCCTGCCCACTCTCTCTGCCATCCCTGCCCACTCCTTATCCCTGCCCACTCCCTCTGCTTTCCACGCCCGTGCTCTCTGTTATCCCCGCCTACTTCCTCTGCTATCCATGCCCACTCCCTCTGCTATCCCCACCCACTCCCTCTGCTATCCCTGCCCACTGCCTATATCTATATTATAAAGAAATGTCTCTGTCTTTGAATCGTGCTTCAATGCATTTACCAGGTATCTTTGCCTCAGGGTTCCTTTTTATTTGCATTAATTAATTAATTTGTTCACTTTACATCCCAATTGCAGACCACCCCCATCCTCCCAGTCCCCCCCCCCCAACATGGCTCTTCTCTTATGCCCTCTCTTCTTTACCTCTAAGAAAGAGGATCCCCCTCCTTGCTACCAACCCACCCTGGCACCTCAAGTCACTGCAGGACTAGGCACATCCTTCTGTCATGAGGCCAGACAAGGCAACCCAGTTAGAAGAATAGGATTCGCAGGCAGGAAACAGAGTCAGGGCAAGTGCCCACTCCCATTGTGGGGGGACCAGGATGATGCTGCATATATGCTACATATGTTCAGGGGCCCTAGGTCCAGTCTTTGTTTGCTCTTGGGTTGGTGGTTCAGTCTCTGAGAGCCCTCAAGGGTCCTGTTTCTTTAGAGAACCCAGACTAATATAACTACTATATTAGAAAATACTGCTTATCTGTATTTCAAAACAGCAATAGTGACACAGCTAATATTTGTGAGATATTTTATTACATGTATGGTTCTATTATCACCCTGGAAAACCAAGACTTTCTGAAATATACGGTAAAATTATCTGTATTGCACAGGTGAAGGGAAAGAGAGCTTAAAAATAGCATGTGGAGTTTTGAGTAAAAGAAAAAGTATTGGCCCAGGACCCCCAAGACCAAGTTCAGCACAAAGGAAATGTCCTTGTCCCAGAGGGACAGAGGACAGAGAATAAGAGAGAAACATGGGAGCTATAGGACAAGGGGAAGAGAAAGGGAACAAAGGAGAGGGGTCAGGGGTATCTGTCCAGGAGGGGAATGGTACAAGGGACTGGCTCTGGATAGAGAGGAGACAGATGTGGCGGGTAGGAAAATGGCAGTTTTTGAAGGTTCAAGGGGAAACCCAGTGTTAGGATGAGGTGTTTCATTTTAATTGGGTATGTTAATTAGATGAACCAAAGGGGGTTTTTGATTGCTGGATTTTAATACTTTGATAGCTGGTCCTTGGTAGTCAGCTTTGGAAAGAAGAATTGACCAATTAACAGAATTGAACTTGGGGGCTAGTGTTAGAAAGATAATCTAACAATTTTTAGCAAGGCAGAGGGAATGGGGAAGGACAAGGCCTATCAGAGTAAAACTCAACAGGATCAAGCTGGCCTGAATCCCTTCACTGGGGGTATTGGTGTGGGGGAGGGATGGCTAGTTCTCTCCAGTGTACTCTAAGACTGGTTCTTAGTATCCACATCTTATGACACAAAGCTACCTGGACTTGTAGTTACAGAGGATCTACTGCTTTCTCTCCGCTTTTGTCCAACTACCCAAACACACACACACAAACACATATACACACATACACATAGAGAGAGAGACAGAGAGAGAGAGACAGAGAGAGAGACAGAGAGAGACAGAGAGAGAGAGAGAGAGATACAGACACACACATACGCACACACACAGAGAGAGAGAGAGAGAGAGAGAGAGAGAGAGAGAGAGAGAGAGAGAGTGTGTGTGTGTGTGTTGTGTGTGTGTGTGTGTGTGTGTGTGCGCTTCTGTGTGTGTGTGTGTGTGTGTGTGTGTGTGTTTTACAAAGGAACTATCTTTTAGAACAGTGGTGAACAAGAGGGCCCTCCCTTAACCATTGCATCACAGATATAAGTCTGAATATTTTCAAATTCTGATAGTTCAGCTACTAGTCTTTAAGTGATGATGATGATGATGATGATGATGATAGTGGTAGTGGTGGTGGTGGTGGTGGTGGTGGTGGTGGTGGTGGTGGTGGTGGTGGTGGTGGTTCCATAAAGGGTTGGCTCATGCAGTAGAATGACCTCTTATCCAGAGAATGAAATAGGACCCTGAGATAAGCTACCTGGAAAATGCATTGGAGCAAGTCAGAGACAGAGACATTCCTTTAAAGAATCAGAGGGATTACACAGGAAGTGGGCAGGGATAACACATGCTTTGGGCAGGGATAAGGAGTGGGCAAAGATAACAGAGTAGGGAGTACTAATAGAGGGGGTAGGCAGGGATACAAGAGGGAAAAGGCAGAGATAGCAGAGGCGGTGGGCAGGGGTAACACAGAGATTGGTCAGAGATAACAGAGCATCTGGGCAGAAATAACAGAGGGAGTGGTCAGAGATAACACAGAGAGTGGGCGGAGATAAGAGAAGGGGTGGGCAGCGATGAGAGAGAATGGGGAGGGATAACAGGAGGAACTGTGACACATTGCTTTTGCTTGAATCTAGTTCTGCTTAGCATTATATTAAAATACACAACTAGCCATCAACCATCATTAATAACTGGCAACGGAGGAAGAAAGGAGAAGGGGTGGGTAGACAATGGACAGACAAGGATTACCATCAAGACAACAGAAATTTATAAAGCAATAATTAAACAAAGCATGGCATTAAATAGAGGGTGTGGGAGAAGGAAAATCCAGTCCTGTCTTCTTATGGGTAAAAAGTTTACTGCATATTTACTTTGGGTAGGTTATGAAAGCCTTGGTACAACATTATAGCTGTGAACTCAAAAGGTTATCATAATATTTACTGTTTTCCAATTTTTCATGTAAGTGGATTTTCTTCTTCTCTTTTGTTGTTTTTGTTATTTGCTTTTCTGAATTAATTGAACTTAATGTCACAGAAACTCTATGGCCACTGTCCTTATAGGAATTCTATTCTAAACTATTAGCAGAATAACTAAAGTAATAAATGTCTTGTTTAGATGAAATCAACTCAACATTACTTAACAAAGTAGCACATTGTCTGCTTTATATTCTGTTCTCTGCAGAGTGAGATATCAAGAGCCTTTTGTGTGGTGGTGAGGTCTTCTTAGCCCTTGTAGGTCATCCCTGTTGTCTTCCTGGCAATGTGTTTTCTTTACATATGCTACCTGCTCCAGTGAGTTGAGCTGCACCATTGTTGTTTTGTTTTGTTTTGACTAATCTGGGACTAAGCCAGAATGCAGCACCCTTAGGTTTGTGTAAACTTCTTGGCTGTTACTTCTTCACTGAGGTGTCTGAGTCTCAAATGAAATGAGCCACTCTAATTCCCAAGTCCTCAAACTAACCATATGGAAATCACTCAATAGATACTGACTTTCCATGCGTAAGGATTCATTCTGTAGACAAAACCATTTATTGTGTTCAGTAGCAGCTCACTGACTGTTATTCCAAGAAGCATCTGTCTGAACCAGTAACTTGGCTTCCTTAAACTGGTGCAGGCATCCTTTATATAGCTTTATAAATGTCTTATGGAAAGAATACAAGATTTGAGTACAAAATTTCACCATCAACAACAATGTAGAGTGAAAGGTATAGTAAAGTCATGGAAGGAGCACTTTACTGCTGTGACTGGTGACTTTATGGAGAAATTTAAGTTTCTTAACATGTTCTGTTGAATACCTAGAATAGTCTGGGGTATAAAATGCATTTTTTTTATAATTTAGGGACTTACAATATACTTCTACATATTAAAAGGTTATGTGTAATCCTGTAATGAAGGGATCTATTGTATTATGGTTAAGACAGATTTTTCTTGCTAAAATAGAATTCATTTTACACTTTTCTGAAACACAATACAAAAAAGAATTACTGCTCTGTAAAACTCTGGTTCCCGAGGACACAGATAAAGCAGCTAGACTTAGAACCGGGCAGATCTGATCTTCCCCTAAAACAAGTTCTTTGGAAACGGATGCAGTTTTACCTCTCCTACTGAATTTACTTATTTGTCAAATTTTGGGCGAGCGTATCTACTATGTCACAAAAACCCTTAATTGATTGTCGAATATTCACAACAACACATTAGAACTGAGGAGCAACACAGATGTATGGGTGCATCTGTGTTCTTGGCTTTTGGCTTTAGCACAGTTATAGAATAATTTTCCATTTCTTCTGCTTTTTATAACTATCCTCTTTATGACAATATTTACTGACAAAACAACGTTCTGCTGCCAGGTCCCATAGCCTGCTTCTAAGTTATAGAGCTTTGATCTATTAGGTGTGAGCAAAATTTAGACTGTTATTGATCTAAATACACCCAGAACATAGTCCATACTTCTGAGACGTTTATTAGGAATTCTTCATCCTCAGTTTATTCACAGAAGTATGGAATAAATGTTTATGGAGTTAAATATCATGCAAACTACCTTGATACTGGTAATTGAGTATTATGCAGCAATTTATGAAGCTAATCTCAGTGGGAAAGTTACTCTTTTAAATTCTATAACTGGCTTATATTTGTCTTTCCCAGCACTTCCTTCTTACATCTTGAAGAAAAAAATAAGTTTTGGCAGATGCTGATTCAAAATATACAGGCATCATCCTTGTATTGATTAATACATAGTGTACTGTAAAAAGGAGGTATTGGCACATACCTTTGTTTTCCTCACTTTTCTTTAAAGTGATGCATTAATCGAGGCTGCTCTATAGAAGGCAGTGTGGCAATGAAAGGGTAACGAAGGCTGTGGCAGATGATCTGCCAACACTTCTGCAGAGGTCCCAAATATGGTTGAGAGAGCCAGTCTGTTCAGAGTTAATAATAAACTTCTCTGATTCATTAACCTTTCTTTCAATCAAAACACACAAAAATATAACATGAACATTTGTTAGACAATATGTTAACAGAACGATACAAGGCTAAACCGTGTGTCTTCTGCTTTCTCACTAGATGAGAAGCATCTGTAAATATTGCTGAGCTAGGCTGATTTACCACAGAACCTGACTTAACTCATTCTAACTTTGGGAAATTTCTATATTTCCTATACTTTGGCATCCTATAAAGCCCAGGCTTC
This sequence comes from Uromys caudimaculatus, assembly GCA_028551405.1. NCBI lineage: Eukaryota > Metazoa > Chordata > Mammalia > Rodentia > Muridae > Uromys > Uromys caudimaculatus. Next base: position 17,413,832 of record CM052715.1, on the reverse strand, counting down.
TAGAGAGACCAAGATTCTGATTGTTTTTCAATGCAGAAAACTTCACTATTCTAGTATGTTTTCTTTTGTGATAACACCATGAATGAAAGCAACCCAAGGAGTTTATTTTATTCTACAGGTTAGAGTCCATCATTGATCGAAGCCAAGCCTGGAATTCAAACAGGAACTTAAGCCAAGACTATTAAGGAACACTTCTTATTGGCATGCTTTCAGGTTTTCGTGTAGCAATTTATTTTTAATATAGCCCAGTGCTATCTTCCTAGGGACATTACTACAAACAGTGGGCTTGGTCTCCACATATCAGGAAATAATAAAGACAATGACCCAAGACTATGCTGCACAAAGCTTGGAGTCTATTTTGATTTATTTCCCATTTGAAGACCAGAAAGTCCCAACATGATCTATGACTCATTTTCTCGCCAAAGGAAACGAGCTGAGGATGAAGAATTCCAAAGAAAATTTCTAGCTTCTATTGTAATGCTGACTGGAGTTCTCCTTGTTTGGCTCTATCAGTAGTAAGAACCTGAAGAAGTTGGATCCTTGTATCTCTCTCCAACCTTTAGTTTGTCCTCTTTCATTCCACAGGGACTTCTTTCACAGAACCCAGCTCTTAAGGTCTCTCACTATGTAACCAAAGGAAGTTAAAGGTCACTCATGTTGTGGTGATGAAAGAAGGGGGCTGTGTGCTTCTGCCAGCTTCTCAACTGCAGATACTCTCTTAGTGGTACCTTAAAATGCTAAAGGTTTTGCAAGCTGTCTTGATTCAGTCACCTTCCCTCCTGGACTTCAGTTGCACGTGTGTGCCTCTTCTTACGGATCTCAGCATAAGATTTCATATGTCAGTGATCTTTCCTTCACTCACATTTCATACAGCACTGTCGTAATTTTCCTCTTTGTTTCTAGTACATTTCAGCATGTACTATGTTTGGATGATTTTCACACATCTAGGTGCATGAGTATATGTACTTTTGCAGATCATTTTTTTAATTTTATAATGAAATTTACTGTTGTTTCATTTTATAATGGTCTAGCATAGTGGCCTAGAAACTGTTTCCTGAAGAGACTTCTCTAGTCACCAAGCACTGTTACATGAAATGGTTAATTTATTTCATGTTCTTCAGTATGTCATAGACTGCTTAGTCAAGAGTATCTCTAACGTAGGGCCATTGACATAAATAGAAATTCCTAAAAATGTGAAGGGCAGAACCCTGAATGTCATTTCACGGAAAGATGACTGTACTTTTACCTTTTCTGCATAAAGCAGAACTATTATGTCTTATAAAGCTGGGACCCCTGCACTATAGAGTAGAATATGCCTACTCATTATCATAAGCCAGATTCTAGGAGATAGTGGGACCATTTCCCCTGTTTATTTCTCTATGCTACCCCAGAAAAAGGTACATTTTTGTTTTCATCTTTAATTTTTGAGACCATAATTACATCATTTCTGTTATGCCTTTCTTTGTTCTCAACTCTTCCATATGCCCCTCCTTACTCCTTTTCATACTCATGGCCATTTTTTTATTAATTATTATTATGTACTAATATGAAGAAAACCCTTTAAAAGCACGTATGTTGCATTTCATACTCCATATAGTTTAAAACTCAAGAACAATAGAAAAGTTACTGGTATTTAGCAAAAGAGGAGATGCTATGCGCTAACCTCAATTTACCCCCGGCAACTCCAGTGCCTCAAACCATCCACTAGGAAAAAAAAAACAAAACAAAACACAATGCTGTATATCTTAAAATCAAGTAAATACAGCAGATACATTTATCTCTTACCATAACTTATACTTCGGAGTTTATGGTAGTTATTGCCCTGCTAATTAAGATAGAAGTCTACCATTGCTGGATAGCCTTCTGGGCTCAGCACAGAATAGTGGACTCCCTTTACCTACAGGGATTCTCCTTCTCTGACCTTGTTTGGGAGTTCAACCCCCCTCTCCCCCACATCTCTACTTGCAGAATCTCACATAGCCTTGGTTAAGATTACTTGTTCAACTTCTTTCTCCTGATAAGAACCCATTCAGTTAGTACCTGAGATTCCTGAAATGTTTCATCATGATAATGAGGCATCTCAGTACCTTAAGCCTTCACCCAGTGACCTTTGTCCATACTGGATGCTCCTACTCCACATTCCCCAAAATATAATCTTTGAGTCGCCCAAAATAAAGTTTATCTGTCTTCCCACAGCTGGTCCCAGTGTCGTCATTACTATAAATATTCACAGGGCTTCCAACCTCCCCTTCAGAATTCTCTGCTACATTTGTCCTCCTGGACTGATATTGGCCAATAATCCCTAGTGGCAGAGAGGATCACAATGTGTGTGTGTGTGTGTGTGTGTGTGTGTGTGTGTGTGTGTGTGTGTGTGTGTGTGTGTGTGTGTGTGTGTGTTGGCTTCAGTAGTGGTGTTATGTCTGAGACTTTTCAGTTGAAATCTAGCTGTTCATGGATCCACCCTTGTTCTGTCTGTGTGTCTGAAACCTGCACTAGCTATCAGTTTCAGTTAAGAGAATTTCAAAGCTATCTTTGGAGATAGGACCAGTTAGCCTTGATGAGACCTTGAGAAATTGACAGTCAGGAAGGTAAGGAAGAGAAGTATCAGGATCCATGAAAGACTTCAAAGATTTTTATAAAACTAATGTCCTAGAAAATGCCCCTGCGCCTCTACTTAGCAATATAGAAAAGATTTAGTGAAGATTTGTAGGAAGTAAAAAGGAGAAAGAAGAAACTAAGGAGAAAGAGACAAAGAGATGAAGAGAGGGAATAAAAAACAAGAGGGAAGGAAGAAGAGAGGAAGAACTAGGGTAGACATAATGGTTTTGTGCACTGTGTAAAGGTTATCCTTGTGTTATTCAAATGCTGAACAGAAGTTCCTTCATATCCTGTTTAAATCTGGACATGGCATTGTAATGTTTATGTCAAGATTCTCCTATCTTTTTTTTTAATGCCATAAATGCTTTATTTTATGTATCAATATAGAGAAATATATCATAGGATTCATACTAGTGAGAAATCTTACTGAATGAAAAAAATGTGGTGATACATTTTACTGTCACCATACATTATGAAAACCATTATAGGTTCCACACAAAAATAAACTGAACAACTGTGAGGAATATGGCATATTGTTTACCTAGCAGTCTATATGCACAAACCAGAGCAGGATCCATACTAAACTATTATAAACTTGTTAATGTCTTTAATAAATGCTTAATCTCAGACAATTCTTACTACTTATTTTCTGCTTTGTCAATAAATGCTGATCACACAATGGCTGGGCAGAAGATAGAATAGGACAGAGGCTTCTGGTAGCAGGGAAGGAGGAGGAGGAGGAGGAAGAGGAGGAGGAGGAGGAGGAGGAGGAGGAGGAGGAGGAGGAGGAGGAGAGAGAGAGAGAGAGAGAGAGAGAGAGAGAGAGAGAGAGAGAGAGAGAGAGAGAGATTGATTCAGATTGGTCACGAGGAGTAGAGGGTTTGAGAAGACACCATGAGAGAAAAAAAAAAAAAAAAACATCTGAAGCCCAAAGAGCCAGATCAATAATACTATGCAAGAATCATGGAACAGGGTTGGATTAGTATAGAGGTTATTATAGACCATGTAACTGCCCAGTATTGATGTGCAGCTTGAAATACGAGGCAGGCAGATTTCTGAGTTCGACGCCAGCCTGGTCTACAGAGTGAGTTCCAGGATAGCCAGGGCTACACAGAGAAACCCTGTCTCGAAGAAACCAAAAAAAAAAAAAAAAAAAAAAAAAAAAAAGAAAAGAAATAAAACTTGGTTTCTCTTTGTGGTTTTTGGGACTAGCAAAGGTAAAGAAATACAGCAGCCATAGTAATTCACTGTTTACAGTTATATTAAAATTAAAAATAGTTCAGGTTTTCAAAATAAAGAGAGAGCAGGAGGACAAAGGACTAAGGGAAAGAGCAGTGAGGCGAGACTGTCTTCAGGGCTCGCCACTGTTTCAGTACATCAAGGAAGAGCTACATGACTAATTTGAGTAAAGCCTGAAAGAGCAGTAGGACAGTAAGACCTTCAAATCTCCAATACCTCCTACCCCACACAGTCTTTTGTTTCATACCAAATCCTACCAATATCTTATCACCTGCAAACTAAAGCCCAAGGCTAGAGAGAAAGGAAAGGAGCAGAGCTGAAGTCCACTTACGGACAGGAAGATCTCGAGCAAGATATGTATACATGTCCCTTCCCTATTGGGGATCCATAGTCCTATCCTCAGAGAAAAGTGAGTGGAGAGAAGTATAGTTTTAGAATTCACATAATTGAAAACCAAGATCTGTTGGAAACACAGTTCTGCTTTACCTGCACCTATTATCCATTGAGATATTTAAGAGTGAGGTTTTTTGTTATCTTCTTCCATGATATTCAACGTTCCCAAGGGAACATGTTGCAGTGTCTGATAAAATGAGACACTTTTTATTGTACATATTTGGCAAGTTATTTCTTGCTTTCAAATCTATGTGGCAGAGCAGGGGTTAGGATGGGGGTGGAGCACCAGCAGAGTTGGGAGAATTAAGGTTTTCCTCCTGCTCCATGACCTTGATGGGGCAAACTGTGTCTCCTTTGGAGAGTGTGTTATTGGGGTGAATACAATCTACTTTTTGTAATCGTTGTAGTCAGATACTCTAATGTAAATTATTGCTAAAATTTTGGAAAAAAGCACTCATTTCTCATGGGTGTATAAGAACAGTAATATAAATATAACAATAACAACAACAAAAACAACAATGAGAAAAAAACAACAGACAATGATTACAGAACAGAATGAATTGGCTAATACACTGTGCATCTATAATGCCCAGCTCAGCTGTTGGGCTTTGATTCTCTAGCTGTTACTATCTTGTAGAATGTATTCAATAAATGGCTCTTAATTCATTGCTGTCAAGTGTGGTGCCCGAGATTAAATCAGGTAGAAAAGCAAGATTTAAAAATGTTTTCTTCTAATCTTAATTACTTCCTTATGTAACTTACTCCTTACTAACCCCAAAAACCTGCAGCAATGTAGGAAAAGTAGATTCTTAATTTAGGCAGTTTTTTTGGTGACGTTGATTAATGCAGAAAGATATTACTCACTAATTACAGACAGAAACCCCTTATTTGAACTCAATAACAGTTCTAATTAAAATTCTTACTCTCCCAAAGCATGATTTCCTTAACCTGGTTTAATTATTTGTGTGAGTCTTGCCTATGACCTCACATTAATTTGGATGGTACAAACATGCTTCTTTATTTGTCTTGCTATTGTGAAGAAATTTCACATTTTAGCTAGTATCAACATTAACCAAAGATGCCAGCTGATTAATTGGGCTTAGAGATGTGTCACATGTGCACTTAAAATACAGATAAATGGTGAATATTAGTGATGACCATTTAATAACAACATGAAAGATTTTAGCTGATTCATATCATTTTTTAAAATTAAGCTTGAACTCGTTAGCTTTAATTAGGACAATTTCAGAAGGCAACCTTATCTAAAAGATTCTGGAATTTATGTTGGTTTGAGATGGTCCCCAAGTCAAATGCAGCATGTACATAAACACTGAAAACACTTAGCATACTTGGTCTATGGATTTAAACTGAGCTCTCAAAATGTAAGCAAATTAAGGAATGTATTCTTCAGCCAGAAAAATATATGCAGAAAAAGATTTCATAAAGAAATGTTTGTCCGATGTCCCAGTGTAGGGGAATGCCAGGGCAGGAAAGTGGGAGTGGGTGGGTGGGTAGGGGAGCACCCTCATAGAGGCAGGGGGAAGGGAGATGGGATAGGGGGTTTCCGGAGGGGAGACCTGGAAAGGAGATAACATTTGAAATGTAAATAAAGAAAATAGCTAATAAAAGAAAAATGAAATTGAAAAATGAGAAATATTTGTGACAAGGGTGGTAAAATCCCCAATGGTCATAAACACTAAATCCATTTCAACAAGAGAAGCATGGAAGTCCATTCAAGAGACCATGTACAATGCTCACATGGGTTTCAGAGATGTAGGACATCCATTCCTTCATAACTGTGTCCTTCATTCTTCCATGGATGAGAACATTCTCTCAATGGGGTGATGCCCCAGGAAGGAAGGCTTGGCCTTTCTTAGTATGCTTTGCCCTGACTGCTTCATGCTTCCCTCGGGAAGATACTCTCACACAGTAGGCTTATGCTGGTGATGAATAATGAATTGGATGCTTGCTTTGAACTTAGCACCAGAATGACCTCATCACAGAAAGACAGAAGAAAGTTGGTATACTGCTGTTCTCGTCTTGGAAGTGTCTCTCTCCTAAATTATTTAGAAAAAAATGAGGAAAGGATGAGGGGGAAGCACAGAAGAATAGAAGAGGAGGGAAGGAGACAGAAGAAATGAGACAGGAAGAAATTGGTGAGAGAAAGAAAGAAATGGAGGGAGAAAAATAAATGATAAATTGATATTCATTAAGTAATTCATGAGTTTACACCCACTTCAAAAGAATAGAATAAAATTCACAAAAGTACTCGGTAAAATCATTCTTAGATGTAAGTTTCCACTAGGTTGTCTATAATTTCTTTTTCCTGTATTTACCAAGTATTTTGAATTAAATATGGTAACATTTTTAATAAGATCCCAGATGTGCTAAACTTAACATATTCAATTATTCTTTCATAGGTTTTTATTAAGTATCATTAGAAATATTAAAGCATAAAAGTACATATACACTTGCAGAAATATATGTACCCATCTACCTAATCAAACATACAGATACACACAGGCACACACATATTGCAAACAAACATGCACAAATGCATGTATATATGCACATATGAACAGAAGAAAATGCATACATGCACAAAATTATACCACATGCACACAGATGCACACATATAATGATTGATTTTAGTCATCTCAGTAATGTATTAGGTATAATACATAAATGTTTAAAAAAAACTCACAGATACTGTCTTGCTTGTTATCTGCACACATAGTCATGTAGCCACAATAAAGAAAAATGATAAACTTGTCATAAGCAAAGGTCAAACAATTCATTTGAAGTTATTTTGTATTGATTCACATGTAGGGATAAATATATACATTTGAGAGTCAGGTTCTTAAGACAAAATAAGACAAAAATACAGATGTAATTTAGTTAATTTTAATATTCCATGATACATATTGGAAAGGAATTATGAGCATTTATGTTTTCAGTTATCTACCCAGTCAATTATTATCTCAGTTTACAAGTAAAAGAAGATATAAAAATCTTAACACAGCCTAAGGCAGACTCAGGCGAGCTGTGGCCCATATTCGCTGCCCATGTTTTACCCATGTATTGTGATATCTGCAGTTGTTATTTAGATTTGTTAGAAGAAAAGTTATGTCCTTAAGATTGCTTTAAAACTTTCGACTAATGTAAGTAACTTAGAGATGATAAAGCTTAAATTGATAAAGTTAAGTGATTCAAAGATAAACATAAATTCACTATATCATGTGGCAACATAAGACAGCATGTCACTTACTAAATGTATATCCTTTAGAAGACGACCAGTGTTTGATCACTTAAATGGGAACAAACATGAATGTACCCACTGCACTACCTCTAGTCCTTTATGACTTAATTCAGCCCCTTCCAAGACATTATTGATGCAGTCACAAATTCTTGTCAGTCTCCCAACAAGAGATTTCATGTCATCCAATTTCACTAGCCTATAGTTACCTACGGTCCAACAATACTAAGTGAAGTATTCTATAAATAAGTACTGTACAAATTATTCTTGATACCATTCCTGACATCACATCAAGATCTTGCACTGCCCTGCTTTGTCCTGGATGAGAATACTCCCTAAGTACACGTGCAGGCTTCATGTTACTGCCCTCCTTTAAACACTTGGTATGTTGGGTTTGTTTCTAAGTGACAATCGTTTAACTTAATAATGGCCTCATCAGAAGGGGTGCTTTGAACTCAGGTAATATGAGGAGAAGCTAGAATATGCTTTGTTTAAGTAAAAAGGTAAAAGGGAACAACCAAGAGGGAAGAGTAAAGATTAATGAGCCGAGGTTTCTCAGACTCATAATGAGAAAATTGTCAAGAATGTTTTGTGTTGCCATTTTGGTCACACTTGAAACTATAGCAGTAGTGGCCACCGTGCATAGTGAGTGTGCAGTCTGTATATATCAGTCAGTGAGGATGGAGTTTAGCACTGTCTGTTCATGGTGCTCATGGTCTTGCCCATTCTCTGGATGTCATGAACTATATACCCGTGAGTGAGGGGAAATCACACCTTTATCAACATCAACAGTTTGCTGCAGGCAAGGGAAGTCTTGCAATGTTCTTATGCAAAACCTTAAGGGTCATGACCTTTTAATTATTTAGTTGTATTATTTATGTGGCTGTGGTTGTATAAGTGAATGTCATGTGGTCGATTACAATTCTCAAATTCCTTTCCTATCTCTTCTCAATGTCTCTTAATATTCTTTTAAAAATAAAGTATACCGTCAGGTCAATGATTGAGACAGCTGTCTTGATTATATCTGCAATGAGCCAAGGGGTACATCTTTCATGTCTGAGAGAGCATTTTCAAGAACAATTAAAGAGGGGAGGGATTGGTCGCCTTGAATAAGCAACACTTGCTGGTGACAGTCCAGACATAAACAGGTCTGAGGGAAGGTGGGGCTGCTGTTTCCTGAATCTACTCTCCTTGTTGCTGAATATACGCATTCTGCTGCTGCCACTGCTTCTCTCATCCTCTATGGATGTCAGAACTGAGATTTTAGGCCTTCCACTGTGAACTGGAAACCAGTAGATTTTCAGTTACCCTCTGAACTTCTGGTACCATTTTGCACTGCTGAGGAATCCAGTCCTATTATCTTAGTGAAGATTTTTATTGCTGTGAATAGACACCATGCCCATGGTAACTTTTATGAAGGAAAGTACTTAATTGGAGCTGACTTGCAGATTCAGAGATTTAGTCTATTATCATCATGGCAGGAAACATGGAGTCATGCAGGCAGACATGTTGCTGGAGAAGGAGCCAAAGGTTCTACATCCAGATCAGCAGGCAGCAGGACGTGAGAGTGATACTGGGCCTGGATTGAGCTTCAGAAACCTCAAAGCCCACTACAGTGACACACTTCCTCCAAGACCACACTCAATAGTGCCACTCCCTGAGAGCCTATGGATGCCATATTCATTCACATCATCATATGTATGGATGGAGAAGCCACTGGGGATTTTCACACTCTAGTGTGAAGACAGCCATATCAAGTAAGCAATCTAATGAAATCCCTTAACTAACAAACTATGCTCTATTTCTGCTTTTCAGTCTTCCTGTCAGATCTCTGTGAGTAATCTCAACCATGGTAAGAATTTCTTGGTTCCTCTTTCTCTGCTTTTCTGTGCTACACCACCTTTACATTTCAAAACAATGTACTACAATGCTCCTTGCTCCCTTGTGATGTTTTTGGACTTTCAATTTTCCCATAATCAAATCTAATTTGTTAATATGTGTAACAGAAGCAAAATAGAACTTGACTAGTTTTGTAGTCACTGGGTATGGTTCTTTAAATGAAAGATGTCCCCTATAGAATTAAGAATTTGGATACTTGTTGCCCATATGATGGTGCTGATTGCAGATTAGGGGACATTTAGAATATATAGCCTCCTGGAGAAAGCAGGACAGATGTGAAAGCATGCAGTCTTGTCCCGTTTCCAGCTCTCTGTGTGAGGTTGGTGTGATCTCCATCTCTGTGCTCTGGCTGCCTGCTACCATGTCTGTCATCCCTTTGGAACCTCAAATGAAAATAAACACTCCTTCCATAAGTAACTTTTGGTCATGAAGCTATACCACAGTACTAGAAAAATGAGTGGCTCGCTGGGTAAAAGTCTCAGATCTACTGTTCTGAAAGGTTTGAAGTGTTGATAGTCATCTGTGAAGGACATACAAGTCTTCCTCTCCATCTTGTTGCTTAACACAACTGGCACAGTCTCAGGAGTCTCTGTCATCCCCCAGCTTCAGTGTGCTCACAGACTTGGAACTAGAATCTAGACTCCCAGTCCCAAAGGAAGGAGAATTCAGAGCTCAGGATATAACTTAAAACTGTAGAGTAAGATATTAAAGTAGTTCTGAGGACAGCACACTGAGGTCAGAGCCAACAGAGGGAAATTTTCATCGTTTTAATACAAACAAGTTTCATCATCTACCAAAGGTGAGAAATCTTCTCCATAAAAATCTCAGTATTCACCTAAGTCAATGTAGCAGAAATGATGGTTTGCCTGACTCACTACTATTTTGAAATCCCTACTTTATTTCCTTTTGCTAGAATGGGCATAACAGTTGTGGTTTTGGCCTCTTTTGACTTAAGCAGAGGTTCCAAGAAAGTTCCATACAAGGAGACCCTAAGGAATGATGGATTTGGAGAAATTCTAATCATAAGCTGGTGGGCACTACAATTTTAATGGGTTTGCATACCCAAACCAAAAACGGCTCAAACACCTTCACAAGTGACTGAGAAGGAAGGGCTTGACAGAAAGAACATGGAAATAAGTATCTGGTTACAGTCGTACAAGTGCCTTGTTTAGTCTCTGTTTCTGGAGAGTTTCTTATCATATAACAATAGAGGTAGCTGGGATTAGTTCAAGATGAAATTTGTTTTCTTTGAGAAATCATTGAAACTCAGTATCGCATTTGCAAATCCAGACAGGTAAATGTTGTCATTATTATTTTTCATCTTTAAACTTTTTATTGTGTGTGTGCAAGTATACAAGATGAGAAAGTGCACATAAATGGTGTATGTGTGTGGTCAAGTATAAATGATTAGAAAGTGCACACACAAATATATATATATATGGGTATCTTTCCTCTACTTAAAACAAGACCTTATTGAAACCAAATCCTCTCACTTGCTCGGAATGCACCAAGAAGTTTGGGCTAGGTCTTAGGTAAGCAATGGGAATGTGAGACTCTACCTGCCTTGCACTGGGGTTGCAAACATATTGTACTGTTTTTAAATGGATTCTGGAGGATGAACTCACTTAACTCACTTACCTACGGCTATAAGACAAGTGCTCGGTGCAAACTCTTTATAGGCTGAGTTATTCCCCCCCCCCCTCTTTTTTTTATTATTATTTCTACCTATCTTTGCTTATTTGGCTGTCTTTTAAGCTTGGTCTCCTTTAGCTTATTTAACAACGAAATTTCACTTTTACTCATAAAAGGGAAAATAATTTCTTCAACTTGCTATATTCTTTCAAACCCCTACTTTCTTGGGAAAATGAGGCTATGTGTTAGGAGTCAGATGCCCATTTTGCAATAGTTTATACTAAACACACTTAAGATAAACTTCTGTAAGCCAAGATGATTAAATAAAAACTCTACTGAGGAAATTTCTAAATTCCGGGACCAACAATCATAAAAATCACTAGAGACTGTGCAAATTCTAGCTTTCCCAGGTTTTCCTTTCTACACCCTGGAAAGAGAATCAGCACCCACACATTGAACACCTTAACACAATGCTTCCCAAATATAGAGGGTCAAAGGGAATGAGTATAGTAGCATAGCTCTGTTACTCTAGAGCTTCCCTGGCATCAGTGAGCCCGGTATGACATCGGTAGGATGCGCTAGTACCTTTCATTCTAATGCCTGGGACTCAAAGTCAGGAGGATCAGACACTCAGGATGATCATCAGCTGTGCAATGGGTTCAAAATCAGCTTGGGTTGTGAATCACCCAGTTTCATGAATAAAAAATCATTAGGTAGGTAAAATGTTTTCTATGCTCTAGATATTTGATTTTATTCTCTACTTCATGCTTATTAAGTAGTCTCTGTAGAGGTGTAGAACTGAGAATTTCTCATCTGCTTCTCTCTCCTCTTTTGCCTCAGCTACAGGCTCCCCCAACCTTGATAAACTCTTCCCTTACCTACACCAGCATCTTTGCCACCAACTTTCTAAGTGGCCTGCTGGAATGGATGCTTTCTCTGGGACATTCACTTCTCCGGTGTCACTTTCTCACTTTACAACCCCCCTTCTGTCTGTCTGTTACTCTTTATTCATGATTGACTCTCCCTGAGAAGCCATTTGTGATCCCTTATTATGAAGAATTTCCTATAAAAATAAATTATATTTTGCTGTGTTTGGGAGATAATCCTGATGGGGAAACAGCTGCAGACAGCAGCTTTGTGCAAACAAGTTCAAAACAAAATCCGACCAGCTGCTCTATGTGAGTCCTCTGAGAGCTGAGATCAGCTGTCCTGCTACCCACCCATCCACCTACAGAGAACCAGAAGCTGGGAGAAAAATGAAAGAGGACCATGACATAGGGGCCAGGAGGAACAAAAATACCCTGTCCAAAAATGTACGCCCTGAAGATGGTCTTTCTTTATTCATATAATTTGGTGGCATCAAGGAAAATTGCAAGGTCTGTTCTAGCTAAAAGAAGGCATTGACATCCACACAGCTCAGGCATTCCTGTTCTGAGACAGATTGTAATTGAATGTTAAACAGCAATTCAGGAAGTTTAAATGAACAGCCTCTTGGGAGACTCTAAGTATAAATGTTTTCTGTTTAAATTTTTTTTCAAATTCAAATAGAAAAATTTGAAAACTTTATCCGCTTCCTGTATTATTTTTAACTTTAAAAATATGAGGAAACTCCTCAGTGTCAAGGATTGGCTTGTACTGAATGGTCTGCTAGTGTAATTATTCTCGACACTTGTGCCCTTCTAAGTGTAAACTCACTCCTCTAAGGCAAGAACATTCTTTCCTGCTACTGGAGACCACCTAATGGTGTAGATGCCTTTCCACTTATGGGGATGGGGTCAGCATAAGGCTATAATGCACTCAAAATGATACCAACTGAGAGATCACATGAATATGTACTTACTAATCTATTAAACCTGATGGCAACAAATGGGTACACTGCTATTGACAAGCATTACAAATAGCCTAAGAATGATCAAACATCAAATTTTGAAATACATTCTCTAACATATATATACCACATTTGTTTCATTTTGAAGATGGAAACTCCTAAGTCCTACTTTCATACACAACAGGCTGTTCTTACAAGTTGCCCAATAGTTTCCTTATGCAGAGCTAAAACCAGTCTCTATCTATCTTTACCTAATAGACAGTTTGTGCTCACAAAGAGTAAATAAATCGTAAGCTATTTGCAAAATGTTAATCTTCATATCACAAGGTACACACTTATCATATTCTGAGCCACACATGGATATTGCTTTAACAAAATCTCCTATATCACAGAATCAGTCCCTTGGAGCAAAACCATTTGAACAAGTTCCAGCTAATTTCTCCTAAAATTTAGGGCTCAGAATTATGTGAAATATGCAAATTGAATTCTGAGAAATGAGGATTAAAGTGTGATCATTATTTTTTAATGTTAGATGGATGTTAATTTCAACCTACGTTGATTTATAATTTGGATGTTTCATAATATTTTTCTACACATTTCAGAATTTATTTAAAAAGTACTTTCATTCCCTTATTATATATAACTGTACTATATAGTCTTCCCTTATTCTTAAATTTGTACAGTTAGATATTGGCTCCAACTTTAGGCCTATACAGTTTTACCCAATTATTTTCAACTCACAAGTATGTGAGCATGTCTATGGATCTTGGTTTTTCCATGCAGTATACCTTCTATTCTTTTAGCTTCTAACTATCAAAGAAATTAAAACATCATTGTTTTCTGTGAATTTCTCCATTAAACTTACAGCCCAGTATTAGGCTAGCTTATTTTATTGACATGTATTACAAACCATTTCATTTCCCATCCCTCTTGCTTCAAAATTACAATGGAGCTACCTTTCTATAGCCCTCATGGGCCAGGGACGTCTCCATAGAAGGACCCCTTTTGAGGGTTCACAAAAGGTCAACATAAATCTTGTCCATTTCAGATAATTCTCTGAGTGGAAAACAATGAGAAGCTGAGGAAAAGAAAGATTTGTCTTTCTTTAAAAAAAAAAAAAAAAAAACAGTAAAATTATAGCTATATATAGCACAGAATTCCCCCCTCCCCTTTGTCACATTGCTGGGTGGTTCAGACAGCTCTTGTAGTAAATACATATAGCATTTTCTTATATGAATTTTTAAGTATACTCTGATTCCCTAATATCCTTTTTAAATTTTCTTTTTCTCATTTTATAGTATTAGTTCTTTGTTAGATTTTGAGGCACTTGCAAATTCCAATATGATGGGCTGGCTTGTATATTGGCACAGTTTTGAAATGAGCATTAAATATGCTTGAATCTGTCTCTAAAATTGAAAATGTAGGTTAACGTTAACTTATTAGCCTGGCTTAAGTTGGAATACATGGCACATTGTAGTACATACAATTTTTTTCTTCAATAGATTAGCTCTATTCATATTCCCCACTGTCCCACCTCACCTACAGGCCTCAAATTCCAAACTAGTTTTCACTTTTGATAAATTCATTGAGTTATGTTTGCCACTAACTATCATGAGCATCCCCACCTATGAACAGTAGCATTTATTTCTCCTTTGACATTCATCCTAACTCTTTGTAACACACAACTCATTTGAACAACAGGCCTTGCCTTCGTCTACATAGAGTGTCTTCCTCAACCTAATAGATACTTGGATCTCATCCCATTACATCCAAACCACACCATTGGTTTTCCAAATAAAATAAGTCATTGATATTTTAATTTTTGGGGTTACTTTTTTATATTGTCATAGTCTCCTTACTAAATTATATGTTTTACAATGAAAGAATTTTATCTTTTGTGTTTTCTTAGTACCTATTCCTTCCATTGCCTGCAATGAGAGTCCAATGATAGGGGAGGTACATGGATGAAGATGAGTTTTAACTTTACAAAAATAAAATTAAAAATACAACCAAAACAAAGTCTGAAACACCTGTTATCTGGTCTTCAACATAGAAGACACATGAGAATTTCCATGGATACTGTTATAGGGATGGATATATAGAGCTATGCTCTACAACTGAACCAATGCTTGTGCTTCTCACCTCGGTAGGAGAGTGAGTTAGTACTTGAATATCACTCTGCACCTTCAAAATGGTTACCTATTGTCTTAGTCAGAGTTTCTATTCCTGCACAAAACATCATGACTAAGAAACAAGTTGGGGAGGAAAGAGTTTATTCAGCCTACACTACCACATTGCTGTTCATCACCAAAGGAAGTCAGGACTGGAACTCACACAGGGCAGGAACCTGGAGGCAGGAGTGGATGCAGAAGGCATGGAGGAATGCTGCTTACTGGCTTGCTTCCCCTGGCTTGCTCAGCTTGCTTTCTTATAGAACCCAGGACTATCAGTTCAGGGATGGCAACACCCACAATGGGCCCTCCCACC
Source organism: Uromys caudimaculatus (assembly GCA_028551405.1). Classification (NCBI taxonomy): domain Eukaryota; kingdom Metazoa; phylum Chordata; class Mammalia; order Rodentia; family Muridae; genus Uromys; species Uromys caudimaculatus. The sequence continues at coordinate 17,398,500 of CM052715.1, read as the reverse complement.
CTTGATCCCTAATAAAGAAAGTGCCTTACAGCTGGATCTCATGAAGGCATTTCCTCAAGGGAGGTTCCATTCTCAGTGATAATTCCAGCTTGTGTCAAGTGGACACAGAAAACATGCCAGTACAATTGATCTCATTGTTAACTTGACACACAAACACATCACTATTAACCCTCAACCTTTACTTTCTTATTCATCCCAAAGATCTAAGTAACTTTAAAAGTCCCATGGTCTTTATAAATTCTTACATATTAAAATTTCAAATCCTTTAAAATATCCAATCTCTTTAAAATTCAAAGTCATTTTACAATTCAAAATCAACTAACTGTGGGCTCCACTAAAATATTTTCTTACTTCAAGAGACAAAAATATCAGGGCACAGTTACAATCAAAAGTGAAATCAAACTCTAACCATCCAATGTCTGGGATCCACTCATAATCTTCTGGGATCCTCCAAAGGCTTGAGTCACTTCTCCAGCTCTGCCCTTTGTTTCACACGCCTTGTCTTCGAGCCTCCAGATGCCTGTACTCCACTGCTCCTGCTGTTCTTGGTGGTCATCTTATGATACTGGCATCTACAAAACTCTGCTGTCTTTTGCTGTAACTGGGCTTCACCAATAGCCTCTCATAGGCTCTCTTCGGGGTGCCAAGAAATAACTTCTTTGCTTGAACCCTTCAGCCCTGGGCCATCAATTGCAACTGAGCTCTACCATCAGCAGTGGCCTTCCATGTCTTCTCACAGTGCCTAGCCTCAGCTTCTCTTCATGACCCCTTCAATCCTTCAAAACCAGTACCACCTGAGTGACTCTTACACATTATCAAGTCCAGCTGCAGCATGAGATACAACCTTGGCTATCTCTGGAACACAGCTCCTTTGTGCTCTCAGAAAATACTTCCCAGAAGATTTCACCTCAGTGATGCTGGTCTCTTTTTAATCACCACTAACTTCTTAGCTCCCGCCAACCAGCATCAATATTCCCAGTAATGCTAAGGTTTCACTTTAGTAGTTCTGGTATCTTGTTAATCACAGCTCACTCTTCAGCTCCAGATAACCAAACCGACAAAATCTTCACAATCAAAACAGCAATGGCCCTGATAAGAGTCATTATTCTTCCCTCTGAAATTTCACAAGCCAGGCTTCCATCATTTGCACTGTTCCCAACATTATCTTCTTCCAAGCTCGTACACAACATCCCACAGAAATCTTAATACTCAACAGTTCTTTTAGCCCAAAGTTCAAAAGTCCTTCCATAGTCCTGCGGAAAACATGGTTAGGTTGTCCCAGGAATACTCCACTCCTGGTACCAACTTCTGTCTTAGTTAGGGTTTTACTGCTGTGAACAGACACCATAACCAAAGCAACTCTGATAAGGACAACATTTAATTGTGGCTAGTTTACAGGTTCAGAATTTCAGTCCTTTATCATCAAGTCAGGCAAATGGCAGCACCCAGGCAGACATGGTGGAGGAGGAGCATGTAGTTCTACATTTTCAAAACAGTCTTTTGGCCACATATTAAAATTCTTCTCCTCTGAAACATCTAGAACCAGGCTTCTACAGTTCAAATCACCCTCAGCAACAAAGTCTTTCATATTTATACTAGGATGGACCATCAAATCTCACTTAAAGCATTCCATGACTTTCTGAATCCAAAGTCCCTAAATCCACATTCTTCCAAAAAAAAAGAAAAGAAAAGAAAAGCATAGTCAGGCATAGCACAGCAATATCCCACTCCTGGTACCAATTTGTCTTAATCAGGGTTTCTATTCCTGCATAAAACATCATGACAAAGAAACAAGTTGGGGAGGAAAGTGTTTATTGAGCTTACATTTCCACATTGCTGTTCATCACCAAAGGAAGTCAGGACAGGAACTCACACAGGGTAGGAACATGGAAGCAAGAGTGGATACAGAAGCTATGGAGGAATTCTGCTTACTGGATTGCTTCCCTAGCTTGCTCAGCTTGCTTTCTTATAGAACCCAGGACTATCAGCCCAGGGATGGCACCTCTCACCTTTGATCACTAATTGAGAAAATGTCTTACAGCTGGTTTTCATGGAGGCATTTCTTCAAGGGAGGCTTCTTTCTCTGTGATAACTCCAGCTTGTGTCTACTTGACACACAAAACCATCCAGTACACCTATGTATTAACCCATTTGAATCCAATATTAATGTGGCAAAAATATACAAAGTGATCTTGACTTCTTGGATGAAAAGCAAACAGCAAAAATCAGTAAATAATGATACTGCCAAGAGAATTCTACTGTGTAGACATGATATTTATGCTATTTGCAGAATAGTATATAGAAAGTCAAACCATTTCAGTCCTCAATTCTCTTATGATTTTAAGCCAGCAATGCAATACAGACAAATCAAGACCATCAACTATCTGGAATTATATCATTATTAAATTGATGGCCAAAGGACATGTTTATTTTTTTGAAGATCCTGAGATCACTTGTCAAACATTACAAATAATAACAAAAAAAATCTTTGGCAAATATTATTTCAACTAGAAAATCATGTAAATGCTGAGATGGAAAAACCTTAGACATGTTTAGAAGATGTTTAGAAGACCCATTATTTTGTCATTAAAGGGAACTAGAGTAAGAAATAATTAAATGAACTGCACATGGTTTCTGAAGATTCTCTTCAGGAGATGTGACTAAGTCATGGAATTTTAGGCTTCTTAGGAACACAACCTTTCATTGTTCCAACATGCATGTGATGTCACATGAACACCAGAGTCACATTCTGTTATTCCGAGATTAGACACAACTTATTGTCTTCACTGATACAATTTTCAATTAAAGAATTAGTAATGTCTTTAAAAACAATGAACTGAATATTATTGCAATGTTTACAGCTGTAGCTCATTTTTGCTGTTTCCCAAATTAGTAACTTTGCATTTCTGGGGGAGGAAATTTCCATATGTCAGAATGTCAGATTTGCTATCAAGTAAATAAAACTAAGCCTTTCCTAGGATAAATAATTAATATTGTAATAAGATATCATTGTAAGTAATTGCAGAACTAAGGGAAAGAAACAGGCAAAACTTAATTTGAGAAGTAATGCATTGATGGTGAGGGGCTCCTTCCAGCTGAGTTATAGTGAACTCAATGTAAGCTGGTAGAATAGTTCTACAAGTTTGTTATAAGCTGCTCTGCTGTCCAGAACAGAAACTCTTTCCAGGCAAAATATTAAACCCAAATCCTAAAATATAATTTTAATCCTTCATATTGTTTATTTGTCTATGTTTGCTGAAAAATAAGCAAAGTGATGTTCACTCAGTTATATGTTTTGAGGTTTATTGTTTATCACTATTAATAAAAATTGTACTTTTTATAATGACTTTGTTCCAGAAGAAAGGGAATGAGTTACAGGTGGCTTTGAATGTAACTATATCACTTCTATAAATTCTTACAATTTATTGAAGTTGCACACATCCCATTCTTTGGGACATAGCATGAGTAGTGAGTCCCATGCTTCAGTCTGATGGCAACAGACCCTGTTTTCCTAGAAATCTAAGACAGTTCTGTAGTTCTCACATACTCTTGAGGTCTCACCCACAGAAAACTCAGACCATGTATCGGGTGGCCACTACTAAAGCATGAGAAGGCTCCAGGGTAGAGGAATGTGGGTGCTACTCAGAGCAATCATTCAGCTTAGAATTCTCACATCTGACACTGTGACAGAAGTTGTGGAATGAGGGTAGGTTTGGTGACTAGGTGATAGCTCTGACTCATACCTGCATTTCTGTAGATTACCTTTCTGATGTGATGTCTTCAGCACTTAGAAGAATAGATTTAAAGCTGTTCAGTGTGTGTGAACCTGTTCAAAATCCCATGTGAAAACGCCTCTCAGCTAACTTTTACAGGCCTCATGAATTACATCAGAAATTCTATCAGGATACGATGTAAACAAATTTGGGAGGCAAAAGAAACTCACTTGAAAGCAAGTATTCCTTGAAAAGAAGAGAAAAACAAAACAACAAACAACAAAAACAAAACAAATAACAAAGACAAATCTTGATCTTGACATAATAATAACCTTGTATAACATGCTTCATAAAAGATCTTGGAGTGGGATAGATAGCAGTTTCAGTGAAATGTCACACTGTACTTAAACTTTTTTTTAACCCAGTCACAGGTCTCTCAAGAGCTATGGAAAAACATCAGAGATATAAAACTGACAGAGTGGCTCAGGACGTGTGAAGGTGGTAACAAAGCAGTGGGGGCAAACAGGAAGGTATTCTCTCTCAGAAGAACGTAAGTGCTGTCTTTCCAATGCTAAGAGCCAACTGAGATTGGGAGACTGATAGGGACACAAAATGAGTGATTGCTTAAAACAAGTAGGACCAGGAGAGTTTTACAGAGACCATTGATGTGCCTGTCTATGGAGGAGGAGCTGATCACGTTTTATCCTCTGGGCACCTCTGTCTGATCTCCAGTTTTTTTTCTGTACTGGTAAATTACATAAAAGACAGAATATCCACAAAAAACAGCGATGCAGGTGAGGCAGAACTTCAGTAGTGACATATCTCTACCCTCCTGCCTGGGGGACCCATGAAGATGTTACAAAAGAAAGTTGCTGAGCTCTGGAAGTTGCTAGTTGTAAATGGGATGGAGCCATTGGCATCTGTTATTAAGATGGAGCATAGCAATACCTTGGTTGCACTTGATAATATCTTTCTGTTTTCTCCATTAAATTTTAAACAGCCTATCTGCTTTATACCAAAACCATAATGCTTAGTATATAGCAGACATTAAAATTTGTATGTTGGATGAATAAATAAGTTAAATTTTGTCCAGAGAAGAGAAAAGATGTTCTCATTCTGAAGAATCTTTTCTTTTTAACATCCCTTGTGCCTGTGTACATGTGTGTGTATTGAACAGCACTGACCCACAAACAAAGATGTGTAAATATAGTTATGACACCTTTTAAAAAATAGAAGAATGTAATTGGTAATTTTTAACATCAGCAAATATTAGACACTTGGAAGGTGTTGAGTCATGTTAAGCAAAGATAGTACTTAATCAGCCCAAGGTTTCTTAGCATTGATCCATATTTATTTTTCTGAAATGTGAGCATATTTGTACTAGTTACCTTGACAGTAACTTTCTAAGCTGTGAACAAATGGCTTCTAGGACTCAGTCTTTTATAACCATATCTACAATGGCACATTACTACTAGCCCTCTCTAAAGGAAATGCAAACTCTATTGTGTGGGGCTTTCCTCAGAGGTTCCTCTGACTATTTTAAATATTTGAAACCCTGTCATTTTAACATATAATGAGATCTTCCTTTCATAAAAGGTGGGGGTGGGATATAGAGAGTTCAAATTTACAAGTAAGTAGATTTCTATTCCATTGAAGTCTTGAATATTTGCAATATTCTCAACTGTAATATGCTATTTCGGCCATAATGTTCCTCTCCTTGGGGCATTGTCTACACAGGGCCATATGAGCATCTAGAAGAGATTGAAGGGTGTAGGAAACTGGAAAAAGAATTATGGAGTACAGACTGTAGATTTGCTTCTATGATTTCTTTGGCTAGATATTTCTCAGAGAATTTGCATTTGATCATAACCCCAGCTCTCTGGGCAAAAGATATTCAGTCTTCAGTTATCATCACACAAACACAGTTGGACTATAGCTAACTGAATAGAGGTCTTCAAATTTTTCCCTTCTCTCACAAGTTACATAGTGGGGCCAACTCAGACATCACCACAAGATGCTATATATTCAACCAGAAAGGTCTTATCATGGTAAGTTCATAGTGAAAATGATGCTGATTGGTATTTTACACTATGAATTCTTTTTTAAATTTATTTTTATTTTCTATGTATAGGTTTTTTTGTCTGCATGAATGTCTGTGCATCTTGTGCATGCCTGGTGCCTGTGGAGGTCAGAAGAGTGTTACAGGATATAATTCACCATATGGGGTCTAGGAATTGAACTCAGGTCCTCTGGAAGAATACCTAGCACTCTTAATCACTGATTGCTATTTTAACCAGATGGCAAATATAGGGACAGAGAAACTTTAAGTAAACTTAAAAATGACCTGAAAATTCAGTTACATGCTCAAACTCTAGGCAGGGCCAGACAAAGAGGAGAGTCTGAGTTCCTGCTCTCTTGGTTCCATCCAAACATATCTTCAGACCACTCTGTGTTGCAGAAAACAGTCCAAGTGCTAGAAGGGGGTAGATGGAAAACTATAAGTCATGATACTCATACAGTGATTTTTGCTTTAAACTTGGAGTTGAGTTTTTCAAGGTGATAAATGTGGCTCTATTTTTAATCACGTATGTACAGTCATTCAGTGTGACTAGCACTGTTTGTTGAAGATGTTATTTCTCTAGTGTGCATTTTTGGCTTCTTTGTAAAAAACCAGGTGTCTGTAGGTGTGTAGAGTTATGTGCAGGTTTTCAATTCCATTTCCTTGATCAGTGAATCTATTTTAATGCCAATATTATGCTGCTTTTATTTCTATAGCTCTGTAACTCTGTAATACAATTTGAAATCTGGGATGGTGATACCTATGGAAGGGCGGTTCTTTAATTATCCAGGAGGTTTTATTGACTGTGTTTCTTTTGTGAATCTGTGAGAGCAAATCTGATATTCTAGAAAGGTGATAAAATGTCAAGAGTTCACAAAGTTAAAGAAACAAACACAAAAAACAAAACAAAATAAATGAGTTTTGAGTCTAAAGCTCAGGGAACATTCTGGAAAGGGGGGCAGAAAGAATTAGAGTCAAAGGATTAGGTATTTGTTAAGAGATTGTATGTCCTAGGAATGACTGAAGCTATACCCATATAGTCTCACCAACATGACTACCTGAACATGAACTGAATAGGAAAATATAATAGATATACTTAAGTGGATTGGGGAATGTCCACAGAGCTTCAACTGTTCACAGAGAATTACAGGTAATAAAGGAAAGCTAAGGTGGGAAAAATAGTCCTCTCTAGGGAAGCACACCAGTCAGTTTTCCAATGCCAAATGGTTAGCCTGAAAGCATATGTACAGGTCACATGGAACAGATTGAGTAGGTTGTGTTCATGAGTTTAAGAGCATATATGTATGTAAGCTTACATATATGTTTGTAATAAGAATTAATAAAAATAGTGGCCATGAGTTTGAAAGAGAGCAACAAGTGGTATATAGGAGGATCTGGAGGGAGGAAATGGAAGGAAAATGATGTAATCACATTATAATCTCAAAAAATAAAAGATTTGAAAATTACGCCAACTGAAAAGAAGCGAGTGTATTGTATAATACAATGCTTGTGTTGCAGGTAACTGCCTTCACTTTCCTGTGTGTCTCTAAACTGGACCACAGAAAGTTATTTCCAAGCATCAAATTTATAACTGATTTTATTATTTTTAAAAGTCTATTTCAGTTTGTTCCTCAAAAGCAGTGAAGTCCCAGAATTATTTAGATTGTCCTTTACATTTTTTATTCCAATTTAGACGATTGCTAATTAGGTCTTTTTCTTTCCAGTGTCCCAGAACTTAGCTGTCTGAATTACTTATGGAAAAATATGTGAATACATGAAAGCTAAAGTCAGCTGTTAAATATTCATGAAATTTATATGAGAAATCCAGTTCTGATATTCTAGTATTTTAAATTAGAAAATTTATTCTTATAATAGATGATTATGATGCTTTGCTATTGTTTTTGGTGACAGATGATTTGAAGTTTGTATGCAAGAAAAAGATCTTCTTTCTTATATTTGTAAGGTCTTGGCTGGGGACCTTGCATGAAAAGATAGACTGGTAAGGAAAAAGCAAATGAAATTGAATTAGACAAAGGGATTATTTCAAGTTCAGGCTTATCTACCAGCTTTTAAGTGATGTTGTCTAAAGGATTCGTACCTGTGTTGAAGAATCTGTGGCTTGACTAACTGGAATCATAGCGATAATTCTTGAAAGTCTAGAGACAACATTACTTTGGACTTTCTTTAGTCTCCTCAATAGTTATTTTAACAACATGTGTTTCTAACTTGATATCTTTGTCTTTAGCCTAACATCATTGCGACAAGTAATCTTTTGAATATATTAACTTACAGACAATTACGTGCAAACAAGACTGAAGCTAAGTGTTGCATCATACAGGATTCAGAATGAATAAAGTATTTTCCTTCTTTACTCTAACCTCTTGCCCCACCTCCAATGGGCTTTGCAAATGCACTAATTTGTGGTTTTCTTTTGTTTGTGATTATGTGAGTTTCTGTAAACTGCTCCATAGTGTGCCATGTCATTCAGAATTATCTGAATTTGTGTTCACTTGCATAAGTTACTAATGCTGTATCTGAAAGTAAACTCACATTCCCTTTAGAGGAAGAATTTTGTATCAACAATTTTATACACAAATAAAAAGAAGGCTGTGGGATTGAACACTTGAGGAAATGGTGGTGGAAAAGGTATAATAAATATTTGAAAGGCCTATTATTTTCTCTACTTACAATATTTATATCATTCCTTTCCACAGAAGAGATCTTTCACAAATAGAGAATCATTTTATAAATGGAAACTTTCCTTGTAAAATGGTACCTTAGGCAATATTCAGAGTTTGTCTCCTTTCTGCAGATCTCAAAAAAATAATTGAGCCCCAAGTATTCTTAAGCAAAAAGGCAAAGGTAGAAAGGTATCTTCTATTCTTCTAATGTGGTCCTTTGTAGGCGTATAATCTATCTAAAAGTTGCAGGCAGGGAAAATTTTAACTCCATATGTGAGATGGAGGGAATAGCATGAGACTAACCTGCATTTCCTTGTTTCATTTAAATATTTAAGTATTTTGCTCTTATCAGTTTCACAGACTGATAAGCTAAAATCTCCTTCAAGATGATGGAAGAGGGAGAGAGGGTAAAATGTCCATTTTCTTCAAGGTAAAATGCTCTCATACTGATTACTTCTGTTCTGATTTTTCTGTTGTTTGGGAAAGATAAACAGATCATCTTGCATCTTTCCCACAATCCATTTCAGTACTTTTGAACTTACACTATGTGTCTGTAATTTACAGGGTCTTTCTCACTCCGATTTTCCCCATAGCTTCTGAAAAGGAAAGTGACTATCATATTCTGCAAAGGGAGCTTCCATGCTCTTTGAGAGTGGCTAGCCATTACATTAAATAACTCAACTTAATATCATTGACAACACCATAAGGAGCACATTATGTCAAATTAAAAGCATATTCAGCCTATGGGCGGGGTGTGTTGCTTAGTTGGGAGAGTATTTGCCTAGCATATAGGTGGCTCTGTATCTCCTCTACAGGATGACATAAAGCAGGCACAGTGGCTCATGCTTCTCATCCCAGCACTGCTCTAGGACATGGTTAAGAGATAATCAGAAGTGCAATGTCTTCTGTCATAGTGTTTTAAAGGGAAGCCTAGGCTACATGAGATTCAGTCTCACAGATAAAAATGAAATAACATGAAAGTACATTCAACATACATGTGGTTTTGGAAAGGAGCTTCACTTGCTTTCTATGTATAGATTTTACAAAATAAATAAATAAACAAACAAACATCTAAGAATCTCATCTATCAGGAATGACTGGCCAGGTCTTAGAAGAGGTTAGATCTATATCATAGCCAGAGTTCACCACAAGCTTCAGCCTCTTCTTATCCTGAGGGTCTATTCATTGGTTTTTATCCCAACAGTGTTTCCATATCCCTAATACCTTTCCTGCGAATATACATATACATATTCTCCCCAGACTGATTAATTCTGTTTCAATTTTTCTATTGTTCAGAAAAGATAAACAAAACAACCTAAATCTTTTCCATAATCCATTTCTGTACTTTAGCACTTACAGTATGTATATGTATTTTACAGGGTTTTTTCTCACTCTGATGTCCTTCATCTGATAGCCTCCATATACATATATATGTGGTTATATGGGGTGTGTATATATGTCTGTATATTTCCACACATATATGTATATGTGGTATGAAAGATAGATTTTATATATATATATATATATATATATATATATATATATATATATATATATATATTTCCATATACATACATATGTGTGTGTGTGTGTGTGTGTGTGTGTGTGTGTAGGGTGTATAGGAGAGCTTGTGGATCAAATGTAAGATCTCTGCTACTATTCTAGCATCACATATGCCTGCCTGTTTTCATGGTTCCTTCCATGGTAATCATGGACTCTATCCTTCTGAAACTGAAAGCAAGCCCCAAATAAAGTCATGTTTCTAAAATTTACCTTGATCATGGTGTCACTTCATAGCAATGGAAAAGTAACTAAGGCCCTTGTCTTTAATATAATGTGAGACCCACAGGTACACAATAAATTTGTATACTTTTCTCCTGTTAAAAAGGAGAAGGTCTGTTAACAGAATTTTAACAGTTCATATCATGAACTAAATTTTGAAACTTTTAATGGGAAAATAGAAATACTCTTCCATGTACCTATATGAAAGAAAAGGCTCTTTTTGAGGAGACAATAAATTAAACAATAAACATGCAGTAATGATTGAAAAGCAAATATATGTTTTTGAAGGGGAATAACATTTGAAGTATATATATATATATATATATATAGATTTCCCCTATAGTTCACTATGGGACACACATTTACTTTACTGTACACACATCTAAAACAAGTTTAGGTAGGGTGGGCCTTTGTATTCTTTGTACCCTGATACATTGGGAATAAATTTGATGTCTTAGCTTGATGATGGTTGAGGGAAGAGAAGTCTAATACCTTCCTTAGAGAGGGGTATAGGTGTTGCCTGATACAAATGGGAATCTTAGATTTGCTAGTGTTAATCCTACCAGGTGAGAATAAGACCACTTTCACAGTTTTTGAGACAAATTTGAAGAATTCTTTATTAAATACTGGTCAGGATAGCTAACACTGGCCAGGTTCATACCCAGGATTTCCAGAGTCTGGCCAAGAATTACATTAGTCAGGGACTTATAAAGTCAAAACCTACAAGTGTATTTACTTTCCATATTTGGTCATTTGGGAACAAACATACATCCTAATGTATTTCCTGTCTTTCTACCTCCTGTCTATCTGTGATCAAGAATGTCCTATACAGTTGAGGCAACCAAACTTGTTTACAGAAACAATACCACATGGCTTGTTATTGTATATAAACAATAGCTCACAGCATTCACAGAAGATACCTGTCTTTGGACAAGTGGGGATTATGTGTTAAAGACATTGTTTTATAGATCTCTTAAGCACAGTAATTTAAACATAAAACATAATATTACCCACCATAGTAGGTGCATTGTTGTGAACGGGGTATATATACATAGTGCCTACAGATAAAGGAGCTAGGCTGCCAAGTACCACTAGAAAAGAATCACGTGCCTAATTCAAACTAAGTCCCAAGTTCCTAAACTAGTCCCTATGCTTACCTGTCTCGGCTTTTCTAACAGCCTGTGGTTTCCCTTCTCATCTGGTTCACATTCAGGTCATCAATAACATTCTGGGTTCTCCACTGTATCTTCAAAAGTTTCACACAGTGCCCTTTGAGGGACAGCCTGAGAAATCCTGAAACTTCTTACATGGCAGGGCTACCCAGGCTTCACTTTGACACTTGTGTGAACGTCCAGTATTACAAACAATAATGGGGCATTGGGGTGGGGGGGATGGTTCCGTGAGAAATCAAGCCATGTGACAGACCCAGTGTAAAGGAGGCTTATTTGGGGAAAGAGGAAGGAATGAGAGTCTGGAGAAGGAGGCACAGGTAGACAGACTGGAGCAGAGTCATGAGGGAAAAGAAATTGTGACAGAGAAGGACAGAAAAGGGGAGATACTGGCCTGGAACATATAGGAGCAAAGAGACAGAGAGAGAAAGAGAGGCATGGGGTGGTAAGTCCTTCTATAAGCCACCAGCACCTGGAGGTGGCAGGTAATGTTATAAGTTGTTGCTATGTCTCTGAGAGGAGAGTAGCAGAATTGCCTCTAAGCTAACACATAGCACTATACTTCTTTCATGTGTTTTGGGGGTTTGTGGATGTGACATCACTAAAATACAAAGATGTCCTGGATCTTTAAGCTGGCTACTAAGAAAATTGGTAAATTGGTATTTTACTTCTCTTACTTCCTCTACAACTTTTGACTTTTTAAAAAACATCTTGGTTTATTTTACCCAATTTTCTATCTACAGACAGTTTTGACATAATTCCTTGAGTGGTATGAAGAGTCATGTAGGCTGGAAATTGATATTGACAATCTGCCCAAATGATTACTGTAAATCCAAAAGAGCCACTAATATTCAATTCTTCAATCTTGAAATACTGGGTAGCTAAACCTTACAGGAAGGGAGGGACACACGCACACGCGCGTGAGCACACACACACACACACACACACACACACACACACACACAGAGAGAGAGACAGAGAGACAGAGAGAGAGAGAGAGAGAGAGAGACAGAGACAGAGACAGAGATAGAGAGAGACAGAGGGGGGGAGAGAGAGGAGAGGGGAAGGGGAGAGAGAGGGGGAGGGGAGAGGAAGAGAGAATAATTAATGAATAATTGAAAGCAACAAGCCTGTAAAGCCAGGCTCAGTTTCTAACTAGAGACCCACTACAGGTCTGAAAATAAAGCATTCTTAATGGAGGCTCCTTTTTAAAAACACAAACTACACAACACAAAAATATACAGATGTTGATTTGAACTTCAAATAACAGAAGATAGTTTCTCCTTCTGTATTAACTGAAAAACAATGTCACGGCTTCTGTCTCAAGACATAAGATCTGTAGATTCAAGAATATTGGGACACACTCTTGTAAAAGCTGTATTTGAATTTTGACGATGGACGTAGTCTCCAAGATTATCTACAGAAAAAAGTCTTTACTGTACACAGGAGGAAAAGAAAGCCTGTTAAAAGAATTCTGTGACTAATTTCAGTAGAATCTAGGTCTTCAAAATCTGCTCACCATTCACTCTCTTCCTGTTAGGTAAGCAAATTGCATGCACTTCCCAGTTAGAGTTTTGCAAGTGGGCACTCCTTAACTCTTTTGTCAGTTTATTAAGCTGGGCTAACTTCCTGGGGCTAAACATACAACCATTTTTCATTTCTTCCCAATCTGGTCTATTAAATTTGCATATTCAAATATGCAGCATTTATGTGTGATCCCTAAAAGAAAACTCACTAAATTCCTAGCAGGATTATTCTCTCCTTTTTTCTTTGACTGGGGATAGAAATTTGAATAGCAAGGAGGAAGAAAGCAGAAGTTAGGCAGTGCATAAATGAAATTAGCAATTTTCTACAATTTAAAGGTTCTATTTGTAATTCTAAAAACATTTCCCCCTTTTCCTTGCTTAGCTTCAGGCATGAATAAAAGTGCTCGGGAGGGGTGGAATGTTTGCTTTGCTTCCTCTTAATGGGCAAGAGATAACTAAATGCTGAATTTACAAAATACATCTGCTGGTTCTGGATTGAATGCCTGAGCTCAAGATGAATATCATAGCTTGGATCTTAACTGAGTAAAGTCTGCAAAGCCACTCTGCTGTAGATAGGGAAAATCTACATTGTTTAACTTGACAATCTTCTCAAATGAGTTCCACAAGTATTTAGCATTAAAAAGCTCAGTTTAGGATTTGAATTGCTAATGTTGAGCTTCTAATTCAAGGTTCTACAATCCAAAACAAGCTTTAAAGGGGAAAACAAAAAAGAAACATGCAAAATTGAAGAGGAAATGTAAGATTGGCTTCACTTGAATTCTTTCCTTGTGGCAACTCCAGGGGCCTCTGCTGGTTGACTTCCAATTCCCTCCCATCCCACCCAACTCTGGGCAGAGCTTCCTTGGAGGAAATATTGATGCTAGTGTTACTCAAGAGAACCCACACTGCTTATCCCACAGGATAAAAAAAATATGCCCCATATTTTAGACAAATTTGAAGCAAACTTTATTAAATACCAGCCACGAAGATGAATGCTGGCCAGATCCATACTTGTGATTCACAGAAAATGGAGCCAAATTATGTTAGTCAAGTGCTTATAAAGGCAAAAGACTCCTCTCTCTCCTCTCTCTCTCTCTCTCTCTCTCTCTCTCTCTCTCTCTCTCTCTCTCTCTCTCTCTCTTGCACACACACACACACACACACACACACACACACACACACACACACACAGAGACACACACACAGAGTAAGACTCCAACAAAAATTTTATGGAAAAAGATACTGGCCAATGTCTCACATGTTGACTGTGTTTTTTGTTATGAATGAAACTCTGATCTAAAAATTTTTGTGTAAATATTTTGTAACTAAATTCTTCTTTCCTTCTAGTGAACCCTTCCTCTTTCTTTGGACAATTGTTTGGAGAATTGAACCTTGTGCTGTGTTTATTTTTCACATCTCTTTCAATAATTTTGTTGCTTTAATGTCCATAGATACCACTACCACATTTCTGATTGAAAATCACTGAGGAGCTGAATCTAGCTGTGGCATAAATCAAGTCATTATTAGTGATTAAAATGTCCATCACTTATATTTAACCAATTCATAAAATATAAAAAATTCCGTAGGAACCTCTATGCAATCCTTAATCTGTGGCAAAGAAGTTTTTCTGAAACAATGAAGCTACATTTTTCATGGGAAAATGAGATAAATATGTTTCAGAGACTTTATTATTTGGGATTTTAAGCAGGGATTAATTGAATATCACATCTTGGTTGATATTCTAACTCATTGATTAATGAAAGCACCACTAAGGTTCCTAACTTAAGGAACAAATGAAGACAATTTAAAAGCATACAATTAGGATTAAGAATTTTTGGATATACATATCGCTGCTTATATCTTGCCTGTGGAAGACAAGACAAGAAATGAATGTTCTCTTCTTGAAGAAACTTTGTTGAAGCTGTTTTTGACAAGTAGTGTTCAGCCATGTTGATCTAGATTCCCCAGTTTCAATAAATGAGTTTAGGAAGGATTCTCAAATATATTTCATATATTATCACCTGCCCTTCTTTTAACTAGGACCCAGTCAAGCAGAATCACAACCTGTGACTTTTTCCTTTTCATAATTTTCCATCTCTCATCCTTCTATTTCTTGATTCAGGGACTCAAAGACCCTACTAGTCAAGCTTCTACTGCAGAAACAAAAGAACAGAGAAACTCAACTGAGGAGATGTTTGCTTTGGCTCACTGTGATGAGGCTATGTCCATGGTCAGTTGGTTGCATTTCTTTCCATCTATGATGAAGCTACACATTTGACGGACACATAAGATAGAGAATACAGCAAAGCTGTTCCCCTAATGGTAAGGGCATTTGGGAAAAGAGGAAGGAGGACAAATTCCTATAGTCCTCTTCATGTGAATGCTCCCAGGAAATCTAAAACTTTCTATTAGGTGCCACCTATTCAGGTTTAATAGCTTCCAGCAACACCAAGTTGGGACCAAACCTTTAACATCTGTGTCTTTTACAGAGGGAAATTTCAGATCAACAGAAGAAAACAACACCCCAAAGTGTGGTTCTTTGCTGCCTGGAGTACTTTGGTCTATAGAAACAGACTCAGAGCCAACATCTCTCTTGTCCTTCCAACTTTCTACCTCTTCTTTATTTCCCTGGCTTACTCTGTGTTTCTCCTATCTGTGTAAAATAGCCCCTACAGCATAATTCAATTATGAAGCTGTTCTTTGAGCAGCAATAAAATTCCATTATGGGAAAACTCATTCTGCTAGGAATAATAGATTCGATGAACTGGGTGGAGACCTAATATTCTAGTTGAGTGGATCAAATACCTGGCCAAAGGATTACCCCTCAGGAAGGAGAGCTCACAGTTAGGTGAGCTCAGCCTTATGGCACAGAAAGAGATAGGTAGAATACTTATTCTTTTAATGAGATGCTGGGCTTTTCCTTTCCAGAGTTCCTGATGCTCAGTATAGTCTCTGAGCATAGTCACGCTGCTTTCTAAATCTGGCTGCATTTCAGAATTAGAAAAAGGTAAGATTTCATTTTCTTCTTTCCATCTCTTTTCTTACCATGATTTCCATGAAACCCTGGGCTTCCCTGACAATTTTCTCTGTGGGCCTCTGTCCCTACCTGCTAGATGCTGCCATTTGGCTGACATTCATGTTGGCTCAACTCAAGCTGCATGGCTTTCAACTACTACTACTTCAGTGTCTTCCTTTGGGCAGCTGCTGAGATTTATAGCCTTCATGTCTTAAGATTTTTTTTCCTTTTAATTTTTAATAAAACACTCCTGAGGCTTCTATTTTAGTCAGTCCTTAAATTTCTTTATTAATGATTCTAAGAATCCTAACATAGAACTCCAGTTTTTTTCTGGTAGCAGCTGGTGATCCAGATGGAACTCTCACCACAAAATTCTGGTAATACTGTCTTGAGCTCCTTCCCTGGAATTTCAGCAGCCACATAAAATTAGCTCATATTAAAGAAAAAAACAGGAAGTAAAACACATGTCTCTCACAGAGGGACATTGACACAATCCATCACTAATGCTGAAGACAATAGATGAAGTTCTTCCTATTATGACATGGTTTTTGTTTGCCATGTGCTTCTTCTCTTACCCACTTGTAGCCTCTGGTATCTTGTCACCATATCTCTGTGTAACACCAAGCTCCAGTCTTTTCTACAATTTAGTATTTTAAGTACACTTAAACTACCTGCCCTTTCTTTGAGTATGATACTTGTGTAGCTACAGTGCATATGCATGTAGTACGCATTTTCTGCTAAAAACATGTCCATTGTGAGTCTGAAAATGAAATGGTTAACATTTTCAAAAATGCTATAAAATGGGGACTTGGAAGGTACTCTTGGAAAAAAGCACCAAATCTTCACTGGGGAACAGTAAAAGCAGAAAGCAGTCCTTCTTTTCTTATATCTCTATTTTTGTTGAAGGATGGAGATATAGGATTGTTCTTAATATTTTATCTTGAACTTCAGAAGAGCAAACTTCAGAGGACTGGCTATCCTCCAAGTGAGGATCATTATCCATGAGAATGAGTATATACTTACTGCAATGAACAGTTTAACAACCTGATCTAGATACTCCTGGGAAATGGGCCTTTGCATGCATGTGAGTTGTCTAGCACTTTCCTCCTAGGTTAAAACCTTCCATCTTAGATGGAAACTTCTTAAGACAGAGGATTTAAAGGTAGAGTAAAAGAACAGAGAGTTTAGGATAGAATGTTTTCAAAAAGATGAAGTGATGGGATCTTTGGTGTTGGGTGGTGGTAAAACACTTGCTTCTCCATTGAAGATCCTTTAAGACAGGAAATAAACTCAAAATAGATTAAGGAAGTTCCTGAAATTGACAAGATTCATTAGATACTCTCTATCCTCAAAAGAAAAGTAGCTGTAAAGACTTCTGACACATACACTCAGATAAACCAAACAGCAAAGAAGAGGCTCAGATAAGTCCAGATGCTTGAAAGAATCAGAAACCAATCTGTCTAGAAGAGGCCTAGACCACATGGAAAGGACAGTCTTCATCATGTTGATTTCTCTGCAGGCTGTATATTATACTCCAGGTTTCTAGCTTTTGTGAGCTGCCACCCATTCTGCTCCTATTAGTAACCCTTCAGTCATATTTCTGTAAGTAACCTCAATAAAATTCAATGGGTCGACAAGCTGGATTTTAGTGATATCCATACTTTTGTGTGTCATAGGCCTCCTATCTGGTGTAATTACATGTGTGTGTGTGTGTGTGTGTGTGTCTGTGTGTGTGTGTGTGTGTGTGTGTGTGTGTGTTGCATATCCCCAGGTAAAGTTTATAACACAAAATATTTGTATAGATTTTTTGATTATGTTAATTGTGGTAGGAAGACCTATCCACTATAGGTCCTGCCATTCCCTGGCTAGGATTCTCAACTAAATAAACTGTAGTAAAGGACTGAGTAGCAGCACACATTCTTCACAGTCTGCTTCCTGATTGTGAATGTGAGGTCATCAGATTCTTTAAGCTCCTCACCACTATGGATTATACTTGTGATCTGTGACCTAACTCACACACAAAATGATCCCTTTTTTCTCAGATTGATTTTTTCTATAACTTATTGTAATCATAGCAAGAAAACTAAAACAGAAATTCTAACCAAGGAGTGGGATCATTGCTCTGATGACCCTGCCATATGGTTCTCATGGGCTTAGAACTGATTCTTGAGAATAATGTGGAAGAGCTTGTGTCTTTGGACTAGGAATGCCTTTGAATGCTGTAAGTAGAACTTGATGTGCCATTTTGATGGGAGTTTAGAAAACCAGAATGCTGAGAAAAGTCATCCTGTCAGCAACTGACCTAGAGGCCATCCATGTGATATATTGGTCAAGAATTTGTCTTCATGCTGTCCATGCCCAAATAACTTGAGTGATGTTGGATTTAAAAGTAATAACTTAATTCATTTAGTAGTCAATTTTAAGGTAGATGTTTAGGAAGGTCTTGGGAATGTGCCTGCAATTGTTAAAGAGATCAGCAGCACTGAAGAGAAACACACATTGTACAGATAAGAGAAAGAGTGCCTTGGGGACAAGACACCATTCATCAAAGACTTAGATTACTACAGATACAAATCTGTATGAAAAGAGTAATTCTCAACTGCGAGTACAGCTGGAGGGTTTCCTGATACTCAGAAGTAGCTGCCTAGGAAAGTGTTTTCTCCTGTTCAACACACAGACTGAAGCAACTGGTCTAGGGGTACAAGCTCCAACTTGAGCTGGCAAAAGAACTTGATGTTATCTACAAGGGACTAGTTTTGAAGCTAGGGTCCTAAACAGCAGCTGAGCATAGATAATGTGTGGTTAGGTAACAGTCCATTAAAAAAAGAACTTGAGGAACTATTAATTGAAGCTTTGAAATTGAGACTTATTATTTCAGACTTACGGATACTAGAGTTGTAAGAACCATGAGATATCATTTATTAAGAAGAGCTACAGGCAATACTGGACCCAGTCTTATTTTTTTTTCTACAAATGACAGATCTTCTTGAGTTTGGATGCCTTTGTATTTGATGCCCAATTGATATATTATTAGTCCTAGAGACAAGACATGGAGCTAGAGCATTTGATGTTGTCCCTGCTAGATTTTGGTTTGGCTTTTTTCTATACCTTCCTTGCAGTGCCTTGGTTCTTCCCTTCTAGAATAAGAATGTTTACTTTGTGACATTATATGTTGGAATGATTTCAATGTTGGTAATTTTATAAGATCTTACAGTTAAAAGAGATTTTGGACAGTTAAGGTGTTGAAATTTTAAAGACTGTGAGACCTTCAAAATGAGACTGAATAATCTACATTATAACATAGAAGGAACTTTTTAAAATAAATACAAAAGCTGAAAACACACTCCCACCTGAAACTGAGACACTCACCTTTTTCTCTCGGTAGCCAAGAGTTACATGAAGGTGAAGCTATAGGTACTGTACCACAGATGGGACCAAATCAATGATTGAGTGTGGATTTGGTTTTTGCCTAGCCACAAGGCACAGCCATTTGGGGAGGAGAAACTTGGGGAACTCTTGACTGTGCTTATCCCATGCCTCAGGGAAGTGTTGTAACACTGCTACAGACATGGGGAAATGCAGTCTGTCATACGCAAAAGCTGAATCTGGGATTCCCAGACCCCCAGGCACTCAGTCCTCCCTGGGGTGCTGCACAGAGGAGTTGGGAACCAAGTGTCAGGGATCCATGGCTCTCAAAGAGTCTGGGACAGGAGGTTCCCAAACTCCTGGACCTCTAGGCATCACTGGATCAAGAGGAGTTGGGAGTGAAGTCTGGACTGCAGGCTGGGACAGCATCTAGCCTGGGGCAAGGGAAAGGGGTGCTCGGGCTCAGCTCA
The DNA here is from genome assembly GCA_028551405.1 of Uromys caudimaculatus. Taxonomy (NCBI): domain Eukaryota; kingdom Metazoa; phylum Chordata; class Mammalia; order Rodentia; family Muridae; genus Uromys; species Uromys caudimaculatus. Next base: position 17,378,718 of record CM052715.1, on the reverse strand, counting down.
ATGTTGGTTATCCTTAGCTTGGCTGCAGTTGTGGCTTGGAAGCACTGAGAGGCCTTCTGTGGGAGGCTTAGGCTGTGGCTTTGTAATCGAAGGCCCCCTTCGTGCTCCCCATGGCAATTCTTGATGAAAGAGACTGTCCATGGTTCTATACTGTTTATTGACTGTTCATCGTGGAAAATGAATGCATACTGTACCGACTTCTCAGGGTGAACCCGAGATTAAATACTTATTTTCAGGGAGGAACGTCTGGGAAGGGAAGCTTATTGGTTAAACCTTCAGGGCCTCTAGGTACTTCATTCTTATGGAGCCCTCTCTTTTGGGCCTATTGTGACCATAGATCATGTTTCCTTATGTGAGAAGTATGACTTGTTCTCGTCAAGGAATCTGGTGGGAAGTAGGGAGGAGGCCTACCATCTTAGGTGGATAACCACCTGAGATTCCCAGAATCTTAGACGCACTCTACCCACCAAGCTGCCTGGCCTGGTTTACCACTCCACAACTGAGGATTAGCATTTAAGTAAAACATATAGGTCATGTAAAAGGGGCCACTGTAACATAGCCTAGAAATTAGGCAAAATGATATAAAATCCAGGATAACACTGGTAAACCCTGAAGAGCCCAGATAACTAAAACCAGTGAGTTGTCTTCTAGGAAGATATAAGTGTCTCCTAGGCATAAGACATTCTTGACTTAGTGACCAACAATAATCCCTGAAATAAAACAGTCTACAAAATATTATATTTGTCAGAAGTGAAATCAAGTCAATGATTAAATGCCCAGAAAATGATAGATTGAACAGAAAAATCTCTGTACTATTAGGAGAGAATAGGTAATTTGAAAAGGATTTTAGCATAAATTATTTAAAATATTCAAATAAATAAGAAAGTTTTGTCTTGGGTGTCAAGTTGGCAAATAATGAACTTGCAAGCTTACATATTTTTTTATCGACTTGATTGGATTAAGAAATACTAAGGACAGCAAGAAGTTTGTTTGTGTCTAGATGATGTATCCAAAAAGGATAAACTGAAAAAGTTAGACCCACTCCTTTGAAGAGAGACAGTACTGATGAGGTAGGGGTACTTGCTAGAAAAGGAAGGAGGTGACATCCAAATGGATACTTGTGGGGCCGGAAAGCAGTGCAATGAGAGCAAGACGGGGATCAATATGTGTCCAAACCCTGAAAATCTCATCTGAGACCAGCAGGAATAAGACTGTTTCCTCCCTGCTCTGGGCCTGCCACTCCTGAGCTAGTTACATTGGCTGGTGGCCAGATTACAGGTTCAATGTCCATTCTCTAAAAGGGCATGCCCATTAATCACCTGGAATCCCTCTTCATTCAAATGAAGTTTTCCTATCACCTTGGCCCCAGCCAATAATGTAAACTCATCCCCCCAAAACCCTACCCACTCCCCAAAATTTATGTAATCCTTTTTCATTCCCAATAAAAACAGCTGTTTCGCTGAAAACTGTTTGTAGAGAGGCTGTTTCTTCTGCACTTACACCAATGGAGATCTTGTCTAATCCACTAGCCTGACAAAGCCTCACTTCCTCCAGTCCAACCGAGCACCCCAAGGAGACTCCAAGGGGAAAAGCAGACCCAGACAGCAGCTATGGCCATTCCTTTTTCTTTATTTCATCATCCACTGAGATGTGAACAAGTAGATGAATGCTATTGTACCTTCTCAGCTCTGACTGATGAAATACCTGGAGCTGTGTGACAAAGAAAACCTTCCCTCCCAACCACTGCTTCTTGTCAGGTGGTTAGTCACAGCAATGAGAAAAGTAGCTCATATAGTAGATATTTGAATGGCAGTAGAACTAATTAGATGAACTCTTAAAAATGAGACAATATTATCAGGGGGAAAGCTTATCACAGAGAACAGCAAAGATGCTCCATAGCAAATTCAATTGAGTGAAAGAAGTAATGGGAAAATTAGAGGTGGGAAAGAAAATCTCTCCCGAAGCACAACAGAAGGACATAAAGTTTTGGCCTAAACACTGCACACATAAAACCATGGGAGACAGATGGAGAGATTCTAACATTCTGCAGTAGGAGATCCAGACAGATAACCTAGAGAAAGAGGAAAAGGAAATGCTTTAGGAGATGTTGATGACAAAAATCATTGACGAATGAGTACAATTTCAAAAAGTAAAATCCATATACAAATACAGCAGTGGGGGTATGGGCTGCATCATTAAAAGATAAAATTTCATGCTACCTGCTACCATGGTTACAAGCAGACTGTCTATGTGGATACCAAAATGACGGTAGATTTCTCATCTGAATGGACAACGTGACAGCAGAAGAAGAATTAAGGAAAAAGAAGAACAGTAATTCTTTCATGGTATCTAGCCAGAAAGAAGATATAGAATAAACAAAACACCTATCATGAGACCCAGTGTTAAGACAGAGAAAAATTGAGTATCTCTATTACTAAGGATCCAAGTTGCTTTAGACTTCATATATACAAATATGCATATATATTATTTTATATATATAATATATACATTTCAAGAATACATACTAAAGTATTTAATGTCTGAAGAAAATAATTGTAGAATTCAAGCTATTCTATTTTTGAAAATAAGATATATTTTATTACTGACAAGAAATCAAGACAGAGGTAGACTTGAGGAGAAAACTACATGATCAGAAACAACATAGTCCAGGCAATTATAAATAAATTATTGCTCATAATAAACATTCATAGGTTGTACATATTACTATTTTTGTAAGGGAAGGATATGTAATATTGTCTACTTTTTCACAGGACCAAAAATAAAGAAGAAAGCACTGTATTTTGGAAGTAATCAAATAATCCTGGTGTAAAAGAACATAAAATTAAGTTTCAAATATTAACACTAACAGGAGTCAAGAGGAAAACCTGAAACAAGAAAAAAGCATGAATGAAAGCCATAAACTAATGTGGATATAAATACGTAGCCTTAAGACTACCAGGAAACATGCTGAAAATATGAGGAAATAATAACAAATCCACAGTCATATTGAGGCAATTTAGCCAGACAGAAGTAGTACAATAAGATACAAGATGAGAACAATGAATACACATGGAGGGACCCATGGTTTGGACCACACATGTGGCAGAGGAGGGCCTTGTTGGCCATCAGGGGGAGGAGAGGCCCCAGTAAAGGGAAATGTCAAGGTGGGAATATGGGAGTGGGTGGGTGCGTGGGTGGGTGGGAGGTGGAATTCCCTCATAGAGGTGGGAGAGGGGGAGGGGATAGGTGGTTTCCAAAGAGGAGACCTAGAAAAGGGGAAACATTGGAAATGTAAATAAAGTATCAAAAAATAAAAATAAAATAAAAATAAATAAATAAAAAGATGAGAACCATGACATGAAATATAGCTCACAGTTTTTATCTATAATGATTTAATCCTGGGAATACAATGTAGCTTTGGCAAGTTCGATTGTTTATAGAAAATTCATATGACACAATAAGTTACCAAAATTCAGTGTTACACAAACTCCATTTTTGATCACTATGTATTGTATAGGCAATGAAAATATTTCTCTAAATTTTCATTATGTATTTTGAAATCAATAAATAACCATAGTAAATGATATAATAAACTCATGAGAAAGTCATACAAATTATGAAATATTTAAAACTTAAATATTTACATTATCAAAAATTGTGGTATAAAATTAGGCTAATCCTGAGAGAAACATAAAGATACATTTTTTAAGAAATGATGAATGGCTGAAAACATATAAACTGACATTATGACAAATTTATGAGTGAATGTCCATCAAACTCATTATAGAACTAATTGGCAGTGTTTGGTGAGCTGATTTCCATGAAAGAACAACCTAGTCTGGAAAATTTTCTAACTCTAAAATTACTAACACACAATATGGCAGCTCTTTTATAGCAAGTGCCAAGAGGGCCCAAGTTAAGTCAGTCTCATGGGTATCATTCTTGTAAAGAGATCATGGGACCATCTACTTTACCTATTTGCATGATTCCCTTTTTCACCAATATCTTCCCTTGACACAATTTTTTAAAATGTGTCTTCTTGAAGAAAGATGACCATGGCCTGAACTGGCCATTTCCTGTAACCAGGCAAGATTTCCAATGGAAAGACTGGAACACCAACCTAGACGCAAAACCTTTGACCCACAATGAATTTAAGTAGCAAGAGAACCATGGGGTTTCTCTAAGCAACTCTTATTGCATAGAAGCACACACACACACACACACAAACACACACACACACACACACACACACACACACACTCACACACACACACACACACACACACATATACACACTCCTAAACATAACTGGCTCAGTCTATATAATGTTACTTATACACATGCTTTCAGGGTTGATTGATTGGTACAGAACAACTAGTTGGTGGCCTGCTCCTTAAGAAAGATGGCCTCTCCTGCTTCTAGCTTTACTTGGTTGCCTTTAGGTCTTTGTGTAGAGGTGAGGCCATGCTTTGGCAAACGTATTGGCATAGTCATTTTCTTCTCCATTTTAGGTTTCAACCTGTGTACTCAAATGAAAAGGTGACATGGTATTGTTCATAGTTTGTCATTTATCTCCAAGTGTTTTTGTCAAGTGTTACTGCCTTCTTTCCCTCTTGCTCTTTCTGTCATCCTGTTGTATGTTTCCATAACCACTACCATCTTTTACTCTGACACTGTGATAAAACCTAGGGATGGGAGATATCACCACCACACAATATATTTTCCTCTTTGTAGGGACTATTCCCCCAAAGTGGGAAAGAACAAACACAGCATGATATGCTATAGAATTAGGTGACAACACTAAGGGACATTAAAAGGTAGATGGTCTAAGGATCCCTGTAGCTTCTGGGTAATAACTGCCCCTTGTTTAGTCCATGCAGTCTAATGACGGAGAATATAATTTTGTTCTATGCCATCAGTTTAATCTTCTGCCAGGGAAATGTCCATCTCTTTACCTGGCTATTTTTGATTCTCTGCTTATGTGCTTTTATAGCTCAATAGGAAGACTGTCATTAAGATTCTTATTTTCCCTTATATTTCTTAATATTAATTTATCTTTCCAGCTAATTGTCTTAAGGACACAGACAGTAATTTTTGCCTTTTCCTATTTATAGCACATTTCCCTAGGCTGGAAGAAACAAAAACCATTATGATACAGTGAAGGTATGATTTGGGACAAAAAAGGAGAGATTTTGTTAAATGCATCTTCTCAAAGAAAGATGAACTTGAATATTTAGGAGGAAATTCATACCTATGGCAGAGGAGAGGGATGACTTCTGAGCAGAAAGAAGTCATGGCAGAATGCTGAAAATTATATAGAGATATAGTTGTGGGCTTTAGGCTTTGAATTAACTAGACTTGAGGTCAAGTTGCAGGTGCTAATTCTTATGTGCATGGAGTCCATTTACAAGACATTAGCATCTCTGAGTCTGTGTTTGATAACAGTTGCACTGCCATTAATACTAGTATGAACTGAAAACATTGCATTAAGGAGTACTTTAGAAGTGTTTCATAAAGCATAGAATGGAGAACACCTATAAGCACATAAAAAGTTATGCTAAGTCCCAGAGGAATATGTTACTGTCACAAATACCCCTGTTGTCTGCTTACTGAATATTTCTTTTTATTGTATTATTTCTTTGGCTTAAAACCCTAAAAAATTCTCCAAATATATGTTAGGAATTACAACAAGCTTTTCTCATCTTTAGAAGATCTAGGCCACCGAACCAAGAACAACTATTTGTGCTGTAGATTTTAGGATCAAAGCAGGAGTTCCAAGTGGCACCAGGACAACAGTGTTCCCCTTTGTGGTGTTTATGAGACAGCGTATGAATATCTGATGTTCATGTTTTTGCCAGTCTCACAGAGCAGAGCCAAATGATGAGCAACTTGGCAGGTGATGGGCCTAAGCAAGAAGGATGAAGTGAAAGAAGCCAAACTGTGATCTGATCAGCTGAAGGCATTCTGTAATGCCGAGAGGGACACAATCATAGGCGCCAAGGCATATGAGGCATTGTTCATTCCCCACATGTAAAAAGTGGGAGCTTCAAGTCTCCAAACACCTGTGCTCTCCCAGTTTGGAGTCCAAACTGGTACTTAATGAAAATTGACTTGTGCACTGGGTCTCAGCGACAAGTGCTGAGGGAGCTGAGGGCATATACATGCATATGGAAGAAACTCCTTTGTCTTCTTTGCCTTTAGATAGAAAACAATGCAACAATTTTTTTTCTAAAATGCATCTCTCCACACTCAAAGTTTTATAAAATATGAAAATATAATATACCTATCATAAGAGGTTGGGAGGGAGAGAATTTAGAGAGTAAATTGACTCCCAAGTTTGCAGAAAAGGAGCAGGAACAGAGTAATCGGAGCTTTGGAGAAGCAAGCAGCCTACTTTCAGCACAATTCCACTCTGCCATGGCCCAGAGAGGTACTGTGACATGAGTCCTTTGGAATGCTCAGAGAACATTCATGTGCGGTTTGTAGGCAAGTTCTGTGGAAGGTTAGATCCAGGAAGGGTGGACAAAGGTTTAAGCAGCATAGGGGGAACAAGACCCTGAGAAGATGAAGGTAGAAAGAAGGAGAACTCCTAGAAAAGAAATTAAAACAAATCTATGTTTTCTATCTAGAGTTGCGTGTGACTGAGGGGAAGCCATTCAAAGCATAGAGAATTTGTGTTCTTAGGTAGTTGCCTGGTCATGGAAATTGTCCACACTTGCTGCTTGGACCAAGATTCTCTTTGGAAACCACACATCTTCTCTATTTGTGTTTTTATAATTGTTTTGCTTTATATCCCTTGTGATGGTTAATGTTCATTGTCAACTCAAAATGGTTTACACGAGCATCAGAACTCTGGGACTGACTTTGATTAAGTTTTTAGAAATATTTAATTGGCAGGGAACATTCCTTCTGAAGTATAGTTCTACCAGACAAATGGGCTGGGAGTCAGATGAAATAAAAAGGAGAAAATATATCCAGTGTAAACATTTACCTCTCTCTGCTTCTTAACTACAGATCCAGTGTGACCAGCTGCCTCATGTTCCTGTTATCCTGTCTAGCTCAGCAAACTCTGAGACATAATTAGAGCTTTTGTCAGTTTCTTTTGTCAAGTATTTTGTTTTCTTTTATAGCCTACATTATAGAATGAGACATCTCAAATGTTGAATAACTTAACTGCTACTTACGGGCAGATTTCTTTATACATTTCAAGTTTTCTGCAAAATTAAAATATGTGTATAAAAAGGACACCAAAATATGTGTTCTCTAGATGCAACTTGTCATTGAAAATTTGCAAGAAATTAAGTGTATTAATTTTTGCTAAATGCCGTTTTTTGTGTATAATTTGGATACATTGATACTTCCTGAATTAATACTAGAACTTGATTAAATTATTTAAATGACATGAAGGAAACCATAACAAATCTATAAATGAATGCATCCACTCAACACATCTGTGACTCATCTCAGATTTTTTTACCCATTTCCTAAAATTTGGCTGTCCCTGTTGCCTGTCACACTGTCAATGAGCATAGCTTTCCGAAAACCTTGAGGAATTCGGAACTTAGATGCACTCTAATGTGAGAACAGCTACGGATAGTAATGCCCTGTCAGCCACATGTGTGTCTCAGTCTTTGTCTTCTCTTTTACTTAGGCAAGGTGACTTTATTCTGCTCACATTCATCTGAACATGGATTTGCCTCAGATCTAGTAACCAGACTAGTAGCTGGGGGGCAATGGGGTAGATGCTGCAACTTGAATGAGATTCCTTTGAGGTCAGTGTGCAGACCACCCATCTGACAGAATGTCTCCTGACACCTTTCTCAACTGACTTGCAATGGACTTAACAAAAATTCAGATTATTATTTTTTATTGGTTTATTCTTGTCTTGGGGATGATAGTTTGAGATGAGGTTCTACCAATGTAGCCAAGGCCAGACTCAAACTTGTAGCAACCCTCCTGCCTCAGACTCTGATTGCTTTGATTATAAGTATGTACTACCATGCCCTGCTGATGTTATTTTAAGATTCCTTCTACTTTCTATAATTTTACTCTGGCCTTTCTACTGATTCACTGAGAGTGGTAATTTCCAACCTGTCCTGTATGCTTTTTATAAGAACACTTGGCTACTAATAATGGGAGAATCATTTACAGCATATACCTACTTACTCTAGGTGCAGTAGAATCCACAGAGTTAATGTTGATATTTAAAGTTGTATTCAGACACAGATAAAAGTCTGAACTTGTATAAATGGTTCACTAAAGCAGTGAAGATGTGTTCTTTAGGGATGAAGGTAGCTGTTGTCCTGAAATCAGCTGCCTGTGTTATGATCTGTTCTCAAGCTACTCTTTGAAGTACACATGATAAATTGAGAATTTGGCCTCAGTTCTTGGAGTTCTAGTGCCAAGGAGTTCAGCCATTTAACCATCTGTTTAGGGCTTCTATTGCTGTAATGAAAACCTATGACCAAAAGCAAGATTGGAAGAAAAGGGTTTATTTGGCTTACACTTCCACATCTCCATTAATACCTAATGATATTCTGCTATTCTCATAGCTCATTGCCTTGTTCAAGAAAATTCGCTACAGGCTTGCCTGTAACCCAGTCATATGAAAACATTTCTCAATTGAGTATCCCTCCTCCCTAATGACTCCAGCTTGTGTCATGTTGACATAAAATTAGCCAGCACACCATCTGACCCAGAATATCAACTTGATGACAACATACACCTACTGGGTTCTAGTTATATTAGATTCCTTACAAAACAAACAAAAAGATAACAACAGCAGCAACAACAAAAAAACAAAAACAAAAAAACTGAATTCTAAGACCAAAGTGTCAGTCAATATTGAGAATTGTAACATAGATTCCTGGAGGCAGAAGAAATTGCGGCTTTCTGGGACTGTGCCTTTGAAATAAAATATGGATCCAAGTCACCACTCAAATTTTCACTCAGAAGTTACATGTACCTTGAACTCTCAAGGCAGAATGACCAAATGTCCAGTAGACCAGAGGCTGCTGGACTGAGGTAATTCCTAAGAGGCCTCCTCTCATTCTCATGGTTTCCATAGAGCATGAATAATGAGGTCATCATAATTGTGATTCTCATCAGACAAACAAAGGTTAAGAAGACTAGATCTGCTTGCAATCCCACCAACAATGGAGGAATGTTCCTCTTTCTCCACATCCTCACCAGTATCTGCTGTCACCTGAGTTTTTGATCTTAGCCATTCTGACTGGTGTGAAGTGGAATCTCAGACTTGTTTTGATTTGCAT
>CM052715.1:17349660-17368946 GCA_028551405.1 Uromys caudimaculatus | reverse complement strand
CCCCCGTCGTCCTGGAGGCTGAACCACCAACCAAAGAATACACATGGAGGGACCCATGGTTTGGACCACACATGTGGCAGAGGAGGGCCTTGTTGGCCATCAGGGGAAGGAGAGGCCCCAGTAAAGGGGAATGTCAAGGTGGGAATATGGGAGTGCGTGGGCGGGTGGGTGGGAGGTGGAATTCCCTCATAGAGGTGGGGGTGGGGAAGGGGATAGGTGACTTCCAAAGAGGAGACCTAGAAAGGGGGAAACATTGGAAATATAAATAAAGTATAAAAAAAAAAAAAAAAAGAAGACTGGATCGAGGGAGATGGCTTAGTGTTTAAGCACTTGTCATACATGAGTGAGGACTGGAGTATGAATCCTCAAAATCAAGGGAGATGGAAATTCCTGGTGTGTTGGATGCTTACCTATAATTCCTGCATCGAAACATATACATAAGGGTTCTCAGAGTAAGTTTCCAAGCAAGACTAACCATAGTGGCAAGCTCTGAGTTTGAATAAGAATAATCTGCCATAATGGACAAAGTAGAAGAGAATATAAGATAGTCCCAAATATCAACTCAAGCCTACACCTGTGTCCACACACATAAAAACAAGGATATACAAACATTCACAGCGTGCGCGTGTACACACACACACAGACACACACACACAGACACACAAACACACACACACACAGACACACACACACACACACACACACACACACACGGATTTTTCCAAATTCTCTCTCTCAAGTTCAACTTCCCTAAAGTTGCAAGTACCTTTTCCTATTAAGCTTTACAATAGAAAGCTAAAAGAATTATAGCAACACTGTGGCATGCTGTTGTATATGTATGTCGTTGTTATTCAGGAAATGATAGAAAAATGTCAGTATTGAAATGAGTTAAATGTGAGGAAGTAAGGGTAAGTTTGAATGTAAATTGAAAATATTAAACACTGAGAAGGGAATAATGCTGGCCCTTTTCCAAAATATTGTTCACAGCCTATTTAATATTAATGAGTATATAAATATAACCACAGTTGAAAGTTAGAATTCTATGAAGTGTTCTTAAAGTAATTACCAGTCTAACAACATACCAAGGCAACTAATATTTAGTAATGGTAATGATAATGTATGTTTGTCAAAGATCATAATGGAATATGAAGCAATTCAGCATCCCTGAACATTCTGGCTCTGTGGGATGGACTCCCTGACCTGAGTGTACAAATGGAGAAACTGAGATTTAAAGATTCATTGAAGATCATTAACAACCCAGTGAAGAATCCTTCTTAAGATCCAAGGACACAGATACCTTGATGACCCTTACTTCTTCTTTGCACTGTGTATATAGTTTGTATTAAAAAAAGAAAAACAAAACTTGAAGTACCTTCTAAGTATCTGTTAGTGTAAAAATTTTTTATAAAATATTTTAATATCTTGGAGATATATGTTGATTTACATGCCACACAAAGTTTCTACAGGTGGCAAGACGTTGGCTTGTGGGGCTCTGGATTTCTGAAAAACCCATGAAAGAGTAATCAGGAGAACCTTACTGAGTATAAAGCCCTCTGGTCAATGTTGCATAGTCCTAAAATAAGAAAAATTATGATTTTGCAACCCTTCCTTCAATATGTATGCTTTGTCTTCATTTCTCAGTTAACTACCCAGTCTTATATTTGTATATACTTAGTGGCAGATACTATATTTAGAAGGGTGTTTGTTGTAAGAAAAGACATGAAAGGCTCCATCACAGAATATCTTGCAGGTCATGTCTTTTTTAATGAATGAAAGAATAAATTATTTAATTTAGAATAGAAAATTTATTGAGTTACAATTAAAGTAAAATGGATAATTTAATGGAGTTGCTCAAATCTTGCATCCTTTTATTATCAATTTAGTGAAATTTCTCAATAGATTCTTTTGCCCTACAGAAGAATACTTCCCATTGGGTAACTGATAGATGTATTGAAGAAGTAGCTGAAGAAGTAGCTAAATTATGTAATTCTTGAGAACAAATAAATTACACATGGAAAAGGTACAGAAATAAAAATAATAACATTATCAGAAGAGTATACCTTCAGGTTTCAATCTGGCTTGCTGCCACATTCTGGTTTCTACATTGTGCTAAGCTTAAAGAACTTTGGGGAAAAGATAGGGAATTGAGGGAAATGGCAAAAGATGATGAAAGCAGAATTGTAGAAATGATATGTGAATCAACTAAGACTAAGAATTTCTTAAATTACTGTCACATACCAAATCAGGCTCAACAGAAGAATAAGTAACTTAATTGCCAATAAGAGCATTCACAAGTGTTTCTTATTCAAAATTCAGTACATTAAATGCAAAGAAAATTCTGGAAAGAAGCTATAGGGCCCAGGGAATAATCTTTCTGAAAGTGGGGAAACAGTCTGGCATCCTGGCACATATCTGGATTCCTATCACTTGGGAGGCAGAGGCAGGCAGGTATCAAAAACAGTCTATCAGTGCTTAAAACAAGTAAGATTAATATATATGACAGCTGAAAAATTCTGACACAGAATTTTATACTCTCCAAAATTACTCTATAATGGTAAAACAAAACAAATCAAAATCAACAACTAACCAACCAACCAACCAATCAACCAACCAACCAACCAACCATGTGAAATAAAGATAAATCTACTGTTATTGCTAAAGACCTTGAATAAGAAGAGATTCAGCATGAAAAGCTTTTCAGGTTGAAAGAGAACATAGAGGCTGACAAGGAAACTTGGTGGCTAAGAGCACTGGCTGCTCTTTCCGAGAACCTAGGTTTAATTCCTAGCACTCACAACTGTCTATGACTCTTGTTCCAGGCGACCTGGTGTATTCATCTACCCTTAGTGCCTATACATAGGGTAAGAAAAACCGAAAATATAAAAATAAATTGAGAGATCAGACCACATTCTCTGAAGATACGATGACCATGAAATGTAAGAAAGGACAAAAAGAAAATTTAATAGCAGACTGATGTAGAGATAAAAAACCAAACAAACAAAACAAAACAAAAAACTTTTAACAGACTATGTGCTGTGTATTCACAAGTGATTGTGTAACATATAAAGATTATTACACACTGTGACTTAGTTGAATTCATCTTGGAATGCATAGTTAGTTTAATGTCCAAAATCAATTAATGCAATACACTGCATTAATATAATAAAGAAAAAAATCTATATTATTATCTTAGTTAGCACACAAAAAGCTTGACAAAAATCCACACTCATTCATGATTAAAACTTAAACAAAGTAGAAAAAGAACAGAATTGCCTTAGCCAGATAAAATCAACCTCTGCTGGCCTGAAGAGATGGCTAGTGGATTAAACTGCTTTTAGTTCTAAGAGGGGACACAACTTTGAAGCCCAGAACTCATATCAGGAGTCTCACAGCCTTCTTTCTCTAACTCTAATTCCAGGGCTCAAATGCTCTCATTTGGCCTCTAAGATCACTTATGCAGTGCATCCGTTTGCACACACACACACACACACACACACACACATTCACAAACACACATTTTTAAAAATGCTTTTAAACAATGAAGCTTTGTGTCTTACTCAGGGTTACTATTTCTCTCACAACACACCATGACCACATCAAATCTTATAAAGAAAAAACTTTAATTTGGTTTGGTTTCTAGTCCAGAAGTTTAGTCCATTATCATGTTGGCAGGGGGCATGGAAGCCAGCAGGCAGACATAGTTGTGGAGAAGGAGCTGAGAGTTCTATATCTAGATAGGCAAGCAGCAGGAAGAGAGAGTGTAAGTCAATTAGGTCTGATTTGAGCTTCTGAGACCTCTATATACACCCTCTAGTGACTCTGACTCGCTTCTTCCAACAAAGTGACAACTACTCCAAAAAGGCCATATCTCCTGATAGTGCCACTCCCTAAGGTCCTATGGAGGGCATTTTCACTCAAACCACCACACCTTGAGAAGATCTTAATTACCATTTTATTTGTTAGTACAATACTGTTCACGTGCAGGATGGATACTCAAGTGTGTGAGCAAGATGCTTAACACTACAGCAACATGGAGAAGGTGAGACACATAACAGCTGACTTGGCCAAGGTCATTATTTGAGCAAAGCACTCATTATCTGAAGAAAGCTTGTTATAAAAATAAGTCCTGGGCTTTTCTTTTGTGGAAGTCCACTTGCCCATAGCCTTCTGATATGGCATAGCTCAATGCCAAAGGGCTCAGTAGCACATTGAATGCCTTTGAACGTACCAGCCTCCAAAACTGTTAGAAAAATACATTTGTTTTCCCTGTAAATTATGTAATTGATTGCATTCTATTATAACAGTGTTAGTTGAATTAGATGAACCCAAATCAGACACAAACCTAGATACCTGTTATCAGGTATCTGAAACTTTAATGTAATGTCTGCTTGATTCCAATGGGAAAAAAGAAACAGGAGACATTCCAACTGAAGAGAAAATATAAGTATTTTACTATTCATTGGTCACATAATTATCTATGTAGAAAAATTGCAAGATACAAAAAAAGGCTAGCATTAATATATTAGTTTTGTAAAAGCCACAACATAAAGTAACTGCAACAAAATAGTTTTATTTTTGTATGCCATATATACATATATATTTAATAGAAAATACTCATTGAAAGTCTTTTTTTAAAATCATTTATAATGTCATTCAAAATATATGTATAGACAAATATTTAATAAAATATTTAAAGCAACTAAATTAATAACTGTACTACATTATTGGAAGAGGTTTAACCAGAACCAAATAAATGCAGAAATTGATGTTGAGTTGGACCATATTCCCAGTGCAGGTAAGGCTTGAGGAAGTTATTATCTTAAAATTAGAGACTCTTAGTCAGGGTTTGTATTCCTGAACAAAACATCATGACCAAGAAGCATGTTGGGGAGGAAAGGGTTTATTGAGATTACACATCCACATTGCTCTTCGGCAACAAAGGAAATCAGGACAGGAATTCACACAGGGCAGGAACTTGGAGGCAAGAGCTGATGCAGGGGCCATGGAGAGGTGCTGCTTACTGGATTGCTTTCCCTGGCTTGTTCAAGTTGCTTTCCTATAGAACTGTATTGGCTAGTTTTGTGTGTCAACTTGACACAAGCTGGAGTAATCACAGAGAAAGGAGTTTCAGTTGAGAAAATTCCTCCATGAGATCCAGAGGTAAGGCATTTTCTCAATTAGTGATCAAGGTGGGAGGGCCCCTTGTGAGTGGTACCATCTGTGGGCTGGTAGTCTTGGGTTCTATAAGAAAGCAGGTTGAGCAAGCCAGGAGAAGCAAGCAAGCCAGTAAGTGACATCCCTCTATGGCCTCTGCATCAGCTCCTGCTTCCTGACCTGCTTGAGTTCCAGTCCTGACTTCCTTTTGTGATGAACAGCAGCATGGAAGTGTAAGCCGAATAAACTCTTTCCTCCCCAACTTGCATCTTGGTCATGATGTTTGTGCAGGAATAGAAACCCTGACTAAGACAAGAACCCAGGACTACTAGCCCAGGGATGGCACCACCCACAATGGGCCCTCCCACCCTTGAACACTAATTGAGAAAATGTCTTACAGCCGGATCTCATGGAAGCATTTTCTCAAAGGAGGCTACTTTCTCTGTGATAACTTCAATTTTTGTCAAGTTGACACAAAAAAACAGCCAGTACATAGAGTCTACCTTCTACTCATGTGAGTTATTATCTCTTTATATCACACATTGATTATATCACAGATTAATCAAATGTTTAGATAATTCCCCAATCTAATAAGAATAACAGTATCTTATAATATTTTATCTTTCAACATTTCTGATGACAAATATATTTTACATGAGTATTGGAAAGTAATGTTTTTACTCTATAGAGCATTAACTTTCAGTTTTCAATTTACTTCAGAAAAACTTTGCAGTCATCACTTCCCTTATTTGCTGTATTATCAAATTAATCTTTGAATGGAGCAGCCAGGGTCATGATCCTTCTGTTCTCCATCTGCACCCTGGAGTTAACCTTGTGGTACAGCTCTCCATACCCAAATCCTGGAGAAAGGTGATCTCCCAGGAGTGCTAGCACACCTAAGATCACAGGCTCACAGGTTCACAGGAAGGACAGGCTCCAGTCAAAGATGGCAAGACCAACTAACACCAGGAATAATCAGATGGTGAGAGGTAGGCACAAGAAACTAAGCAACAGAAACCAAGGCTACTTGGGACCATCAGAACCCAATACTCCCACTACAGCGAGCCCTGGATACCCCAACACACCTGAAAAGCAAGATTCTGATTTAAAATCACATTTCATGGTGAGGATAGAGGATTTTAAGAAGGACATAAATAACTCCTTTGAGGCAATACAGAAGAGCACAAGTAAAAAAGTAGAAACCCTTGAAGAGGAAACACAAAAACCCCTTAAAGAAATACAGGAAAACACAACAAACAGGTGAAGGATTTGAAGAAAACAATCCAGGATCTAAAAATGGAAATAGAAATAATTAAGAAATCACAAAGGGAGACAACCCAGGAGATAGAAAACCTAGGAAAGAGATCATGAGTCATAGATGCAACAGAATACAGGAGACAGAAGAGAGAATCTCAGGTACAGAAGATACCTCAGAAAACGTTAACACAATAGTCAAAGAAAATGCAAAATGTAAAAAGCTCCTAACCCAAAACATCCAGAAAATCTAGGACACAATGAGAAGACCAAACTTAAGGATAATAGGTTTAGAAGAGAGCAAAGATTCCCAACTTAAAGGGCCAGTAAATATCTTCAACAAAATTATAGAAGAAAATTTCCTTAAGCTAAAGAAAGAGATGACCATAAACACCCAGGAAGCCTACAGAACTCCAAATAGAATGGACCAGAAAAGAAATGCCTCCTGTCACATAATAATCAAAACACCAAATGCACAAAACAAAGAAAGAATATTAAAAGCAGTGAGAAAAAAAGGTCAAGAAACATATAAAGGTAGATCTGTCAGAATTACACCAGAGTTCTCTCCAGAGACTATAAAATCCAGAAGATCCTGGGCAGATGTCATGAAGAACCTAAGAGAACACAAATGCCAGCCCAGGCTACTATATTCAGCAAAACTCTCGATTACTCTAGATGGAGAAACCAAGATATTCCATGGCAAAACCACATTTACAAAATATCTTTCAACAAATGTAGCCCTATAAAGGATAATAGATGGAAAACTCCAACATGAGGAGGAAAAGTACACCCTAGAAAAAACAAGAAATTAATCTTCTTTCAAAAAATACAAAAGAAGATAGCCACACAAATGTAATTCCACCTCTAATAACAAAAATAAGAGGAAGCAACAATCATTATCACTTAATATCTCTTAACACCAATGGACTCAATTCCCCAATAAAAAGACATACACTAACAGACTGAATATGTAAAGAGGACCCAGCATTTTCCCATACAGGAAATGCACCTCAATGACAAAGACAGACACTACTACTTCAGAGTAAAAGGCAGAAAAAAAAAATATTCCAAGCAAATGGTCCCAAGAAACAAGCTGGAGTAGTCATTCTAATATTGAATAAAATCAACTTTCAACCAAAAGTTATCAAAAAAGATAAAAAAGGACAATTCATACTCATCAAAGGAAAAATCTACCAAGAAGAACTCTCAATTCCAATTATCTATGCTCTGAATACAAGGGAACCACATTCATCAAAGAAGTTGATAAACAATTTCAGCAAAGTGGCTGGATATAAAATGAACTCAAACAAATCAGTAGCCTTCCTCTACTCAAACAATAAATAGGCTGAGAAAGAAATTAGGGAAATGACACCCTTTACAATAGTCACAAATAACATAAAATAACTTGGTGTGACTCTAACTAAGCAAGTGAAAGATCTGTATGCCAAGAACTTCAAGTATCGGAAGAAAGAAATTGGAGAAGACCTCAGAAGATGGAAAGGTCTCCCATGCTCATGGGTTAACAGAATTAGTATAGTAAAGTTGGCCATCTTGCTGAAAACAATCTACAGATTGAGTGCAACCCCCCCACCAAAATTCCAACTCAATTCATAGAGTTAGAAAGGGCAATTCTCAAATTCATTTGGAATAACAAAGATTTGGAAACCCAAGATAGCGAAAAATATCTGAAGGAATCACAATCCCTGACCTCAAGCTGTATTACTGAGCAATAGTGATAAAAACTGCATGGTATTGGCACAGAGACAGACAGGTAGATCAATGGAATAGAATTGAAAACCCAGAAATAAACCCACAGACTTACGATCACTTGATCTTTGACAAAGGAGCTAAAACTATCCAGTGGAAAAAAGAAAGCATTTTCAACAAATGGTGCTGGGTCTACTGGTGGTCAACATGTAGAAGAATGAAATCTTTCCATTCTTATCTCCTTGTACAAAGCTCAACCCAAGTAGATCAAGGACCTCCACATAAAACCAAGTACACTGAAACTAAGAGAAGAGAAAGTGGGGATGAGCCTAGAACACATGGGCATAGGGTAAAGTTTCCTGAACCGAACACCAGTAGATTATGCTCTAATATCAACAATAGACAAATGGGACCTGATAAAATTGCAAAGCCTCTGTAAGGCAAAGGACACTGTCAATAGGACAAGACGGCAACCAACAGATTGGGAAAAGACCTTTGATCGTACATCCACCAGAGGGCTAATATCTAATATATACAAAGAGCTCAGGAAATTAGACTCTAGAGAACCAAATAATCCTATGAAAAAATGGGGTACAGAGCGAAACAAAAATTCACAAATGTGGAATATAGAATGGCCCAAAAGCATCTAAAGAAATGTTCAGCATTCTTAGTCATTAGGGAAATGCAAATCAAAACAACCCTGATATTCCACCTCACACCAGTCAGAATGCGTAAGATCAAAACTCAGGTGACAGCAGATGCTGGAGATGGAGAAAGAGGAACTCTTCTCCATTGTTGGTGAGATTGCAAGCTGGTACAACCACTCTGGAAATCAGTTTGGTGGATCCTCAGAAAATTGGACATAGTACTACCTGATGACCCAGCTATACCACTGCTGGGCATATACCCAGAAGATGCTCTAACAGATAATAAGGACACATGCTCCACTATGTTCATAGCAGTTATATTTATAATAGCCAGAAGTGGGAAAGAACCCAGATGTCCTTCAACAGAGGAATGGATACAGGAAATGTGGTAAATCTACACAATGGAGTACTACCCAGCTTATAAAAATAATGACTTCATGACATTCTTAGGCAAATGGATGAAACCAGAAAACATCATTCTAAGTGAGATAACCCAGTCACAAAAGAACACACATGATATGCACTCAGTGAAAAGTGGATATTAGCCCCAAACCTTGGAATGCTGAAGATACATTTCCATATGAAGCTCAAAAAGAAGGAATACCAAAGTATGGATACTTCAGTCCTTCTTAGAAGCAGGAACAAAATACTCACAGGTGGTTGATGGTCGAGGGACATAGGAGGAAGAGAGAAGGGGGAAGAGGAAAAGGGGGGCAGGATCAGGTATGGGAGGAGACAGAGATGATATACAGAGGGTCAGGAATTTGAACAGAGGTATGTAGCATTGGGGGATGGGGAACAGGGGTAGCCACCAGCAAGGTCCAGATGCAAGGAAAGCAAGAGGCTCCCAGAACTCAGTGGGAACGAGGTTAGCTTAAATGCCCTACAAAGTGGAGGGAGAACCTGTAGAGACCATATCCAGAGGTTATACCAGGCCCCCGGTTGGGGGATAGGGCCCTCCCCTCATCTCCAAATTTTTATCCCATAATTTCTCCCTGTCTAAAGGAAATGGAGATAAAGTATGGTGCAGAGATGGAAGGAAAGGCCATCCAGAGACTGCTGCACCTGGGGATCCATCCCATATACAGACAGCAAACCCAAAGACTCGACACTATTGTGGATGCCAGGAAGTGCTTGCTGAAAGGAGCCTAATATAGCTGTCTCCTGAGAGGCTCTGCCAGAGCCTGACAAATACAGAGGCAGATGCTCAGAGCCATTCATTGGACTGAGCACAGTTTCTCCAATGAAGGAGTTAAAGAAAGGACTGAAGGAGCTGAAGGGGTTTGCAACCCCATAAAAAGAACAACAATATCAACCAATCAGACCCCCCAGAGTTCCCAGGGACTAATCCACCAACCAAAGAGTACACATGGACGGACCCATGGCTCCAGCCGCATATCTAGTAGAGAATGGCCTTGTCTAGTGTCAATGGGATGAGAGTCCCTTGGTCCTGTGAAGGCTAGATGCCCCAGTGTAGGGGGATGCCAGATCAGGGAGGTGGGAATGGAGTGGGTGGGTGGGGGAGCACCCTCATAGAAATAGGGGGATCGGGATGGGATGGAGTTTTCCAGAAGGAAAACTGGGAAAGGGGATAACATTTGAAATGTAAATAAATAAAATCCAATAATAAAAAGAAATTAAACTTTGTACATTAGACTATATCAATATTTTATGGGCTTAGGTGGTAGAAATTTTTTGAGAAAGCCTTTCTACTTCTAAAATGTATAATCATTATTTTCTAATACTTTCTCCAACACTTTATAGATTTCTTTATTTAGAGCTCTATTCAGTTGAAAATTTGTGTACGAAATACAATGTAGTAACCTAATGTTGTTTGTTTTTTCCACGTTTGCTAGTTTTTCTCACTCTATTTCAGATGATTTGTATTGTTCTTTTAATGCCATATTGTATAGTAGACTTGATATTTGAATCCTTGTTGAGTTTGCATACCTACAGAATATTTATATTTTTCCATGTTCTCCATAGCTTGTGCTTACATAGTACTTGGCTCATAGATACTAGTAAATATTTGGTTGCTGAAAGAGTACCAAGGTTGATTAAATTTTGAATATTAATAACAATGACACACATTTATATAGTCCTTTGTCACACATAAAGCATTTGTATACATATATTTAATTCCACTAACGACACTCTGTTAATAGAGTCAGTACTATATATAGCCTTCACTTTATGAATGAAGTGATTTGTTCAAGGTCACTCTGCCTCTGTGGAGTGAGCAGTGCCTTAGGAAACAACTCTATATCCATTACTTTTATTCTTTTCCCCAATAAATCTGCTTGGAGACTGAACATTGTCACTCTTGATTTTTCAACAATGGACTGATATCAGGAACAGAGACTTCATTGCCCATCCAGCACAGAGTTTATTTCTGTTATTCAGACTTGTAGTTTTTCACAACAAAATTCAGAGAAAGGATAGATCTTAATAGGACCACTGCAGGCATGCTAACCCTCTCCTTCTTAGAGCAACGTGTTTATATACGCGTAACAGTTGGCCAATCATGAAGCCATCAAACCTGGCAAAGGGCCTTCTAAGTATTGTCTTTCACTCCTAAGAGAAGATATCAGATGTGAAAATTCTTTGTTTTATTAATTTTTTTTCTTTACATCCCAAATGTTGCCCCAGATTCTTCTCCCATCCTCCTCCTCTACCTCTAATCGCTCACCACCCTACTTTTGATGCACATAGCAGCCGGAATGTCAATGGTCATCCTTCAGTTTGGTAGAAGAGACATTCAGCACTGAAGTGTGAAAAGCAGGGAGCCAGGGAGAAGGCTGTGAGCCAAGTTGATCTGTGAATGTCTCTGGATATAAATGCACATCTTTATTGTGGCTTCTATACATGTGGAACAGGGTGCTCCTGAATAACCTCAAGTCCCAGTGAGTGGGCACACATAGCTGGTACAGTTGCTTTCAGTCACATTTTTCTTGAAGATAGCAATAGCACTAACCATGGTGTTTCATGATCATGGTGTCTTGTTCTTTCTCTACCAGAGTCCTCTAGGATTTGAGGAGGTGACACACTTTTTTCCTCTTTCATGGTGTCTATCATCCAATTTTGAGAAAAACTATTTCATAATTTTTGGATAAATTTATACTTAACAAGCAGCAAAGACTTTTTATAAGGATGAAAATATACTATCTGCTAATACTTAAAAGAGATCTTGCAATATTCAAAGCCTTTGGGCTACAGAAAACCAAAATGTCTGTAGCTTGGACTCATTTCACAGTGTCTCTTAACCTCAAGTTTTTTCAACTTCCAAGACAAAATTTGCCTGCATATATTTTTGTGGAGTAAATACATAAAACTTACATTTTTGATAAGGTAACACATAAAAGCATGGAATAAATCACTCCACGTGATGCCACTGGACTCCATAGTCCTTGTCTTTATTTGCTGCATGGGGAGAGCTTATGATAGACTTTGACATCTGTGTGCAGAAATTGTAGCCCCAACATTAAGCAATAGGAGGTAGAGACTTTGTTGGGTAGGAAAATCATGAGGATGAGACCCCCCAGGAATCAATTAGTGCCTTTTAGAACATGATCTAGTGTTCCCAGTGACTTTTAGTGTTAGGGGGACAAACTACCTGAAACAAACCACTTAAAAGAAGAATTGGTTATTTTGCTGCATACTTTGAGAGAGTTCATCCCACCATGGTAGAGAGGCATGGAGCATTTCAGAAGTGGTCAGAGATGACAGAGCCCTAGGAACACTCTCTGTGACCTATTTATATGCTAGACTTCCTAAAATGTCTACAGCTTATCAAAGTGATGGCACCATCTGGACACCACACATTCAAATCACTAGTTGGTAAGGCTATTTAATATTATGTCCCTCACATCAGGAGAGTTTTTTCATATCAAGAGAGCCCTTTCATCTAGTGTCCCAGTTGGGAAGGTAGTCTGCAGCCAAGAATGTTGCCTTCTGCAGACTCTCACGGTTCTGTGCTGTGATCTAGGCTTTCCAGACATTAGCACTATGAGTAGGCCATATCCATTATCTGTAAGTGTCAGCCTAGGGTACTGAGTTATAAGCCTGGTGAACATGGTTAGCCTTTTCTTATTCAAGAATCACCACTAAATGGCTTGTTTCTGATATCTGTATGAGAAAGAGTCAACTGTGATAGATACAGCATAGATAATGTTTAACATGAGGCCAGTATAGGTGAGAACTTGTAAAATGCAGTGAGAACCCAGAGGCCACACATTCTTAGGAGTTTCTGGAAACCCTGTTTGCTTGGAGATGCTTAGGTGGGAATTATTCTCCAGTACAGTTCCTGGGTAAGAACCTGGTTTTCTTGCTGCTGCTGCTGCTGCTGCTGCTGCCCTCTTGGCTGCTTTGATAGCTCAATATCCTCTAGCCCTTCAGAATGCCCTCTTATTATCATACGGAGACTACCCTTTCCCCTGGTAATTGTCAGGGATACCCTCCAGCTGCCCTCTTCCCCTTGCTAATTGCCTTCTGTTTTCTCCATCCCTTGGTCACATTCCTGGCTCTGCCCTCCTGTCACCTCCTTACTGTCTCAACCCTGCTTGATTTGTTGCCTGAATTTTAGTGGCCTGGGCCCTTCTGCCCTTCATTCTGCCTGCTGCTGGATGATTCCCCCACTGCTTCATCCACCTGCTGCGTGTCCAGGGTCACCTTCCTGCTGTCTGTTCCACCTGTCCCTGGGCTGTTTGATTTCATCCCTGAAACACACAGATGGGATCTCTCCAGCTTCAATGTAATTTTTCTAATGGAGAAGTGAAATGCAAATGAGAGTACAGAGTAAATAGAAAAAAAATAACACACACACACACACACACACACACACACACCAGAAGTACCAGTTGTACAGAATCCAGAGTCATTTGCCTATAAGCTATGTCTGTCTCAGAACCAGGATCTAGAATGAAGGCCAAAATGGGAAGAGAAAAACTCTGTAACCTGGCTAAAATACACCCCTGGCTGAGTGAGAATTTACAGAGGGTAAAGGTTCTTCTTTGACATTGGACAGTGCAAGTGAGCATTTTGCTTTGGCAGAATACATGTCTATTCAGTGCTTATAGCTGCCTTTCTCTGCATGGCATAATTTAGCTGAGCCCTTTACAACTGCTGTGGATATTTCTAATTCATCTCTGGCACAAATCATTCCCTATCTATTTTAGACCCTTTTGGGCAAAGCGAACTGGATTTTCTTTTTGGTAATGTTTTTTCTAATTTGTTCGAACTGGCACTAAAGATTTTAAAACTGGATATAGTTACAAGTTGATAGAGTTTTCTGTTGAGAACTTTGGTCTCAAAGACATAGTTCTGTTTAGAAGAGAAAAGTTCCTTTCAGAATGCGCATTAATTGCGTTAGAATATCAGGGTTTCTATTCTTTGAGTAGACGATGTGACATAGCTTCAACAGTGAATCTCCACATATGACTAAGAGCTCAAAGAGAAGACGAAGGGTGATGTGTAGGGATACTGGCTCAGGATATAGCACTGAGGTTAGGTTTTCTTTTCTTCCCTTCTTAGAAGTAAACGGACACTTCTTCCTTACAGCATTCTCATCAGAGCTCTGAAGATGTGTGCTCTCATCCACAGCAGGTATATGACTACTGTCTTAGTCAGGGTTTCTATTCCTGCACAAACATCATGACCAGGATGCAAGTTGGGGAGGAAAGGGTTTATTCAGCTTACTCTTCCACGCTGCTGTTCATCACGAAAGGAAGTCAGGACTGGAACTCAAGCAGGTCAGGAAGCAGGAGCTGATGCAGAGGCCATAGAGGGATGTAACTTACTGGCTTGCTTGCTTGCTTGCTTCCTCTGGCTTGCTCAGCCTGCTTTCTTATAAAACCCAAGACTACCAGCCCACAGATGGTACCACTCACAAAGGGCCCTTCCCCCTTGATCACTAATTGAGAAAATGCCTTACCGCTGGATCTCATGGAGGCATTTTCTCAACAGAAACCCTTTTCTCTGTGATAACTCCAGCTTGTGTCAAGTTGACACACAAAACCAGCCAGTACAATTACTTACCTTTAACTTAATCAAAAATACTTCCCAACATAAAGATGCACTGCTTCCAACTGAAAGCTTTCTCTCTTCTTAAGCTGACAACCAGAACAAATTGTTTTGTTCTTCAATTATTAAGACTAATTTTTTTTGCTATAACCCAACTTGTTGTATATTCTATTAGCAATGTATGAAATACATGAGACCTACATTTTTGATTACCTGACACATAAAAGCATGGAAGAAAGGGAACTTCATTCCATCTGATCCGTTGGATTTGATAGTCCTTGCCTGAATTTGCGGCATGGAAAGAGCTTGTGATAGACCTTGACATCTGTGTGCAGAAATCATAGCACCCACATTAAGCAATAGGAGGTGGAGAATTTGTTGAGTTATAAAATCATGAGGACAAGACCCCCAGGAATTGATTGATCTCTTTGAGAGAGTTCACCCCACTATGGTAGGGGGTCATGAAGCATTTCAGACTAAGGGTCCTGGCCACTTTTACCAAAGTAAACTAAAACAACAGGCTCTCTGCTACCTTCTGTTTTTTAAAATACTTAATTCTCTCTCTCTCTCTCTCTCTCTCTCTCTCTCTCTCTCTCTCTCTGTATTTTATGCATGTCTGTATGTGTGTTCAGGTTGACTCATCTATGTGCCTGTATCAAAGCCAGTTGACATCCTCCAGTGTCTGTTTTCATGACTCTCCATCCTATTCCCTTGACAGTTTCTCATCTAACCTGGAACTGATTATTACTCAGCTAAATTTTTCTAGCCCATGAGTCCAAACATTCTTCCTGTCTTCTCCCTCATACACCTCTGAGGCTAAGGTACACAGGGGCATGATCAGCTTTTCACTTTTGTGTTGGAATAAAAATAAAGTCTTCATACTTGTGCATCAAGATTTCTCTCTCTCTCTCTCTCTCTCTCTCTCTCTCTCTCTTCCTCTCTCTCTCCCACCGTGTGTGTGTGTGTGTGTGTGTGTGTGTGTGACCAACTGTGCACTTGATCAAGTTAACATAGACAGATTCCAAAGCTCTCCATTGATAACTAATTATCAACACCTGCTTTTTTTTTTTTTTTTTTTTTTTTTGACAAAATCCCTAATCTATGTCAGAATGTGAGAAAATTGAGTTTACAATAGAGCCATTATCTTTTATGGAAGGTAAATGTGCATAAAGGTTAGGCTCCCATGGTACAGTGAAAGGTATTGATTGTTTCAATGTGAATTACAGGAGCTGGGCTAAAGGAAATGTTAGGTATAGCTAGTCTCATTCCTTTAATATGACAATATATTGCCCAGGTCTCTAGGAGACAGGAGTCACTCAGCTACTGCAATTGCCGGTGTGTGATGTGAGCCCTTGCTCTCCACCTTTGTACATTTTCTTGGGAACTTTTTTACATTAAATTTCTCAGATCACTCACTTTTACTTGACCCTTATCTTTGGACTGGTGATGGGGATAATTATTGCCATAAATCACAAAGTGGTGCTGATTTGGCAGATGTGAAGAGAAAAAAAGTGCAATTGTACTAGGCTTAAGTGAATAAATCTGAGACCAGGTCACAGTCCACATCATATGAAAAATCTGAGTGCTGACTGTGTCAGATTGACACAGGGACCACTGTGCCTGTTCATCTCACAGCACTAAGCACATGGCCGTCATCACTCAGAATTAGCTCAATTTTCCATCATAGGTGCTTTTAAATGTTACAGCCGTAAGAACTGTAGCAATTAACAACCAAAGAAGACTGAGGAGAGTAAGAGAGCTAAAAGCTTGTTTTAGGGATATTGAAAGGGAAGTATCTTTTTCCTATATCTTTCAAGTCATTATGTTTAATGTATCTTAAATATGTGATGAGAAATTTTTAGTTCTATCTTCTGCAGAGTAGCATGTAGAACTGCCATCTCCCAAACTACCTAAGTGGTCTTATAAACCACACAGATTTCTCTTCCATGTGAGTCTTAGACATTAGTAAGGCATTTCTGTTTCCATGCTAGACTGCAGCTGGCTATCAAACTTTTCAGACTACAGTTCACATGTATCTTTAATGATTATGTAAAGCTCTCCATTCTGGAGTAGTTGGGGTAGAGCCTAATTATTGGAAATCTTCCAGTCATTTTGACATGACTGATGCTTCTTTCATAATCTCATTAGAAATGATAAGCAGTTTTTCTGTGTACAGATTCTTCTTCTGGACACCAGGACACCAGAAATCTCTATTTCCATATGGAATGTAACAATGCTGATATGACAAACTGGGACACTGTATTGTGTGCTCCCATGGACCTTCACTGTGTTTCCAGATTGTGTGATTCTGTGTTGGCCTTTCATTGAAAATACACCCTTGGCTAAATGGGTATTTGGTGGCTGGTTCAGGGACTTAATCACTAGGAAACACTAAAAGCTGCGAGGCTTGTCTCTGCACACATGCATTTTGAGCCATCGCTCCAGTCTGTGAACTTACACATGAGGCCTCTTCTAGTCTTAAATCACCCAAGCTAATTACAACTTGCTAATTGGACGACATAGATTTCTGTAGTTGCAATCTACTGAACTGAAATTTTAAAAGAAGAGAACTGAATACCTTAGTTATTCTTAACATATTCAACACTTTCTACAAGTGGTTAACTCCCAAGTGTATACATTTAGACAGATTTCTTCTATGGTGTGCAGACTTCCTGCCTTCTGGACTTCTCCCTATGTTTTTCTCAACTCACAGCATGCTTAAATGGGAACTCTTAATTCTTTCTCCTTAGGACCTATCCCACTGATTATGTAGTCTATCAGGGTTTTTAGATAAAAGTTACCATTATGAGCCACTTGCCAGATCAACAAACCTGAACATCTCAGGGAATTTCTCCCTGTTCTCATTGTTCTTCCCTACAAACCCAGCCAGGAACCCTATCCTTAGACAAGTGGGATATCCTTGTCTTCTTTTAACAAGCCCAACAACACCAAAGAATATATAAGTCACTTATTTAGGGCCTCCTTTTCTGTAACACCAACTTCCTAATAGTCCTCTACTCAAAAGAAATAGCAATTTTTAAAAATATTTACAAAAAAAGTAGATCTCATGATGAAGGTCATAAAATACATTTAATTTGTCCTTGATTATTAAAAATATATAAACCTTGCCTATGAACCAAAAGGCATCATCATACTTTGTCTGTGAGCTTCTTGTACTCAACTCTGGAGACTAAAGAACATTGCTCCCCCCACTTCTTTAGTCTTTACTGGTCCCAAGCAAATGGGCAAGCACCTCTGGCTGCCATCACACTTGTCAGTCTTCTTTCACTGCGATGAGGTTTCTCTCTGCTCCCCACCCATTTGCTCAGAACATGATTAGACTTTCATGGTTCTTTATCCTTCAATCCACAGGGTCCTCCTTCTCTATCTGCAACCCCTCACTGGATATTTCTAGTGTACTATTTAGCAACTTTCTCTGTTATCTTCTCTGTATCCTGGATCATAGGTTGAAGTGGTGTCTTGTGATCACTAGCACTTCATCCCATATCTCTACTATGGAGTTTTTCCATTTGATCATTTCCTGATATATTCATCCTGTACAATATAAGTCCTGAGACAGAGCAGGTATTCAATAACCACACTTTTACTTAAATGTGATTAATAAAGTGAAGAATGTTACACATTCCTATAAAGAAATACTTCACTTGTGGATGTGACTTAAATGACCCGAATTGTAAGCCAATCTGAACAAGATGTTCTTGAATGTACAAAATGATATTTTTCACAAAATTACAAGAGTTAGATACCTTCATTGACCAAGAGGGACAAGAACCATAACAGAAAAAAATACATTCTGAATTGTAGTATTTAATAGCATTTTTGAGGAAGCAGTAGAGCGTACTACTTTTCTCACCATATAAATCTCAGTTGAGATTTGAATTTTAGAGAAAATATTTAGTAAATAGAAAACATAACTAAGCAAGAAAAATAACTGGGTATTAAGGAAAAAATGGACCTACATAATGTAGCTGTGATTACCAATAAATGATATTCTCTGACTGTGATCAGCAAGTCAACTATATAAGTACATTTATTAGTCATTTAACACTATGTAAGAATGAGTATATTTGCAAGCCACTTGATAAATTACTGGAGATGTCAATATTAAATACACAGTCATTATTCTTGGAACTCAGACTGGTAAATGTATGAGCAATGGTCACCTTTAAAGTGTCATGGAGGGACAAAGATCCCTCTCAGGAGCTTGGATAAGCCGGGAGAGGGCCAAAGACACGCCCCACAGCAAACCAGGAACTGCCCTGAACCCGCGAGACACAGGGACCGAGATCAGACCCGATGCCACAGCTCTCGAAACCCAAACACCTCTCAGAGAGAGCTGGTATTCAAGGAATACTGACACAGAGACCTGCAGGAGGGGCAAGCCACAACCAGACAGAGTAAGATCAGCTAACAACAGAGTCAACAAGATGGCAAAAGGCAAGGGCAAGAACATAAAGAACAGAAACCAAGAGTACTCTGCACCAT
>CM052715.1:17326031-17349160 GCA_028551405.1 Uromys caudimaculatus | reverse complement strand
GCCACAGCCGCCCGCTTTTGGGATCTGGGGGGGTTTCTAGGCCCGCCTACCTCGTCCCTGTGTCTTGCGGGTTCAGGGCAGTACCTGGTGAGCTGTGGGGCGCGTCCCCGGCCCACTCCTGGCTCTTACGATCTGAGTGGGATCTTTGTCCTGGCGCTGATTAGCTGTGGAGCCCTGTGGCCCAAGCTGAGGTTTCCCTATTATCCATCTTTTATGGTTGGAAAACTTCAGTGTTAGTTTCTTCAAAATAGAGAGGAGATGTATAAGGCAAAGATTCTGTTATATTCTCTTGCAGTGGTTTTCCATAAAGAAACATTTGAAGCACAACTTATAGTTATCAAGTTATGGAGAATAATGACTTTGACTGAGTACTGTAACAATCCCTAAGTTTTTAAAATATTAATTTTTATAATACATATTTTTAAAATATTAATTTCTTTTATGTGTATGCAAATTTTGCCTGCATTTATGTAAGCATACCATGTGTGTTCAGTACCAGAAAGGAAAAAGGCATCAGATACCTCAGAACTGGAGTTACTGGTGGGTGGTTAGCTGCCTTGTAAGTGTTCAGAACCAACCATGCTGCTCAGTAAGAGTAGCAAATGGTCTTAACTACTACCCAATCTCTCCAGTCCCCAATTCTCACATGTATTTTCAAATCAAAGTGCTCTCTGTCAAAATTATTAGACAGTCATGAGTCTCTGATTTAAATGTCTGGCTTCATAAATTCTTTGTACTGAGAATGGCAGAAGAAATCTTGCAAATGTAGCAACATCTTTTGTCATGAGCGAGGAACACTTAAACTGCTCCCTGAGATAAGAACTGAGAGACGCTAATAGAAGGTACCACTTTCTCAGTCATCCTCAGGAGTTTGTGTGGTTAGTTTAGAGACGATAACAATGGCCAATGTATGGGTCAGGGCGAGGAGAATCTTTTTTCCTGTAGTCTTATTCTTTTTAAAATGGTGCTTTTTTGGGCCAGATTTCTGAGTTATCTGTGAAGCTGTATAATTAAGACTGAACTATTCTTCTTCATTTAAGCTTTTGTTTTGTGTTGCTAGGCACCTTAAATATCCACAGTTCTGCCTTTCCTTCATTGTTTAAAGGTGCTTACATTCTTATTTCCAACTACATTTTTGTGTAAATTTGAGTCATTATATGATCATGAATTTTAAAGCTGCATAAACTACTCTTTTGTAAGATAGCCTTTATAATCATTAAAGAAACTATATCCACTCTGAAAACACAGTAACTATATTTTGCCAGAACAAAACCAGACCTTCTTTACACTATGAAAATTTAAGCATTCTAGCACTGCTCTTGTCTCAGTTCTTGGTTCTAACATAATTAGTACTAGTCTGGTATGTTCTTCATGGCCTCGCACCTATATACACCACACACATAGGAGATCTCACTAATTCATCACATACCAACCAATAATGGCTCCTGCTGGGCACTGGGGTTCAGAGAATGGTGGCTTTTTGTATGCCATGAATTTGAAATTGGCCTAATTGAATCCCTGCGGGCTTCAATTCAGTGATGGTGACCTTACACTTAAGATGAACAGATATAGATACACAGGTAGAGAAGGGGAACTATCAACTGCATATGTTTCTATTTTGTGAAAATGAGCCCTATTGAACAAGAATGCTAGTAGAGAGACATAGAAGAGTACGCCTCTCCTTCCACCTCCACAGACTCTCCATTAACCTTCTCCTCTGGGTATCTTCTGCTACCTTCCTATTGTTTTCTTTACAGAAACATCCTTGTCCTCCTCACGTCTTCCTGTCTATCTCATTATTTCTCATATTTCTTATTCTCGCGTATAGTTTTTCTTCTTTCTGTGTTCACGATTGAGTTAGGAGTACCATACTCAAGGATAGTGGTTGAGATGATTAATCTTGTATCTCAAGAAGCATGAATTTCAGAGGACTCACTCATATTTTTGGAAAATTGCTATGTTTTTTACATGTCAATTTTTCAGAGCAGAAGATGAAGAGTTCCTAACGTGATGGTCGAGGGAAAAGTGAAGAGCAGACACACCTGAGAAATGTAAAGGTAACTGGACAGATTCCCAGTCAGGAGGGGGCAGGGCTAGGGTGCACCTTAAGAGTATTTGGGAGGGATTTATATCTCGTAACCATGAATTCTTCACCTGTAGTTCATTTGGTCATTGCAATGTGAACTTCAGATGTCTGCTTTTTGCATTCACAGCAATATCACTAATAAATCAAGGAAAACTGTTGGGAAAATATATAGCAAAACTCCAACTGAGCTCCTTACAGAAGATCAACAACAGTCCCTAATCTGATACCACTGTGTGGTGATTCTTGCAGTGGTACAGAGAGGCCAGTGCACTTTATAGCTCAGACATGTCTACTCTGAATGTCAGCTGTCTATGAATAGACTTCCACATAGAAGCTGCGGTGGGCTTAGTTGCTTACAGATGCAAAATATGCACTTTACAAAGAAAATAAAAACACTTCTTTCCCATGGTATTTTTGAAAAAGTAATGCATGGAATGCCAGGCCTTGGAATCTGAATGGCAAAGCTAATGAAAAGACAGAAATTTGGAGAGAATATTGAATTTGAGAGTCTCCGAGAGTTTTCCCCAAATGAGTTGTTAAGTCCCTGTGACAGAGAGCATCCCTGCTAGATAATGACAGTCATTCGATTCTAAACACAAACCATATTGTCCATGATTAAAGGCAGGTGCTTGGGAGAGCATTCGGGGCACTGTGGCCAGACCTCAAGGTTTGAATCAACAGCACTAATAAGCATCACAATAAATAACACAATCCTGACTGTATCTCCAGAGGAAGTAAGCATATTTATGATACCAGAAGGCTTAAAGTACCCATTTTGGTAAAGACATTTAAATTCTTATATATTGGACGCATATTGTTGTTATAAAACATAGATCTTATCTCAAAGAGAGTGAGATATAGTTGATTATGTAGCAAATATGACTGGCCATGACTTAGAAACACAGATTTATTTCATTGTCTCAAGTACCATGTTTGACCTGCAAATGATGGCATGAGCTTATCAGATATAGCTTATATAGCTTATGTAGGTAACAAATAGATATGTACACATACACACACACACACACACACACACGCACATGCATGCACACACATGCACACACAAACGCACACACATTCACACGCACACACACACGTACACACACATACACGCACATGCACACATGCACACACGCACAAACACACACACAGACGTGTGTACATGCACACATCCATAATGCACACAACTAAAACCAGTTTTCCCTGTCACCTCATGAAAGCATCCACGGCAACTACTATTTTGTTAATTGGGGCAAATAGAAGAGTGAAGTCATCTGTCAAAGTGTTTTGTGTGGCTGTGTCTGTTTCTGTTGGTAGAAACCATTGTCAAATGACTATTAACATCCTTTTCTTCCTGACTCTTCCTTATAGAATGCACCTATCTTTGTATTGATTTTCTTTTGTCCATAAGTGTCATGGTATGTCTTTCTTTAAATTATCATTGAAGATACGTTGTGTCAAGTGTTGAAAATATCACATTAGATTCATTCGAACTGTTTAATATATCTTTCAACTCTCTGACCGGATAAAAATCATTTTGCATGAACGGTTAAGTTCATTTAACATCAACTGAATACTTGTATGTCCCACCTAGCTACCAGATTTGCATGCGTCATCCCGCTCAGCACAATTGTGTGAGAGAGATATTCTGCTTCCAGTCTTAGACCCCCCAACTAAAACAAGGAAAAGTCAGTGTTTTGTCCCAGGACATAAGACTATAAGTAGAAGAGCTGAGGTCAGAAGGAAATTAGTCTGAATCCATTGCCCTGCCTTCTCAGGAGAGCGTTGTGATACAAATCGAACCTATTGTGTGCCATAAGTGAGGACTCTAGATATACTGTACTGAAATAAATAAATAGATAGATAGATAGATAGATAGATAGATAGATAGATAGATAATTAGATAAATAAATAAATAAGACAAGTAGAATTCCCTTTCATCACAAAGGCCTCGCCCTCAACTTCAGGGTAAACCAGAAGTTTATGCCTTTCTTGCCCACTGCAGAACACGTGCTGTGTATCTAAAGTAATCAAAACAAATCAGACACCTAATTGCTAGTCCTGTGTGCACAGAGCTGATATAGGAACACAGGCTTTCTCCTGCTGGATTATTCTAATATCCTCCAGTCATAAATTCTACTGGAGGGATGCCAGGTTGATGACCTTCCCTTATACCTGTCAAGGACAAATAAAAGAGCTATTCCATGGTGAAGGAGTACATCCCCCCCCCCCCAAGAAAGCAGAAAATTCAATCTCACCATGAGCAAAGTTAGGTGAAGATACTGTGCACTGTAATAAAATGCTTGTTAAAATTATGAAATAGAAGACCAATACATAACACAAAACAACTCAAAAATGGCCTACATTAGATGAAAAGAGAACTAGGGAAGTAAAGAACATATACTAGAATTCTATAGTAAATTTAACTGAAGTTTAGACATAAAAGCAAAAGTAACAAAACAAATGTTTATCCTAACAAACCTTTCAGTATGAGCTAGTGACATACAATTTCAAAGGGAAATGGAGAAGACCTAACAGCTAACCAATGTCTAAAAGGAGAAAGGAGACAAAGGTGATCGTTAAGGAGGAAGCAGCTGAGAAATTTGTGCACGTCACAGCCTTAACCTAAAGATTCCAGAAACCCTAAAAATATAAACAGGCAGACATAAATATTGGTACTCTCATGCACATCAGAAACTATGGGAAATAAAATAGATCTTTAAAGTCTTAGAGAGAAAGAAAGTTGTATTTCCAAAGGAATGACAATTGTGAGATTTAAAGTCTATAATTCTAGAAACAAGAATAGAAGAGAATGGATTTTTTTCAGTATGATGAAAAAATTCAGAACTAGAATTAAATGTCTATACACAAAAACATTCAAATAATAGAAAGGAACACACACACACACACACACACACACACACACACACACACACACACACAAACACATATCCTTAGAAGCAAAAAATAAATAAATAAAAAATAAAAAAAAATAAAAACCACATAGGTCTGGGCACTTAATTAAAGGAAATAAAAGAGCCATTCTTAAGGTGTGAGTTAGGTTACCCTTAAGAGAAGGAATCAGGTGGAGAAGAGAACATAGAACAAATTTCCAGAGGGGGGTGGAAAAACCACAGCAAGAAAATATTGCTGGGGGATTTGCCCAAGGGTGAGTCTTTAAGAAACTATAGCTGTGGTTCTCAGAAATCATGTCCACAGAACTGCCTGTAACTCCACCTAAGGGAATTTGGCAATATCTTCTGACCTCTGTGGACACCTGTATTCATGCATAATCACTGCTCTCTTCTACTTCATGAAACAAAAGTAAAAATAAAAGTAAATCTTCAACAAAATGATGAGTCAGGAAAATATCAGCTTCCATCATGGCCACAATTCTGTAGAAAAAATAAACTATAAAGATTGATAATATTCACTAATTCTTAACTTTGATCTTTTTTTCTTTTTCTTTTTCTTTTTGTTCTTCTCTCATACATTATACCCTGACAGCATTTTCCCTTCCCTCTACTCCTCCCACCCCTACCTGCTCCTTTCCCCAGATCTACTCCCCCCCCCCCATTCCTTTTTAAAAAAAAAAAAAAAAAAAGAGCAGGCATCCCAGGGAGACCTACTGAACATGGCCTAACAAATTACAATAAGACTAGGCACATAGCCTCGTATCAATGCTGGACAACTCAACCCATTAGGAGAAAAATGTCCCAAGCACAGGCAAAAGAGTCAGAAACAACCCCCACTCCCACTACTGGGAGTACCACAAGAACACCAAACTACACAACCATGAGGCATATGCAAAGAACCCATACAGTGTCTGTGTTTGTCACTTCAATCTCTAAGAAGGCCTGTGAGACCTGCATATTGATTCTGAGGGGCCTGTTCTTGTGGTGTTCTCTACCCCTGTGGTTCCCCCTTTCTCCCCTTCTTCAGCGCAGTTATCCTGCTCTGTCTAGTATTTGGCTGTGTGTCTCTACTTCTGCTCCATTCAGTTGCTAAATGACACCCTGCTGATGACAGTTGGGCTAGCCACCTATCTATGAGTATACCTGAATATCATTAGCAGTCATTTCATTGGCCTAATTTTTTCTTTTGCCAATCATGTTTAGCTTTATCATGGGTCTATGGCCCATCCTGCCTCTGGTTCCTTGCCATCCAGAAAGTGTCAGGAGTGGGCACTCTCTCATGACATGGAACTCAAATTAGACCAGCTATTGGTTGGCCATTTTTATAAGTTTTGTGCCACCATTAACCCAGAACATCTGACAGGTGTATGTCAAAAATTGTGTGGTGGGGTTGATGTCCTAATCTGACTGCTCAGAGCTTTGCCCAATGATAGTCATTTTGGGCTCCGTATCCCTAGTTACTTCAATAGGGTCATTCTCAAGCATCCCAGGTAGTTTCTGCTTCACAGAGTTTCTACATTGATCCCCCAAATGCATCCCAATTACAGTCATCTGTCCTCGCATTCTCTCCCTCTTTCTCTGCTACTGCACCCCACCCCTACCTAATGCCGTCTATTCCCATCACCATGTGTGCAGAACCCACCCATGAACTCTATTCTATTTTGTCTTTTCACAGAGATCCATGGATCACTGCTTGAGCCCTGCTTATTACATAGCCTCCCTCAGTCTGTGGATTGTAGCATGATTATCCTTAACAGATAATGGTCGCTTATAAAGAGGATAAACTATGTTTGTCTTTCTGGGTCTGGGTTACTTCACACTGGATCTTTTCCAGTTCCAACCATTTTCCTGCAAATGTCATGATGTCATTGTTTTTAACAGCTGAATAATACTTCGTTGTGTATATGCAAGACCTTTTCTTTATCTATTTCTTAGTTGAAGGACATGTATGTTGTTTCCAGTTTCTCAGTATTATGGATAAAACTACTACGAACATAGTTGAGAAAATGTCTGTGTTGTAGAATGGATCGTCCTCTCTGGGTATATGCCTAAGAATGGGATAGCTGGGTCTTGAGGTAGTTTGATACCCATTTTTCTTGAGAAACGTCCATATTAGCTTCCATAGTGGCTTGGACAAGTTTGTACTCCCATCAGCAATGGAGGAGTGCTCCCCTTGTTCCACATTGTCACCAGTATGTGGCATCACTTGTGTTTTTAATCTTAGCCATTCTGACAGGTGGAAAATGATATCTCAAAGTAGTTTTGATTTGCATGTCCCTGATTGCTAAGGATCTTGAACATTTCTTTAAGTGTTAACCATTTGAGAGTCCTTTGTTGAGAATCCTGTTTAGAACTGTATCTGCTTTTAACTTGATTATTTGGTTTATTGATTCCTGATTTTTTAATTCTTTATATGTTTGGGATATTAGCCTTCTATCAGGTGTAGAATTGGAGAAAATCTTTTCTTACACTGTACTCTTTCACTTTGTTCTATCGACAGTTGTTTGCTGTATAGAAGTTTCAGTTTCACAAGGTCTTATTTATTGCTTGTTGTTCTTAGTGCCTACTCTATTGTTTTTCTAATCAGGAATTTCTCTCCTGTGCCAATGTTTTCAAGGTAATTTCCCATCTTTTCTTCTATTGGGTTCAGTGTATCTGGTTTTATGTTGAAGTCTTTGATCCACTTGGACTTGAGTTTTGTGTAGATTGGTAGATATGGATCAATATGCATCCTTCTACTCACTGAAATGGTAGACCAGCAGCGTTTGTTGAAGATGCTTTCTTTTTTCCATTGGTTATTTCTGGCTTCTTTATAAAAAAATTTTGGAGGCCATAGATGTGTGGATATGTCTCAATCTTCAATTAGATTTGATTGATCAAGCTGCCTATTTTTATGCCAATGACATGAAATTTTATGTTTGTTTGTTTGTGTTTTGTTTTTTTACTGTATCTCTCCAGTACAACTTAAAATTGGGGATGATGATACCTGTAACTATACTCATTTTTAAAAATATTCTTTGTTTTGTTTTGTTTTTATACAGGATTTTTTTTTTAGCTATCCTGTGATTGTTGTTTTTTCATGTGAAATTCTTCTTTCAAAGTCTGAAAAGAATTGTGTTGGAATTTTTGTGGGGATTGGTTAAGTCTGTAGATTGCTTTTGTTAGGGCATCTACTTTTACCATGTTAATCCTACCAACACATGAACATGGGAGAGTGTGATGGTTTGTATATGCTTGACCCAGGGAGTGGCACTATTAGAAGATGTGGCCCTTTTGGAATAGGTGTGTCACTTTGAGAATGGGTTTTAAGACCCTCATCCTAACTGCCTGGAAGCCAGTACTAGGCTAGCAGCCTTCAGATGAAGATATAGAACTCTCAGCACCTCCTGCACAATGCCAGCCTGGATGCTGTCATGTTCCCACCTTGGTGATCATGGACTGAACCTCTGAACCTGTAAGTCAGACCCAATGAAATGTTGTCCTAATAAATGTTGCTTTGGTCATGGTGTCTATTCACAGCAGTGAAACCCTAACTAAGACAGAGAGCTTTCCATTTTCTGATATCTTTCAATTTCTTTCTTCGAATACTTCAAGGTTTTTGTTCTACAAGTCTTTTACTTGCTTAGTGTTACCCCAAGATATTTTAAATTTTGTGGCTATTGTGAAGGGTGTTATTTCCATGGTTTCTTTCTCAGTCTATTTAATGTTTGTGTATAGGAGGACTACTGTTTTTTGTTTGTTTGTTTTTGTTTTGTTTGTTTGTTTTCTTTTGTTAATCTTGTATTCAGCCACTTCTTTAAAGATATTTCTCAGTTATAGGAGTTTCCTAGTACAGATTTCGGTATTATGAATGCTATGATATCATCTGCAAATAATGATACTTTGATTTCTTCCTTCCCAATTTGTATCCTCTTGATCTTCCTCAGTTGCCTTATTGCTACACCTAGAAATTCAATTGCTATGCTGAATAGATATGGAGAAAGTGGACAATCTTTTCTGGTTCATGATTTTAGTGAAATTGTTTTGGGTTTCTCTTCATTTAACTTGGTGTTGACTATAGGCTTGCTGTAAATTACCTTTATCATGTTTAGCTATTACCCTTATACCCCTAATATCTTCAAGACTTTTATCATGAAGGGGCCTTGGATTTTGTCAAAGGCCTTTTTAGTATCTAAAGAGATGATCATGTGTTTGGTGTTTATATGGGAGATTTCATATACTGATTTCATATGTTGAACCATCCCTGCATTTCTTGGATAAAGCCTACGTAATCACGGTCGATAATTGCCCTGGTCTGTTATTGGATTTGGCTTGTGAGTATTTTATTGAGTATTTTTGCAGCCATGTTTATGAGGTAAATTGCTTTGCAATTCTCTTAGTTTGTTGAATCTTTTCATAGTTGGATATCAGGGTAGCTGTGACCTCATAAAACAAATTTGGCAATATCAATTCAGTTTCTATTTTGTCGAATAATTTGATGAGTATTGGTATTAGCTTTTTTTTTGAAATTCTGGTAGAATTCTGCAGTAAAACCATCTGGCCTGGGTTTTTTTGTGGGGGAGTGGGGGAGAATTTTAATGATTGCTTTCATTTCCTTAGTTCTATTTAAATTGTTTATTTGATCTTCATTTACCTTGGTAAGTGTTATTTATGGGGAAAGCA
This sequence comes from Uromys caudimaculatus, assembly GCA_028551405.1. Classification (NCBI taxonomy): domain Eukaryota; kingdom Metazoa; phylum Chordata; class Mammalia; order Rodentia; family Muridae; genus Uromys; species Uromys caudimaculatus. Next base: position 17,339,497 of record CM052715.1, on the reverse strand, counting down.
ATCTATTTTTTTTAAATGTATTTTCCAATTGGGTGGAGAACAGGTTTTTAAAGTATGACTTAATAATTCCTAAATTTTCTTAGTGTCTGCTTTAATGCCCTCTTTCCATTTCTGATTATGTTAATCTGGATATTCTCCTTGTCTTTTAGTTAGTTTTCATAAGGGTTTGTATATCTTGTTAATTTTTTTCCAAAAACCAACTCCATTTCATTTATTCTTTCTATTGTATTCATTTTTTCTAATACCTCAAGCTGTAAAGTTAAGATACTGAATGTAAAATTACAAGGGTGATATATGTCTTGTATGTTTCACCATGCTGTGGTTTCCTAGTCTTCCAGTTCTAGGCACTTTCTAGTTTTGATAGTAATTTTTCTTAGAAACACACTTGAGCCTTCTTGAAGGGGTTGCAGACTCTTGGTTTGTTTGTTTGTTTTATTTTTTTTTTCTATCTCTGTAGTTTGTATCTCTGGATTTCAAAACATTTGACCAATTAACAAAATTGAATTTATTGATGTTCAGCTTGTTACTAACATTATTTTATTGTCCATTTAATGTTTTTAGCAACTCTAACTCTTCAGTATTCATATTTGACTTCATGTTTTTGTCTGTTTCCTTGTTAATTCCTCTGGCTAACATTGTAAAATGAATGCCAATATCAGTTATTCTATCTTTATTTTTCAATGGAAATTATAGAGTATTTATGTGAAATAATATAAAATGTTTCTTCACAGTGTCTTATTTCAGCTCACAACCTTATCACTCATTTTCAATATTTTCTGATGTCTACTCTGATTTTGTGTTTAACTCAGTTACTGATAAGTTTGTTAGTTTCCAAATATTTGGGGAATCCTACATATAAATGTTAAGGGTTTTTAATATAAGTCTGCTGTGGTCTAGTAATACACGTTGTAAAATTTCATCCATCTGACTGTATTAATATATGTTTGGATGTGCAGGGTATGATCTGTCTTGACAAATGTTCACTGACAGCAAAAATGAATGCTCTGCTTTTCTTTCATGCATTTCAACAGATATTATTTGCCTAATTTTCCTTATCGTATTTAGATAAATTATAATGTATTTGTCCTCCTCACTACTTTGGTTGGTGCATAGCCTTGTGCATGCCAGGCAAGCACTCAACCACTGAACTAAACACTCATCCTCAGGAGTCGTTAATGTCTTCCTTGATCTGTCTTCCTAGTCATTCTCTAAAGCATTGGCAGATATTAAAACATTCTATGATGGCTTACTACATCATGATCTTTAATTTTAATTAAATCTCTGAATTTCTATATCTATTTGGGTTTTATGTCTTTTAATAAACACATTGCCATTAAATGTTGGTCTGCCTTATCATCCCATTGTAACAGCTAATAAATATACATAAGAACTACCTGTCTCAAAATAATATGAAATGTTAGTTATTATGAAATCGTTTTTTACCACGCCCACACCTTTTTATCTTGCTGTCTGTCAGATCTTTGTGTTAGTGTTGCAACTTCAGCTGCTTATAGAGTGCAGGCTTGTAAGCCTAGTGCTGGACTGTTAAAGGCAAGAAGCCAAGGTCAGCAACATGGTGATTTCAGCAGTCTGGGCTACATAATACATGGCCTCAAAGGAAAAAAAAATGTGACAGCTTCAAATTTTCTTTGATATTTCCATCTTTTTCTAGTAATTTCCTTACATTTTCTATTTTACATTTGAGTACTGTTCTTAAAGACAGGTTATAATTGGAAGTTGAGTTTAAAATTGTAAGATCTCAATGTTTTGGTGAGCATATTTATTTTAATAACAGAAATTTGATTATTAATATAATTAGAAAAGTATCTCTAGCTTTACTCTCGTGGGTTTCATAGTTCTTATTTGTTAGCTCTCTTTGATTGTTTTGTATATATTAAGAACACGCATGGTATGTACTCACTGATAAATGGATATAGGACAAAGAGCATGGCATACCCACAATACAACTCACTGACCAAATAAAGCTCAAAAGGAAGGAAGATGAAAGAGTGGATGCTTCAGTGCTATTTAGAAGGAGGAACAAAATAATCAAGGGAAATAGAGGGTGGGACGAATCTGGGAGGAAGAGAAGATGGGGAAAGGAAAAAGAGGGGAAGAATCAGGTATGGGAGAAGATGGAGGAGATGTACAGAGGGCCAGGAAATCAGACAAAGGTTTATAGCAATGGGGGGATGGGGAACTGGGGGTAGCAACCAGAAAGCCACAGATGCCAGGAAAGCAATAGCCTCCCAAGACCCCATGTGGATGACATTATCTAAAACACCCCCCAAAAGAGGAGAGAGAACCTGTTGAGACCATATCCAGACATTAGGCATGGCCCGCAGTTGAGGGATGGGACCACCCACCCATCTCCAAAATTTTAACCCACAATTGCTCTTGTCTAAAGGAAATACAGGGACAAAGAGTGGAGTTGAGACTGGAGGGAAAACCATCCAGAGACTGCCCCACCTGGGGATTCATCCCACATTCAGACACCAAACCCAGACACTATTGCTAATGCCAAGCAGTGCTTGTGACAGGAGCCTGATATAGCTGTCTCCTGAGAGGCTCTGCCAGAGCCTGACCAATACAGATGCAGATGTACACAGCCAAACACTGGGCTGAGTACAGGAACCCCAATGGGGAAGTTAGGACAAGGACTGTAGGAGCTGAAGGGGTTTGCAAACTCAAAGGAAGAACAATAATATCAACCAACCAGATTCCCCAAATCTCCCAGGGATTAACCACCAACCAAAGAGTACACAGGGAGTACCCATGGACCAGCTGGATATTTAGCAGACGATTGCCTTATATGGCATCACTGGCAGGGGAGCCCCTTGGTCCAGTGGAGGCTTGATGACCCAGGATAGGGGAACGCTAGGCTGCTGAGGCAGGAGTAGGTGGGAGGGTGGGGGAGCACCCTCATAGAGGCAGGGGAAGGAAGGAGGGAATAAGGGGCTTGTGGAGGGAAAACTGGGAGGGAGATCAACATTTGAAATGTAAATAATGAAATAACCAATAAAAAATAAAATAAAAAGATTGATTTTAAATGGTATACTAAGACACACACACACACACACACACACATATATATAAAATTTTTTTTTTTTTTTTTTTTTTTTTTTTTGGTTTTTCGAAACAGGGTTTCTTTGTATAGCCCTGGCTGTCCTGGAACTCACTCTGTAGACCAGGCTGGCCTCGAACTCAGAAATCCGTCTGCCTCTGCCTCCCGAGTGCTGGGATTAAAGGCATGCGCCACCACTACCCAACTATATATATAATTTTAAAAAGAATATTAATATTCTATTAAGGATTTGATAAATAAAAACTAAATTCTGTGTGTCAAAAAAAGAATTCTACTTTATGTTATTTACTTGCTATTTTTATAAACATTCTTATCATGCCAAATTATGATCAAGATTGTCCTAGTCTACTTAAAATGTACTATTTAAATATAATTTTCTGTAGAAATATTACAATTTGAAAGGCCGCTTTTACCACCATACATCTACATTTATTATAATCTATCAAGACAATGATCCTCACCCTTGGTTGCACCAAAGAGGAAGAAGGTAAGTCCTCATAGCTGCACATACCATATACTTCAGAACCAGGGACCAAAGAACCATGAGCTGGAGGCGAGCTACGTTTCTTTCATGAGGACTAGCTTTCATAGTATCAGAACGTACTATGTAAGCTTCGAAAGGAGGGAGACAACCAATAGTCCTTCCCAGTTATGTTGCCGATGAACTTCACCAACCTGTAGAATGGCATGATAACCCAAAGGTTACAATAGTGACAAGCATACCTTGACAGTAACCTAAAGCTCTCTAAGTGACTGAAGACTCACTCAGCAAGAGGAAGACTATATCTGGTACTAGAAACCTAGCTAAGTACTCTGGCTAGTAAAGTTACAGTTATTGAGGGGAATCTACAACACTAGTTCACTAGACCAGCATAATACCTAACAATAATCTAAGTATTTGTCCTTATACCCACAAATAATTGTAGGCCTCACCCTGATCAAGGAACCTTCTCTTTGCAGAAGATAGAGACCACTATAGAAAGTCAAAACCAATCAAAACTCAATAGTTATTGCGCCTAGTCCATATAAATACATCTACAAAATACAGTGGCACTTAAGGCTCAGGGAACATTGTGGAAGAGGGTCGAAAATTGACAAGAGCTAAAGGCTGAGTAGGAGTTACAGTGAGATTGTGTACTTGTAAATTCAGAAGTTTCTTCTTCCCCTTCTCCTTCTTCTCTTCTTCTTCTCCTTCTCCTTCTCTTCCTCCTCCTCCTCTTCCTTCTCCTTTGCATAAGTAATAATATTTTACTGTGTATATTACAATTTAAATATATAAAGGATAGTTTAATTTTGTCAAATTCTTTTGGAATTTTTATATATGTTTTGACTGAGTTAACGTATCTGTTGATCAATGGAATCCTTGAGGTTCCTGTTTAAGATTTATTTGGATCAGTGGAAAGTAGGGTTTTTATTTTTATTATAATTTTTGTTTGTTTGTTTATATTTGAGGTTAAATTAGTCCTGATCTTAAGGAATTCTATCTTGAGAGGATTTTTACAGACAATGTCACTTCTCAGGACATTCTTCCATATGGGCTAATAGACTGGGTAGTGTCTCTGTCTCTGTGTGAGCTATTGAAGCTATTCAGCTGACAGGTATCCCAAGTTTGCTTTCATTTCTCCAGTCTTTCAAGGAGGGACCAGGATTACTGAAATCCTCTTCTGTAAAAATTCAACATTTATTTCATTTTTTCCTCATAACCTCATGCTTACTACTGCACCATCCTAACCTCTTTGCCTTTTCTAATCAGCTAGTTATAACTGTCTGTATATTGAGTTCCCATCTCAGTCCCAAGTTTATAACAATTATTCCACAGCCCCCCACACCAGTGGTAGAGCAGGAGCAATGCAATGGAGTTTACTTGATCTCTAAATTGTAAACGGCCCATGACTACATTTCCATTTCAAGAGAGATGCTCTAAAACGTAAAAAGGAAATGAATCTGGGTAAGAATTGTGATGCCAATCTTCCGTTTCAATTTGACTACAAGTAAAGGTAACTAAAAGAGCTTAGTGCACCAGGGTTGGTTGTTTATGGTTGGACGATGTGAGATGGGAGATGAACCCTAAATCTAAATCATTTGAGTTCAGAAGATTCATTCTAAAGCTGGCCTATACCTACCTTCTGGTGGCAGCCTCGATCAAAGGACATGGAAGATGGAAGCTCTGCTTTCTTTCTGCTTGTCCTTACTCTCTCACTGGCAAGTTCATCTACCCTTAGCTGCATCTCTATTGGTGTTAAAACTGTTTTTCAGGATTCCAAAGTGGACTTAATATTGGCAGTTTTCTAGGATCTCCCTAGGCCTCCAACACCAGATTTCGACGACTGAAGACACCCGGTCTAGTAGATTTAACAACTACAGGATCCTTGGACACTTGGGTTTTCTGTCAGATGGCAGTTATTACTGAACTACTTCAGCCACAACTACTAAGCCACCCTAATAATTAAATAAAATTAATATCTATTTACATATATATTATACCTATTATGCATAATATACATACGTACCCATAATAAACATTATTCAAGTATATGTATATATACCCTTAAATATTCTTTCTATCATTTCTTTTCCATAGAGAACCCTGACTAATATAAGGTTATTTAAATTGAAGATATTTTGAATGAATTCAAGAAGTCTGTCATGTGACTCAAATGTTCTCATTAGTACCTACCACATGTATTCCATGTCTTAATATAAATGACTATCTCTGGACTGTAGTTCACATGCAACACTGTCAAGGTGCTAGGAAGCAATAAGTGGAAACTATTGCAATAATACTCAAATTTTATTCTCTCTGGAGAATGATTAAATTTTTATTCTGATCAATTACTTTTAATCTGTCTGTTCTCTTACTCTTTCTGAGAAGTTTTGACTACCTAAGCAAAAAGTCAGTGAATTCTTAAAAGTCAGGGAGTTCTTAAGGTTTGGAAAATTCTAAGTACAGTTCTAGCTAAGCTTTAACTGCAACCTAGTTCGATAACATGTATAATCTCCTCTCAAGTCATCTGGACTCTTTCTCTCATTCATCTGGGCCACCAACTCCCCCACTGGATACTGAAGTTCATATTAAGAGCTCATTATGTCACAGACAAACAACCACCCTGATAGTAAATCTCTAATAAAGATATCTTTGTCCAACAGCTATGATTTCTCCAGGCTGTAGATAGGGTAGGAATTGCTGCGTTAAGGAAGATTGGCATAGTGTCTCCATTTGTGGAACTTCATAGCTGACTGGTAAAGAGAGACATTAAACAGCTAAGTGAATTCGGCCTCAAGGAATGCTGACTCGCCTAGTCTCTTTCCCAATTGTTCCCACTTAGGACAGATACTCCTAAGTCTCTTTCATCCAACTCCAAATTACTCCATACGCTATCCCTAAATGAAAAGCCTAGCCTTGAAATATACCTCCGTTGTTCTCAGTGACAATAAATTTCATTTCCTTTCCCAAGAGCAAGCCTGCCCTCTACAATATAAATCAACTTTGCCTTGCCTACTCCCCCAATTCTCCACTTCACCAAATTCTACAATCAGCAGAATACAAGTTTAGAAACTTATGAGCAAGCAAAAATGGAATTTGCTTTGGTATGTGAAAGCAGATAAGAAAGTTGCCAGCAGCCAGAGATTAGTTAATTATTTTATATTGTTATTAAATAATTATATAACCACAAGTATGTATTTATTATTAAAATGGAAAGTAGAGAATATCAATGAATATATAAGAGGTAAATAACATGAGAGGGAAAGAAAATATTCGACAATAAGAGAACAACTTAGCTTCAGATCCAAGATGACATATGTGACCATGATTGTGCTCTTTATTAATAATCATTAAACACCTTGGTCCGAGATCTAAGGTTACACATGTCCATGATTGAGGTCAGTGGTAATAATCGTTAGGATCCTTGGCTACAGACCCAAGGCTACATGTGTGACCTTAACTGGTCAGTGATAATATTAACCATGAAAACACATTTGATCATCTAAAATAAAAACGAGTAAATAAAGGAAAATGAGGAGATTTTTATTAGAATTTATGCAACATTCAACACTTGTGGAGAATTAAACAAATAATGAGAACAAATTTAAAAGAATGAAGTTAGAGATGTTTGGCTAAACATCAAAGATGCAAACAACCAAATGAAATAACAATGTAAATGTAAGGTCAGCACTGTGCAGTAGTAGTATAGAAGGAAAGGTTAACACTTTGGAGTATATACAGAAGAGTCAACACTAAATAACATAGGATGGTCAACACTGCACAAGGTAGATGAAAGGGTCAGCACTACACACTGCAAAGAGTCAACATTGTACACGTAAATAGAAGGGGCAACATTCGGCAGGGAAGTGGAAGGTCCAGTATTGTATAAAATAGACAGAAAGAACAAACATATGGAAGGGTCAGAACCATATAGTGTAGACAGAAAAAGCCTACACTGCATTGTGTAGACAGAAGTATCATTGCTTCAGAGTGTAGACAGAAGAAGCTAACAGCGTAGTGTAGACAGACAAGGCCAGTATTGAGCAGTGTACCTGGAGGGGACCCACACTCTGCAGAGAGACCTTTAGTTACTGACTGCCATTCTTAAGGCAAAGATCCTGCTCTCATTTTTATCTGATTCTATAGTTTTCATCCAAACTATAAGATTTTAGTGAAATTTAGAACAGATGTTTTGGATAAGCCTTGTCATTATGTGCTGATAATTGTTTCAATGTAAAAAAAATAAATAAATAAATAAATAAAAATCTATGTGAGGACCCAGAAAGAGACTAAGACAAATTATGTCACTATATCACATATAGCAATTTGCATTTTGTGTTGTTTGGTAATGATGATTTTTACATAAGTACAAATGTCCTTTGATATCCTGATGGTGGTTTAGACCGGTGTTTTATTTTAGAAAACCAAACTAAGCGTAGATTTAGTTCTGCTGTGGGATCAGTGTCAGACAACATAGCTCTTAACTAGAACAGCACCAGCATATAAGGAAGAAAATCGTACTGAAAATTCTCCTTACTTTGCTTACATTTTCAATATTTATATTCTTACTTATTTCATAATTGATTTTAGGATCGTTTCAAGTATATACATTATTGCACTGTGTGGATGCCCATAAAAAGCTGCACTCTGGCTTTACAGGGTCCTTTAATAGAGCCACCAGCAATATCATTTACAGGTGCCTCCCAGCAGCCTTAATACTTATTGCCAAGACAAAGCCCAGTGTCTCCCAAGAACAACCAAAGGGCAAAGCCACAAAGCAGCCTGCAATGCAATAAGAAAGGTAGTGCCCTCCTCAAAGTTTGTATGAATAGCAAAGTCTAAATATCTGTGCCAATTCTGAAGCGAATTAATTACTTGAAGACCATTCTTGGATGAACTTTTTCTTCCTTCCTCCTCTATGTTTTTTTTCTCTCTCACAATGGTGCATGTGATAGGACCCTCAGGAAGCAATAAGACACTTGGATAAGCCAGTTGTAGATTAAATATAGACTCCCTGTGGCAATGCTTATCTCCTGCCTTCCCTCCTGCTTGCAAAGATGCAGGAGCAGGATTATTGCTACAGCTGTGCTTCCTAGAGGACCGATCAATGCAGCCATAAGAAGATCTGAAATGCAGAAGGATTTTCAACTCTAGGAATATTTTTTTTTTAAGCAATAAAGTTGTTTTGAAAGTCCTAATGCTATGAAATCCTACCACTCATTACAGACAGAAAATGAGTTTATAAAAATTCTTCCATTGTCCTATTTTGGGTCCTAACTATAGGATAACCCCACAAACACCCCATGAAATGATACAGTTGAGTTCCCAGAGAACACTAATTCTGTACTAGAATCTTATATACGTAATCAATCTTGGATTTGGGCCATACTTCTCTTCATACACCATGGTGGCAATACCACAAATTTTAAACTTACAGCCATTGCCTCTTCAAGAATTCATAGTTGAGCCCTACCTTAAGCAAACATTTGAAACAATTTCAGAATTTTAGCTAAGATATGAAATCAAGAAAGAAATCTCAGAAACACAAAGATTTCAGCCCATCCTACAGTCTTCTCAATTGAGATTTGCCCTTTTGTATAGTTGTTGAGAACATTCACCTCTAGGCTCCTGAAATCTTCTCTCATCACAAGACACATTCCTACACCCTGTGGAAGTGGGCTGAAGCCATCCTGCAAAGAGTGGTAGCAGTATAATCATGGCACAGGTCAGTAGACATAATATATTTCCATTAGTTTCTCAGTTTCCTCTTCTAGTCCATTTTAGTCCATCAGATATATGTGGGAAAACACAGTGTTCTACCAGCTGTGCATTGCCAGCAATAGTCAACCCTGTCTTTCTATTTCACAGATAGAAATGTAGATATGGGAGACATAATCATTGGGCTGCCATAATTCCATCCAAGTGTAGCAAATGATGCCAGGTTGTGGGGCTAGTAGAAATCATAGATCATTAGCACAGTTGGCAGGCTTGCCACCACTCCACTTTTGGAAAGCATAATATAATATATAATGCTTTAATTCAGTCATGGTAATAAGAATTTCTGAAAACTCTCAAAATTTTTATCATTCTGGATTTTTCAGAAAAATAGAGAAATTACTAATATCTTAATATAAAACAATTCACATTCCCCAACGTTAATCTTAATTTGTTAACTTTTGTATACTCACAAAACTAGGCAACCATCACTTTTCTAAAATAGAATATTTTTCAGCATCTTGAGTGTGTTTTCTCCCTGTTTCTCCTCTTCTGTCTCAGACATCCACTAATCTACTGTTGCTCTCTGTAAGTCTGCTGTTTGTCACATTTCATATAAATACAGTTGAATGACATATGATTTTCCGTCCCTAACTTAGTTCAATTCACATAATGATTTTAAGGTCTACTCAAAGAGTTCTTTGAATACAACACATTTTGCCATTTTATCAATTAGTGGCCATTGCAGTATTTGGTTTTGATGACTGTGGATAATGTTGTGTAAATTTTTGTGCAAGTTGCTACGTGAACACAGGCTTCATTTTCTAAGAAGTGATTCTAGAAGTAAAATTTCTCAGTCTAATTTTATTCTTTGAATTCTTTATATATTTTGTGAAATACCTAGTTTTCCTATCTATTTATCATTTTTCTTCCCTACTCAGAAAATGTATGTCTTTTAGTCTCTCCATGGTTTATCAAACACTTTACAGCTAAGTTTTGGAATGAATTAACTATCTTTATTAAAGCAGAAACAATTCTTTCATGGCTGGTATCTAAAGCTTTTCCTTTCATCATAATGTTTCCAATAAGCATCAGGCATACTTGCTGTGTCTCAGCTCTGTACCTTGTCTATTCCATCCAGATCCTATGGTAAACAGGACTGAAAAGAGAGAAGAAACTTTGACCTCTCTCCAAAATTCTCGAACTTTGAAACCACACAGATGCTCATCAGACTCAGTTAAGTAATCAAGTGCCTAACAGAAATTGTCAAGGAATCATCGAAGCCCCATCATTGCTGTAGCTTCTACCTCAAGTTTAAGTCCTGAGAGCCAGTCTCAGGAGTGGCTCTTCCTGTTCTCATTCTTGACTCTGGAGTCATCTCCTGGTACTATTTAGCATGTGTGGTTTTTCTCACCTACAACAATCTCACTTTCTCAGTTGTTTTTCTATGTAACCTGTAATGTTATCTTCCTGAAGACCTGTCAATAATTGTGATAAATATGAAAATATTGCAGTTCTTTAGCATGCAAAATTTTTGGGTAATCTGTGACTAGATGTTTTCATACAACTCAAGGGCACTTTGAATCAACCTCAGGAAAATTAGAACTCTTCACTCTTTCTTTGTCCTTCTGTCTGTCTGCTTTCTCTAATGCCTCAATTTTGTCTTTCTACCATGACATTTTTTTCCCACCAATATCATCTTCCTTCTTTCCTGAGAATTCTGAGAAAGTCCATCTTTGCCCACACTCCGGTGAAGGTGGTTTGGAACTAGGAGAGTCATGTGTTGTGTTTATAGGATGCTTCAGTCATGGTTCCAACACAACTAAGCAATTCTTTCACTGCAGCTCATTGTGGACCATCATCCTGCACTGCATAGAGTTTTTATGATTTTTTTTCTATATGTACACCTGTCATCACCTTTGGCTTACTCATCAATATGAGTAACCAACTATGTTTCCTGTCTCACCCATTTTTATTCTAACACACAATTCAGTACTTAATGTACATTTTGTTATTTGTGTTACATATCATTATCTGGGTCTTTCCAGAGTATTGGAATCTTATACAAACATGAAATAAAGGAGTATATAAATCTGCAGAAGACTAAGAATACTTTATTCAAAGACAGTAATAGTATAGATTTGAATGGAGTATGCTGTGAAGAATGACAGTTTGTCACCTGAGGAAAAGGAACTTGGGTCTTCCTTTTATGAGTTTCAGTAGAAGGAGGAGTTTGGTTGCTAAATGACATAGAAAAGGAGTTCTCTGTTCTAATTGACACATTGATTATATAACATTTTCTAGTGTGCATGTCCCTGCCCTTAATGCATGACAAAATTTGCAAAGGCATAGGATGTTAAATAAGTGATTCTTTGTTAAATTTCTTGTGACCACACTTCTGCCAGTCTATCATTGCCTTGCCTGTAGTTCTACTTAAATAGAAATGAGTGCTATCAAGAGGTCACTAAGGAAAGCAGTTTATTTTCAAGGTTTAATACTGGGCATGTGGAGCTCAGTGTAACTGGGGGGCGGGGTGTTCTAGATTGTTAATAGTTTGCAGTCTGCTATGTAGATTTGGTCAGAGAGGACTTTATTCATGACCACTTGAGTTGCACAGCTATTCCCTATGCTTGTCTGCCTTACTTGGTTTTAAACAAAGAAGTAGAATTCAGTGGCTGGTTAAATAAAGACTAAGAGAAAAAAGATAGATAGATGATAGATAGATAGATAGATAGATAGATAGATAGATAGATAGATAGATAGATAGATAGATATTGATGATGATCACCAAACAGCCTAAAATGGACATGGATACTTATGAGTTGGAGCTGGGGGCTATTCAGTTTTTGTCAGGATGCCTTGACTGATGCTGGCCCACAAGAAGGGTGAAAGGCCAGAAGTTAAACAGTATAGAGTACAGAGAGCCTAAAGTGGAATAAGGGTGGTCAGGGACTACAGAGAGTGTTGAGCTTTATGTAGGTTCTTCTTTGTCACTACTTTGGAAATGAGGATATGTGCAGAAACCAGAAGTTTCTATTCTGGAATTAAACAGGAGCAGGCATAGCCCAGGATCCAGAACAATGAAAAGTCTGGGAAGAAGGCAGACAATGCAATGCTCTCCAAGTACTCACTACTGTAGAATGCTCACTACCAACCAAGTACCTAAAGCAACACACGCTCATCTCATGTTTTCTGTACCACAATTTCATGAGTCTTTGCATGCTTTATATGGTTTCTTTGCTTATGGATCTCATTGGTGTGGTACATTCAGGGGGTGCCAATATAGAAATATCTTTCATAAGGGTCAACTGTAGAAAGATGCTTCCATCCTCAGGTGAGCATTAGACAATTCAATTTCTTCAGCAACAGATATTTCAGTTTCTTCCACATTAACAGTTAACAAGTCTTCTCTTAGATTCTTTATATCACTTGTAGTTCCTTTGCATGTTGAATGCCAAAAGAGTAGCTTATGTTTGTTTCATTATTCTAGGAACCAGTAGGAAATATTAAACTCCAGCAAGATGGACACTGTAACTATGTGAAAGAGTATCTTGTGATCACACATGCTTGTCATACACTATCTGTCATAAGGAAATACGAGGTACTGTCCACTCTCAACTCAGGTGCTCACTGACAAGAAACAAGAGGAGAGAATCATGAGATCAATAATGAGGGACACCTCAACCCTTCGGTTAGCAACACTTCCCATACATGCAAATTACACTGACACGTTCCCAGCAACATAGAGTTCATCTCATCACAGTATCTGTTTAAAATCCAAAATCTTATCAGGTGATAGTCATATCACTTGGATTAGTCAATTTGGCTGCATATTTTAAGACCTTTGGTTGATCAGATAATGAATTACCTAAATTCCTTCCATGACACTTTATTTTTTTTTTTATTTTTGATACTTTATTTACATATCCAATGTTTCCCCTTTTCTGGGTCTCCTCTTTGTAAACCCCCTATCCCCTCCCCTTCCCCGCCTCTGTGAGGGAATTCCTCCTCCCACCTACCTGCCTACCCATTCCCATATTCCCACCTTGACATTCCCCTTTACTGGGGCCTCTAGCACCATCAGGCCCAAAGTCCTCTCCTTTCTCCCTGATGGCCATCGAGGTGATTCCTCTGCCTCATATGTAGTCCAAACCATGGGTCAATAGATGTGTATTCTTTGGT
>CM052715.1:17307264-17325531 GCA_028551405.1 Uromys caudimaculatus | reverse complement strand
GATGGCCACCAGGGAGAAAGGAGAGGACTTTGGGCCTGAGGGTGCTAGTGGCCCCAGTAAAAGGGAATGGGTGGGTGGGTAGGTGGGAGGAGGAATTCCCTCACAGAGGCGGGGAGGGGGAGGGGACACGGGGTTTCCAAAGAAAAGGGGAATCATCGGAAATGTAAATAAAGTATCAAAAATAAAGAAAAAAAAATAATAAAAATAAAAAAATAAAAAAAGGAAAAAAAAAAAGATGGATAATATAGTCCATTCAAGAGAAAATAAAAATAAGATAAAATTCTAGCTAGAAACTCCTATTATTATTATTATTATTATTATTATTATTATTATTATTCAAGTATGTGCACATATGTGAGGGTTTCACATGAGTTCATTTCCCATGAATCCTGAAGAAGGGCACAGATGTCTTAGAGATGGAGTTACAGGTGGTTGTGAGATGCTAGGAACAGGTGCTGGGAATGCCTTCTGGCCTCTGGCCGAACAATACTTCACCAGCATCCAAGTGAAAGGTTTTGGACAGTGTAAAAAAGTGGTAAATGGTTACAAATTATATATTTATTGTTAAAAATTACAGTGAACACATGTATCCTTCCCATAATTCCTAGAATTATCTCAACCTGTTTTCTAAGCAATTTTGAGTCTCAAACATATAATGTAAGAGAACTTCTAGGAGATGATGACCTTTTAATTTTTACTTGGTTGAAGAATGTCAAGCACAACTCTTGTAACATACATGTAGATGTGTGGGGAAATGCTCAATTTTCTGTCTCTCATTCCTGGAGAAAGTGAAAACATAAAGTCATCATCTGTAACGGAAGCCATCACCTCCTGCTCAGTGACAGACAATAAAGTGGAGACAAGTGAGTAACGGAAAGCAGCATTTGTAGCAGTTGCTAGCAGGATCGAGGAAGAGAAGTCCAGGCGATTCTTGGAGCTCCTTGAGGGACAAGAGCAGCAGAGAACACACAGAACTCCAAGTATCCAATGCCTGTGGTACCCAACCAGTTCTAGTCTGCTTGTTTTATATTTAAAGCTAAAGCAAATGATTTCCTATAAATAAATGATTTCTTGCCAAGAAAAATAATTAGAAAGCTGTTGGTCTAGAGATTATGCTTTGGAAATTTAACCACATATAATAGTGGTCTAAGTCATTAAATCAAATGGAGAAATAAATATATAGAAAAATTAAAAGAGCACTATGAAATAATGCTAGATAAAAGAGAATAAGGGTAAAAAAATGTTAAATGCATTTTACCAGTGTATACCAAAGAAGAAATATTACAGGAAAATCAGTCTTTTAACAAATGAGAGGAGCTACTTGAAAGCAATTACTTATACATGTTGAAATATTAGGCTTATTTAAATCAGTTTAATTATATCATTACAGAAAGATAAATCTGGCCCATTGACATGAACTAAAAACATCCTTTAAAAATTGATAATATTGCAAAAATGCACACCTGCCTCTTTCCCATGACGTCACTTCTAATGGGATAATGAAATTTAGTTGCATTTTTAAAAACTGAATCCTTAAATTTTAAATAAATGATATCTAGGAAAACAAAAAGTACATTTTATAGAAAAACAAACAAACAAATAAAAAATCCATGCTTTAAATGCTTTGAAAGTGGCATTATTGTCACAGGCAGTCATATGGAGCAGTCCCAACATTTAGATTCAAGACATTCCAGGGTGCGGTATTGAGCCCTGTCATTTGAGTCCAGAGCAAGTATAGCCCAGCACTTGCTGCACTATATGAACTCATCTGGAATTTAGTCTTTGCTTTCATTGAGAAAGTTATCAAGTGCTGTGTAACACAGGGCAATGAATGGAGCAAAGCACACATTGTCTTTAAGTACTTACTCATGTTATTCTCACATAAGTTTACAGTAAAACCCATCTTTGTCTGTGGATGAGGATTACATTATCTAATAATAAATCTTATTTCATGAAGCTTACTTGGAAACTCAAACTCAGTGATAACACATTATCTTTGAAGTTAAAAAACCCAGAGTAAATATTAAAATATATGCTTGTGTTGTTTCTTTTTTAATAAATTAAATTTTTTATCTTGTCTCCAACAGCATTTTAAGTATTTTGCAAATGTTTAATAAACATAAATTAATTGAGTATTATTGAAATTATATTTTGCTGATATTAAAGATTTTTGTCTGTTTAATATTTCTTTCAAAAACGGTCACATAATTTAGCTATCATATAATATCTAAACTACAGCTAATTTTAATTCAATCATAAAAGCATCAGTGTAATGAGATAGGTTTGTGAGTTAAATTAAGATTTCTTAACTGTTTTTACAGAAAACATTTCTATCATTAGCTTCCAATGGTGACGTTTCTATTTTAATTTTATTCTTTTATATAAGACTAAAATTCTTCTGTCATGCAATACTTCCCAACTGCAACCTCCCCTCCCTTCCATTCTCCCAGCCACCTCCACCTCTGTATGCTCCAGATTCACTACACCTCCATTTCCTTCCAGAAAAAGCAGCACCCCCCAGTGATATCAACTTAACTCAGCATAACAAGATGCAATAAGATTGACCATATATCCCCATATCAAGGCTGGATGAGGCAAACGAGTAGAAGCAAATAGGTCCCACAAACAGGTAAAAGAGTGAGAGACGACCCCACTCCTGTTGTTAGGAGTCCAAGAAAACCACTAAACTAAAAACCCATAGTGTGTATACAGAGGACCTGGTGTAGACCCATGCAGACTGTTTACTTGCTACTCCAGTCTCTCCGAGTCCCTGTGAGGCCTGTTTAGTTGATGCTGTAGGCCATGTTTTCATGGTGCCCTACACCCCTCTGATTCCTATAATCCTATCTTCTATTCTCCAATGAAGTTGCCAGACCTACTCCACCTAATGTTTGGATGTTGGTCTTTTTATCTGCTCCCATCAGCTTCTAGATAAAGCCTCTGTGATGAGGTTTGGACTAGCCACTGATCCTATGAGTATACCAGAATATCATTAAGAATCACTGACTTTTTATTTTTTTACTTATTTTTGTCAGTTTGGTTCTATCCTAGGTATCTGACCCTCATAAGGACTCTTGGTAATGGAGGTTATGCTGCCTGAACCAGCAATCTCCTGTAACCAGGCTAGATTCCCAGTGGTGGGACTGGAACGATGTATTCTAGCAACAAAATCTACAACCCACAACCTGCCTTGCCTTCAATATGATCTGAGGCAATGGTGGCTTAGAACTTGGGGGAATGGCCAATCAATGACTGTTCTAACCTAAAGCACACACCACAAGAAGAAGATCGAGCATGACACTTCAGAGATAGTCAGCATCTGGAAGCTGGATGGCTCAGAGACTTAGGGAAGCATCAACAATTAAATTGCTAATGAGAAGTTTTAGCTTTACTATAAATAATGTCATGATTTAATCATATTCTTTTCACTAGGACTATATGTTCTGTCTTAGAGTATAAGTCCTCCCTGTAGTGGCATTACTGAATCCTTGTAGTGACATCACTGTTCCATGTAGTGATGCCACTGTATCTCCAAAATGCCATCACCATATTCTTCTAGCCATGCATTCCTTCAAAGAGTGGACCTGGGGTTATTTCTCTAAGTTATAGGATAGATAAGACCACTAAGGACTCTAGACCACAACAATCACTTGATATGTGAGGTGTGTGTGTGTGTGTGTGTGTGTGTGTGTGTGTGTGTGTTATGTGTGTGTGCACTTGTGTTGTGTTGATTGTATTACTTTTGTATAGTTTATAGTTTTGTAAAAAGCATAACAGACATTGTTGGAACAAAACCTGATCAAGGGCCATTTATTTAAAGAACACTCTAGCTGTAGTGTGTAAAACTAGATGGAGAAAGGATTAAAAATCTCCTGACAGCTCTCCCGGCTGTTTTGTTGATTCTTTCCACATGAAACATACACATGACTTTCTTTGGGCTTAATATTTATACCAATACAGTTTCCCGAGTTTTCCCTTGAAATGCACCACCTTCTATGATGGTTCTAATTTATGCTGAAAGCATCCTGATTTCCAAATGTAAAGCGCTGATATGGGAATCTTGGCTGCTGCCATTGACATCAGATTTCCAGCTAAACATATTCATCTGGCTATGCGCAAGGCTGCAGCAAAGATGTTCAAGAGGAAATTAACTCTTTTAGCTTTCACAGACCAATTCTCCCTGATCTGTTTTCTATAAAAGTCAAAAACTTGAAACAGGAAGTGCCAATTCAAACTCAAACCATGACATTCATTTGTGTTTCTGCACCCAAGCCATATGTGACAAATGAATTCCTCCTTAGCTCTTCTCAACGTCTTCTTTTTGCCTTTAGTGCTTCTGCAGCAACTCAAGTAAAGTCTCCATTTTCCTTCTCAGTTTCAGGGATGTGGAGATTCTATTTCTGCCTCTTGGATCAAAACTTACAACCTTTCTGTGAAGGTTTGTATATGCTTAGCCCAGGGAGTGGCACTATTAGGAAGTGTAGCCTTGTTGGAGTAGGTGTGGTCTTGTTGGTGTATGTGTGTCGCTGTGGATGAGGGCTTTAAGACCTTCCTCCCAGCTGCCCAGAAGCCAGTCTCTTCCTGTCTACCTTCGGAACAAGATGTAGAACTCTCAGCTCCTCCTATAGCATGCCTGCCTGGATGCTGCCATGTTTCTGCCTTGATGATGATGGACTGAACCTCTGAACCTGTAAGCCATCCCCAATTAAATGTCCTTATAAATGTTGTCTTGGTCATGCTGTCTGTTCATAGTAAAACCCTAAGACACTTCAGAAGCCTTTATTCATTAGGAAGATTTCTCCAAGCTGCTCAGGTGTTTTAAGTAGCAGAGTAGAAGATATGCTGAGAATCTGTGATGGGCCTTCCCATCCCTGACACCAATGCTTTTGAGTAGAATCTCACTATTGACACATATTCTTGCTTTATAATTAGAAAACGAATTCTTCTTTCCATCAGAAAGAGTACATATGTTTGCTATGGAGTTATGAATAAAAGTGGCATATGACATTACAGCATCACGGCAAGGCCAAACTTTGTCTTAAGGCTCAGGATCACGCCTTATCTTATTCATACTTTTATAATACAAAAGGCAGCATTTTCTCATTTTAAAGGACTTTAACATGTATCTTTGGAATGAATGAATAAATAATGACAGATAAATCAATAAAGTGATTCTAACTGATAAGATTATTGATAAATTTAAATAGTAATTGGTTAGAAACAAAAGCTGAGACTAGGCAAGTGTGATTCACTTCATAAGAAAATATCTGTGGGGAAAATCAGGATCAGGATCAAAGTAAATTGCCCAGGAAGACCAGCGTGGATTAACCGGGCAAGATGAAGACTTAGCATCACCCAGTAGATGCTGTGGTAGCATCTTGGAATATGCAATGTTTAAGGAAAGAAGACAGAGAGAATGAGAGGTAAATGATGAGTTGTGAGTGAAAGAATATGAGGACTCAAAAAGTTAGAAGCATGATGAAATTGGAGATACAGGGAGGACAAACGCCATAGGACGAGATGTCAAACCCCATGAAGCACTTAGTGAGGAGTTGGGACAGAAAATACAAGCCATCAGTTAGAGCATACACCACAATACTTTACAGGAGATTAGGTCTAAGTAAAGGTATTTTTATAAAACAGCACAAATCAGTTTTTATTACAATTATCCAAAGGGTGGTCTGTCCTAGCTAGTGAATCTCAAACATAATTTTCTAGCCTCGTTTTCAGACCTGTTTGCAAGAATACCTTAAAGAAAGTAAAAATCAATTAGAATTCTAAAATTGATGTTTTAAAAATAATAGTTGGCACAATAGTCTGATTTCGAAGAGATGAAAACACAAGTATGAGTTTTACTTTCATAAATCTTAAAGGAATAAGATGAAAATCTAATGATTTCTTCCTTTAAGATATTCAGGTGTGAACTGCCTATAGACAAGGACATTTTTCTTGTAGCTTTTAACATTTTTATTTTATGTAGATACGTGTTTTGCCTGAGTGTAGGTATTTACACTATGTACATTCTGATGCCTGTGGAGGTCAGAAAAGGGTGTTATTTCCCCTAGAAATGGAGTCTCAAATGGTTGTGAGCCCTCCCAAGAGTGCTAGAAACCAATCCTAGATCTTTAGAAGGAGTGGACATACTCTTATCCACCAAGTCATCTCTCCAGCCCTCAAGAATTTTGTTTAGAGTTATTGATTATTGTTAGATGATACCCCAAAATAGAAATTTTGAAATTTTTTCCAAATTTTCCAGTCATAGCCAATTTATCAAAAACATCTATTTTGAGTTGTGAACTCCTAGCATGTATCTCTCAAGGTGTTCTGGTTTACAGAGATCCTTCAGTAATTTCCAAATTACATTTTTACGAAGCATTCCTCAGAATAGGTTTGTACGGTGCATCATTATGATTGCACTCGGTGTTTCTTTAGCACATGAACCCATAGTCCTGTTGCCTGTTCCTATATCAAAGGATGCAGGACTACCATTTGGTTATTGATAATGCATCAGTGCTCATTTTGATTATTAGACAGACTTATATAAATGAAGATACTATATTTCTCTTTGTCATGAAGCATTTTATGAGATGGTACGTTAATACGTGCCTACATATATGTTACTTCTATCCTTCATTAAGCCTTCTAAGATTTTACATTTGTATCCATACACTTGATATTTTGATATTTTGTGTAACTGGACTTTTTCTGGACTATCTCTTGAGAATCTATTTAAAGAAACTCTGTAGCTGTAGGAGGGACCAAGTTTTTGTAATTACCCTAGGTTTCTCTGAAGTTTCCCAAACTAAGACTCATTGCCATACTGGATCTTCACCCCACCTGATCCTAATCATAAAAGTAAATGAGTTGAAGGGATTATTTCATATTGCCAATTTTGGATCTCATTTCTGTAATAGACAGAGTTTTTTAATTTTGGGCCCAGTGTATTTATCTACTGAAATGCTCAAAGCATTTGGAAAAAAATTTAGGAAAAAGAAACCTATTGCATGATTGGAAGTTCACTCAGAAACTGCTCATGGAATTATTCACAGAAACTTAGATAATGTGATCCCTCAGTTTCCTCTATGATATCTCTAACAATTGTGTAACATGCAGAATAAACAACAGATTCAAGTATGTTAGAGTTATATGAAAAACGTGTTGAAATTTTCTAATGCCCAGGTCAGGCCATATCTGCTCCTGAATATACTCAGCATCTTGATGACTGCTAAGAATTTTTCTGTAACATTTGAAATGAAGTTGATGCTTGTTTTTGTTTGTTTGTTCATTTGTTTGTTTGAGATTTTATTATTTCTTTCTAATAAGCA
The DNA here is from genome assembly GCA_028551405.1 of Uromys caudimaculatus. NCBI lineage: Eukaryota > Metazoa > Chordata > Mammalia > Rodentia > Muridae > Uromys > Uromys caudimaculatus. The sequence continues at coordinate 17,318,206 of CM052715.1, read as the reverse complement.
GATGAAGTGCTGATAAGGAAATGAACTTTTCAGCTATCTATATTTAAGGTGGTGAATGATCACAGTTATGGATGTATTGTGGAGTTGTGTACTTTCCTGGTGCCAAAATGAAAAGGCCATCTAGTCTTGTGACAATAACTTAAATGGGGTAGTAGAAAAAATGCAACAATAAGTTACATCCTTCTCATGTAAAGTGGCTGTTCTTAGCCACAAGTTCTTCCTGTATTTATCCAGCCACATTGGACATTTTTAAGCATAATGTTCAACTTCCACAGTTATGATCTTCCCAGCAGTATGTCCAGAGTGTTGAGACTTTGAATGCTTTAGTCTGACTCTGCCCATAGCATAGTGTGTCATTTTTCTTTTGCTGTTTGTTATTTTCCAAAATGGCATTGAAAGTTGCTCTTTGCAGAATGTTTGAGAAAGAAGAGAAGGAAGGTTATGGGGAAGAGAAAATGTCATCATAACAGAGTTGCAAAGGACACCATATTGCGTGAGGCACTGACATGGTAGATGGGCCTTATTCAACGAGGAGTGAATTGAAGCCTAACGACCAGATGGTAGAGCTGAACACAGAAATTCCATATGTGTGATGGCAGCGAGGGACTGCCATTGACATACTTGCTTTTCAGCCAAATGCCTCGGCAGATGCAATTTTACACTTTAACATTGCAATATGGCACTCAAACCCAGAAGAGTTAGCAGAAAGATTCAGAGCAGATTTAAAGTGGCAGGGTTGAAATCTAAGCTTTCCTGTTGGGTTGTAAGCTATGAAGAGGAACTGAGGGGGCTTAGTGCTTCTTCAGGTCCTGTTTCAGGTCTGTATTCTTGTTATTATCTAAAGGAAGGATAAATCTCGTTTTAATGGTTACAAGTGTCTATCTACATCTGTTTATCTATCATCTATCTATCTACCTATCTACCTATCATCTATCTATCTTATCATCTATCTATCTATCTATCTATCTATCTATCTATCTATCTATCTATCTATCTACCTACCTATCTATACATCTATTATCTACTTCATATCTCCTTGTATTAGCTCATATTTATATAAGAGATCCTATCTTTTATGCAGAATGACTAGAAAGCTTATAAAAGAAAGCTAACACGGGCTTTTCAGCTATCTTAATAGCTATCTATACTTTAGAATACTGTGAAACAGTTCATTTTTTTTTAATTATTGAGCTGTGGGCTGGAAAGTCAATTTTGCCCTTTTCTACTAATTCTCAGTTGTCTTTCATAAGGCAATACTAGCAAAGATAATGAAAGCTAACTCAATTTTCAAATACAGAATCAGTGGAAGTAAGAGAGAAATTGCTTTTATTTTGTGTTAATTTAGGCCATATCTTTTGGTCATGTTCAAGGTTTGGAAAGTAACTGTATATAGCCTTGGTCCTATTTCAACTGGCTTTTGCCATGAGTCATAATATGCTGTTTGGAACAAGAATTATATTCTTTGATTGCTACCATCCCTTTTGAATCTACTTATCTTTTCTTAAATGAGTCTTAAAATTCACATATACAAAGCTGCTTCCCACTTAGGTTTTGTTTGTTTGTTTTAATATCATGTCAGTGTTACAGTCAATGGTCACTTATACCCTTCTTGTAGTTTTAATTTTTAGTGATTTCTTTTTGAACATGAACATATATGATTAATATTTCATAGAGAACTAGAATCAGGACTTGGCTTCTGATGTCCTCACGATACCAGGGTCATTAAGATATTTTATTAATCTTCACAGAACTTGTTAATAATGATAAAACTCATTGGATCCATAAAGTTCCCCAAGTATAGACAAGAAATGTCAAGAAGCAAAGTGCAGTTTCTTATAAGAGGACCATGTGGTAAAGTCCAAGGCACAGATCTTTAGTGGATGTTTGAAGTGTATTTGTTATCCGCTAGGAAGTAATTTGCCCCTTACGCTTCTCATGGAAGTATTGTACCAACCACATCCTTGACACTATAATCCAGTTCATATCTTATTTCCTGAATAGTTGCCATAACAATAATAAGATAAATTTTCTCTGCATTTTATAATTTCATAAAGGTAACTGTTTAAGATTACAAGGAATGACAGTCAAGAGTACTCATAGCATCAGCATTTAAGGACCACAGTATATGCTTGTTACGGTAGAAGGTGTGCATTATGTCACTAAAAGCTAGACTCCTATGGAGTGGACGTTATTTCACCTTACTTTTATAGAATATATACAAAATATTATGCAACTTCTGTAAAATTGCATAGATCTGGTAAACAAAAGCATTGGCATTACAGGTTGGGGGTGAAAGTTCCATTAGTAACACACCAGTTGCACAAGCTTCAGTGCCTGACTTCAGATTCCCAGAACCCATATAAACAAGGGACACGGCAACGCATACCTGTCATTCAGTGCTCAAGAGCGCTAAGCAAGGCAGACTATTTGGAATTCACCAACTAGCCAGCCTAGTCAAATCCATGAGCTCCAAATTCAGTGCAAGCACATACCTTGAAAAAAAAAATAGGATGGAGAGGGATCAAGCAAGACAACTGCAATTGACTGCTGCTTTGAGACGAATGTGTGTACTCAAACATGTGCATCCGTAAATACCCAATACAGGGACCCTCATGTGCATCCGTAAATACCCAATACAGGGACCCTCATGTGCATCCGTAAATACCCAATACAGGGACCCTTCATGTGCCTTTCCCATATACATATAAATAACTAAACAATAAAAAGAATTAGAGGCTGCTCTGTTTATTTCTGAAGGAAAATATCTTAATTACTCTAGTATTAGGATTATTCAATAAGATTACTATATCCCTAGGTCAATTTCTGCCCAAATATTTATAGGCAAATATCCACTTTATCTTACTCTATGCAGGCTAATATTTAAGGGTTTTCTTTTTTTCTTTTATTGAGTATTTTCTTTATTTACATTTCAAACATTATCCCCTTTCCCAGTTTGTCCCCTGAACCCCCACCCCATCCCCCTTCCCCTGCTTCTATAAGGGTGTTATCTACCCACCCACTCTCACATTCCCCTACACTGGGGCATCGAGCCTTCACAGGACCAAAGGCCTCTTCTCCCATTGATGCCCTACAAGGCCATCCTCTCCTTCATATGTGGCTGGAGCCATGGGTCCCTCCATGTGTACTCCGTCTTTGGTGGTTTAGTCCCTGGGAGCTCTGGGGGATCTGGTTGGTTAATACTGTTGTTCTTCCTATGGGGTTGTAAACCCCTTCAGTTCCTTCAGTTCATAGCTATCTATGATGAGATCTGGTACCCTCTCTGGCGTGCAGGGATACATTCAGGGAGAATATTGTTTACATAATAATTAAACAAATCTAAAGAAGAGAGACAACTTCAGATAGTATTGCTTTGTAAGACATTATTGAATTTTATGTTTATCTTATCAATTACATTATGAACTTTCTGATTTCAAAATATCTCCAATACATGTCCTTTCAAAGGCCTTGAAAACAGCATCATCTGATTATTGACTCTTTGTTAATGAGTTAGGAAATCTTATAAGTATGTTTATTATATACTTGAATTAGAATCATATATTTAGCTTCTATAGTAATATTCTTGTATTTTAGTGCAGGTGAACTTGAATTTGGCAAGTTTATAGACTGTTGAACACAGCTGAGTGCTCAGGATTATTAACTTTTCTTTAAACAAATTTCAAAATTCCAAGATATTTGAATTGTAACTATCTTATAAATGCAAATACATTGTAATTTCAATTCACACAATTCAAAAGAAGATTTTATTAAAAAGCACATTTTGTCATTTTCAGATATATGTGTGATCTTTTATTTTTTTTATTATCATATGTAATATGTAATGTATGCTAGTCAGTGAATATATTTTCTGTGATCTCAATTATATTAATCTGGATGACAGCAGAGTTAGATTTATGGCTCATCATTTCTTTTCTTTTTTTTGCCTGGCTAACATCAGCTAAGATTTTATTTATTTATTTATTTATTTATTTATTTATTTATTTATTTATTTATTTATTTTGATACTTTATTTACATTTCCAATGTTTCCCCCTTTCTAGGTCTCCTCTTTGGAGACCAGCTATCCCTTCCCCCTCCCCCATCTCTATGAGGGAATTCCCCCTCCCACCCACCTGCCCGCCTACTCCCATATTCCCACCTTGACATTCCCCTTTACTGGGGCCTCTCCTCCCCCTGATAGTCAACAAGGGCCTCCTCTGCCACATATGTGGTCCAAACCATGGGTCCCTCCATGTGTATTCTTTGGTTGGTAGTCCAGCCTCCAGAAAGACCTGGGGGAGGGGGGTCAGGCCAGTTGACACTGTTGCTCCCTCCATAGGGCTACAGACTCCCTCAGCTCCTTCAGTCCCTTCTCCAACTCCTCCATCTGGGACCTCACTCATCATTTCTTTTCATTTTAGGATTATTCCATGACTTCATGGTATTGAAAATTTAGAATTTACATACTATGAATATACGTTCATTGATAACTGCCATTATCACTTTAGTGGTATAGAGTCAGTAATGCAGTCCCATGTGCTGTGCAGTATTTGCATTTCAACAATCCCCATACTGGCATTTCCCTTTGCTGAAAAGACATCCTTCCAGACTTCCTTTATTGCAATTAGGATCATCATCTTTTCACTTTTTGTTTTCTGAATTATTTTTCACACTTATTTTGAAGTTAGGACTATAGACATAGTTCAGAAGCTAAGATCATATCCAGTACCACATAGGGAATGTTACAATTTTCTTATCTTCATCTCCAGAGGACCTGATGCTCTCTTCTGGCCTTGAGGACACTGCACTCATGTGTACATACCCACCCACAGATACACACATATACCTAAAAATATTATCTATATGTTGAACTCTGAAAGTTAGAATCATAAGGCCTATAATTCTGTTGGGATCTACAGTAAATACTTCAATGCATACATCACTATTTCTTTTAAGCAAAGAATGTGAATTCCAATATGACACAAGCATGGTATAGATCTGCAGTCTTATTATACAGTTTTAAAAAGCTATAGGAACCAATTTGATTGGAGTATTAGATGAATACTGGCTCTCATGGAGGTAAAATTATTAGCTGCACAAAATGTAATGGTTGTCAAAGAACAATCAGACAAAATGGATATTACCAATTTAAAATAATATATCCACAGTACAAAGGAGGGATCTGATATGAAGTAATTACAACTTAAAATTACATTTCCATGCCTTCCCTAAAACTACAAAGTGCCACTCAGGAAATGCTATTTTTAACAATTAACAAACGTATGGTACACATTAGGCTATCTTTCTTAACTTCTGAGCACATCCTGGTACCTTTCACCTGCATTACGCAGGAAGCCCTCCTTTGGTGATGACCATTGAGGGTGTTTCCTTCTCTACTGTAATGATTTCTTTCCTATACTAATCATATCCAAGTATATTGAGCCCATACTCCTGCATGCGTTCTAATTCTTGAATTTAGAAAACCTGTTTCCTGTCTGGTCTTCACTCTGCACTGAGCAGGGCTCTGCCACTTGGAGTCTTGCTGCTGCAGCACATTTCATTTTTGCTGAGTCTTTTACTCATTTTGGCCAGTGGCATATATTGGAGTCTTTAAACTATGACTTTTCTGTTCATATAACCATGATGTATAACAAATTGGATCTCAAGCTCAGTGCTTGGACTTGCTTTATTTATTTATTTTGATCACTAAACTAAACCAATCTAGTGCTTATCTGACCTCTACTCAACTCTCAGAAAACTGGATGTATTACTGAAGAAACAGAAATTTGGCAAGGAAACACTTTTTGGTCTGTGCTACCAAGCAAAATTGTATATATTTACAGATGGAAACGGAGAAGAATAAGAAGGCAAGAGTAATAGTTGCAAGCCCAGCAGGTTTTGTTACCATCGACCACTAGTCATTCTGCTTCAAGTCGTTGGCCTTGGCTGGCCAAGAGAAGCCATCTTTTCTTCCTCTCTAAAAGGTAATTTTATAATGGGATTCTCTAGAATGTGTGACTGCAAATAATAATTTATTCTATAAATGTAGATGTCTTGAAAAGCAATCTAGAGATTATTATGTTTTCCTTTCGTTTATTGAGCACTGAAAAACTATTCAAGTAAATCTACTATTCTAATTTAATAATAATAAAAAGTACTAAACACTTCATGAAGTCCACTAAATGTATTCATGTTAACTCTCTGCCTATGGAAACCATGTTATCTTAAGATAATCATGGATTTTATGTTAGAAAGATAGACAGTTTAAATGTATCTATATTGAGGAGTTATTAACAGTTCTTACTGGTCTTTGGTACCCAGGAGTAGCAAGGATGACAGACTCTTCTGCAAGAATGACAGTCTCTCATGGGAAAAGAAAATATTAGGTAATAAGAGGATTTTGAAGAATTTGGGGTGGAAGTAAAATTGTCCTTTGCTATGGTCCCTGTGGCCCTTGGTATGAGAACCATACATTTGAAAGGCTTAAGGGTGTCTTTAGGGTGAGCTTGCTACATCATCAAGACTGGAATTTTGAAGGGTACAACCCCAGATACTGAATAAAACAGAAAAGGAAATTGCAAGAAACAAAAAGTATTCTAAATTGGGGATCAAATACCCTGGGAAACATATTGTCAAGAAAGATAAGCTCATTTCAAGATCATGATCTTCCCAGCCACTTTCTTTCTGCAGAAGCTATAGCTAAGGGCTAAGATCACTGACGTTCACTACTGTAATATGAAGATAACCACTATAATATGGGATTTCAAAGGTTTAATTTTGAAAATAATCTCATGCCATTTTTTACCATTTTTATTTTCTTCCTTCAGGCAAACTTCAGAAAGGTTATGTGTTTAATCCACTATCAAATAAAAAAGAAAGAACAAAGCAACAAAAACAAAAGAGAAAAACAATTTGGTAGAGTGCCAGAGACATGGCTCACCAGGTAAAAGCAACTGATGTCAAACCTGGTGACCCAAAATTGATTCCCAGAGTCCTCATGATGGAAGAAAAGAACTGACTCATGCAAATTGTCCTCCGGTCTTCCCACATTTGCTGAGGTATGTACATGTGTCCATCTATCTTCATACATACACATGGGTAAACACATGGATAAATAAATGAGTAAATAAATATACTTTTGAAAACTGAATAAATATCAAAGAAAATAATTTAAAATCTGAATGGGGTTCATTGCCAGCATGAAAATAAAATGAAGTCAAAATAGTACCTCTATCTTTCCAGTGTGAGTTTACTTCTGTTGCTATTCGAGCACACTGATTTTGTAACACTAGTTAATACTGAATTTCCACACAGCACATCGCCTGAATCTGTCTCTGAACATCCATCCATCAACTGATTTCTTTAGCCCACTCTTTATACTGGTTAAAGCTGCAACATCTCCAAAAATAAATAATATATAAAATACACAATTGGACACATGTCTGATAAATACCACATCTGCATTAGGTCTTGAGAGTGAGAGAGTATCAGGAAGTATGTACAGATATACGGGAAGGAGGTGGATAGAGGAACGTCTGCTGATTGTCTCAAGGTAACATCATCTTCTACGTCCTGAAAAGACAAGGTATACTTTTAATTAGGACATAAACATACCAGTCATCTTTCCTTTAAGCCCCTCTTACATTTCCAAGATTAGGTTCACATTTTCCTAAAATGCCTTTGAGGATACTTTTGAGGGTTGGATTCCAAAACCTATTTAAATTAGGTTCAATTATATATTCTTATTGCTAATCTGTCTTCTGAAATTTAATCTTTCATTTCTACCCACTCACTGGTAATTTCCACTTGAAGATTTTTCATATCCAAATAGGCCTATATAATGTAAACTCATTATCAATGACCTTGTACCACCCATTCTATAGACAAACAAGATGCTATTTGTACTATATTAGGATTGAAATTTTTCTAGTCAATGCTGAAGTGTAGAAAAGTCATGGAATAAAAAGTAGAAAATGTATTTAAAATCATTGTATGGCCAGCCAAGAAAAATTTAACTTTCTTGAATTTCATTATAATAATTACAAAATATATTTTAAAATATAATATTCACACCACATGTATTCCCAATGTAAAGTGTTGTATTCTACCTGTTAACTACAGAGATTATCCCTGCAATAGTTAGAGCAATCTTACATTTTTTTCTATCTAGAATGGAATATCCATTTACAGCTACTCAGGGAGATATGCTGTTTTTCTCCTGAGATATTGCCCACTCCCACTACATTCCTGTTTTGCCATTATTATTGCTTTCTTCTCAACTATGTAACTGTTTGGAGGAGGAAGGAATGAGTATGTGAATTTCTGAACAGGTTTAGCCAAAGTATGCTCACACTTTGAGTGATGCTTTTAACTCACCCTTTAACATATATAATTGCATTAGATCGTTTATTACTGTATGTTTTGAGGAAAAAAATTACAAAAGTCAGGAAGAAGTGATTTTATTCAATAGAACATTTAGGAAGAAAAAGAAGATTTAAAATATTAGAATAGAATCTGCACATTAACCTTGAGATGGTGACATTTCACTGTTGGCCAAACAAAAGTTGTATTATGAGATCAAGATGTGACCCAGTCAAAGCTTCTTGGGAAATAGTAAGCTTCTTTTTAATGCATCATCTCTGGTTCTTCATATACAATAAACTCTTTCAGAGAAAGCACACATTTAAGAAAATAAAATGCTCAAGCTACAAAATGACACCTCAATTGCTTGTGCACTCAATCATCCTTACAAGTAAAACAAAACTGATCAATAATGTTTGCCGTGGTGTGCCTTATTAAGCTGCTTTTCTTTCTATTATATCTTCGTAAAGCTTTCTGTTCCCAGAAGGACAAGGATTGAAATAATAACACATATATATCACTGAGAAGAAGCATACATGGTACTTATGCTAATCCTAATTTATCCCTCCAAATTGAATAAAATAAGATGAGAAAGCGCCCACTTCTCATTCAGGAGGCTCTTTCTCCTCTGGAGCTCATCTTTCCTCAGATACATCTGGAGGGAGCCATAGTCATTGACTTAATATCCCAGGTGCTCAGTTTGCCCTTGGTCATTCTATTAAATTTACCTGGTCATATAGATTGTTCATCAATCTATATAATTCAGTTTCTTTTCCTTCGTTTCTCTCCTTGTCATAGATTGTATTGGAGACTTACCTATTATTGTGTGCCCTTACCAGGAAATACTTAATAGGTCGCCCAAAGTAATTTTATTCTCTTATTTTTTTCCATTTTCCTCCTACACGCCTTTCTGATGCATGCTTTTTCCTCTTCTATTTTTGACCCTTAAAAATTATTTGTACTATTTTATGTGAATGAGTGTTTTAACTGCATGTACATCTCTGTACCACATGCATGCTTGGTCCCTGAGGAGGTTGTGAGTCTTCATGGGGGTGCTGGAAAACAATCCCTGGTAGTAAAGAACAACAAATACTTTTAACCACAGAGCCAACTCTTTAGCCCCCTCTCTTATGCCTTTTTAAATAGGCAATACTAACAATAAAAGTTGGTTTGCTACTTGATTATTGAAACTATATTGAATGAGAAGAAATGGAAACTACTATAAATCACTTCTGTTTTAGTATTTATTTTTTAGTTTTCTTTCCATTTAATTTCTAATCTCTTTTTATTCTCTCTCTCTCCTTTGGAATTAAAAGTTTCCAAAGTTACTCGTCCAAGTGTTAGAGATTCAGTGAGTACGGAGCCGTCAGGAATTAAACCACACATGGGAGTATTCTATATACCCTCTGGCACTGGTTTTTAACACTTACCAACCTCATCTGACCCCTCAAAGCTTCAAATCTCTGTAGGAACATTGTAGTTAATGTGGGTTATATTTGGGGGGCATCTATGATGAGCTAGGTATTGAGACTGTAGTAATAAAACAACCACCATCTTGATGCTTTTATTCTCACATAGGAGGAAAGAAAAAGAAAGCATTAAGTATCCTTTAAACTGTGTTAAAAATAGAGAGAAAATAAAGTCACGAAAAATGTATAGAAAGTTCAGAAGGAGGCCATAGTTTCAGATTGTCAGAAAATCCTCTCTAAAAACGTGATGCTGTGCTTGGTTGTGGCATGTTTATTAAGAATACTCAGGAATCTGGTGCGATTGAAAACCTCACCCCATATGGTACAATCAGAGGACAGGAAAATATTAGTGAAAGACCTTAGAGAGCAGTCCTAGAACCTTGGTGATATGTCTTCCTAGGATTTGTGGGACCCCAGGCTTTCCTGTGTTTTCCTTTGATAACTACATTAGTTTCTTTTGTGTTGCAGTGAAAAAACATCATAAACACAAGCAATTTTTAAAAAGGGAGAGTTTATTTTGGCTTATGGATCTAGAAGGAAAGTCTGTAATGTGTACAGATTGAAGCACAGAAGCCAGCATGAGGATCTGAGAGACGATATTTTCAGCTTCATAAATGTATATATTATCAATTACTAAGGTGCTAATATATTTATTATTCTCTTGCTTATTTTTCTTTTTTAAATGGAAAATTTTCCTTTTTAAAATATATATGTGTATATTTTTATTTTTTGATACTTTATTTACATTTCCAATGTTTCCCCCTTTCTAGGTCTCCTCTTTGGAAACCACCAATTCCCTAACCCTACCCTACCTCTATGAGGGAATTCCACCTCCCCCCCACCTGCCTGCCCACTCCCATATTCCCACCTTGACATTCCCTTTTACTGGGGCCTCTCCTCCCCCTGATGGCCAACAAGGTCCTCCTCTGTCACATATGTGGTCTGAACCATGGGTCCCTCGATGTATTCTTTGGTTGGTGGTCCAGCCTCCATGAGGACCGGGGTGGGGGGGTCAGGCCAGTTGACACTGTTGCTCTCTCCATGGGGCTGCAGACTCCCACAGCTCCTTCAGTCCCTTCTCCAACTCCTCCATCTGGGACCTCACTCTCAGTCCAG
>CM052715.1:17258160-17307164 GCA_028551405.1 Uromys caudimaculatus | reverse complement strand
AATATAGTAAAAATGGCCATCCTGCCAAAAGCAATCTATAGATTCAATGTAATCCCCATCAAAATTCCAACTCAATTCTTCATAGACTTAGAAAGAGCAATTCTCAAATTCATTTGGAACAACAAAAAAACCCAGGATAGCAAAAGCTATTCTCAACAACAAAAGAACTTCTGGGGGAATCAACATTCCTGACCTCAAGCTATACTACAGAGCAGTAGTGATAAAAACTGCATGGTATTAGTACAGCAACAGGCAGGTAGATCAATGAAATAGAATTGAAGACCCAGAAACGAACCCACACACCTGTGGTCACTTGATTTTCGACAAAGGAGCTAAAACCATCCAGTGGAAAAAAGACAGCATTTTCAACAAATGGTGCTGGTTCAACTGGCGGTCTACATGCAGAAGAATACGAATTGATCCATTCCTATCTCCCTGTACAAAGTTCAAGTCCAAGTGGATCAAGGACCTCCACATAAAACCAGATACACTGAATCTAATAGAAGAGAAAGTGGGTAAAAGCCTAGAACACATGGGTACAGGGGAAAAGTTCCTAAACAGAACACCAATGGCTTATGCTCTAAGATCAAGAATAGACAAATGGGACCTCATGAAATTGCAAAGCTTCTGTAAGGCAAATTTTTCTTTATTTACATTTCAAAGGTAATACCCTTTCCCAGTGTCTCTCCATCCGAAAAACCCCCTCTCCCATCCTCCCTACCACTGCTTCCATGAGGGTGTTCCTCTACCCAACCACCCACTCCCACCTCCCAGCGCTTGAATTCCCCTATGCTGGGGCATCTGTTGAGCCTTCATAGTACCAAGGACCTCTCCTCCCATTGCTGCCTGACAAGGCCATCCTCTGCTACATATGCTGTTGGAGCCACAGGGTTCCTCCAGGTGTACTCCTTGGTTGGTGGCTTAGTCCCTGGGAGCTCTGCTTGGGTGATATTGTTGTTCTTCATAACTTCACCATTTCTTAACATGTATCCTGATGAGTCATATACAATTACATACCAGAGAGCTCCAAGATGGCTTGTTCTGGAGATGTCTACTTCCAAACAGGATGTTCTTCTACAAAAACATATTGAGTCAAGAGAACAATTTAATTTCAGAGAATATGTCAGAGCCTTTGGCGCTGACTCCCTCTAACTCTAACCCTAACTCAATCCAACCCTAAACTTAACCCTACCCTAACTCCAACTTCCACCCTAACCATGACATAACCTTCACTCCAAACACTACACTAATTCTAACCCTAATCCTATCCCTATCACAATCCCTAACCCTTAATTTATTCCTTCTAACCCTAATAAATTTTAGAATTACTCTCTTGCTTTAAAAACCCTGTAATTTCTATCCACCATGTATCAAAGTATCTGATATATGGGCCTTTGTTTTTATTGCTTATGGATACAAAGGAAAGATTATTTCTTTTTCCTTATCTATTACCTGAGCCATGGCTAGTTTCCCCTATCAGAAAAGACAGACTAACAAGAGGAAAGTGTAACATTTATTTGATCAAAGTTTTACATGACACAGGAGAATTTAGACATGTAAATTTAAAGAATGAGGGTAGTTGTCAATTTTTCCTGGTTAGATTGATCAAAGAATAGGCAGCTCTGTAGAAGTGTCATTGTATAAAGAGGACATAACTGAATAATAGTAACCTTGATGGGGGTTAAGGGATTACCCAACAAAGCTTGCCAAATTAGACTATTCTTTGCCTCTAGTTGTACTCAGGAACTCTCTTGAATAAGATTCTGGTCTTGAATTGTGGCCATTCCAATATTATAGATGGAAATGGCAGAACTACTAGACGCCAACATGACTTTTAAGCTTCTGTACTGATCTCATTGCTAAGATGAGCATGACTGTAGTATGTTCTGAACCCAAGTTTAGTTGAACAGCTACCCAGTGCTTTATCTACAGGGATATTTTATTTACTTATTCCTACAAGAAAAATCTTTGAGATCAAGATGCAAGGAAGGATTTGCAAAATACAATTGAAACACTGCATGTGTTTTTTGTCTCCTATGTGCATTTTGTGTCTGTGTGTATGTTTAATATGAAAATAGCTATGACAGAAGCAAACATTTACACAGAAGATGACTTGCTGCCCAGGATATTGTATGATCATTCCAAAATTGTGTTTTCTCAAGGATAAGTTTGGATGAATAAAAACATTCCATGAATATTCAGATGCTCTCTTTGGATAGAAGTGGCTATGACTCAATTTCGAGAGTTTATATCCATTTCAGCTTTTCCTGCATCTTGAAAGGCTAGCTCTCTCTTTAGAAGAGACCTTGATTTGTAGATTCTTCTATAACAAGTTGTGAGCAACTGCAAATTTATCAGTCAGAGAAATAGTATCATTGTAGATATGTTTTATGCCTTTGAGAATTTTTATAGAGTCAAATGTTTTCATTTTTGAGAAATTAAACAATCATTCTTATCTTTGTTTTCTGGTAATCAATCAAATATAGCATGATTCCACAAATGTGTTTTATAATTTATAAAGTATGTGCCATCTGTCAGATTTCTGAATGTAAAGTGCTTTATGGAAATGCAATAGTAGAGCTACTAAACTGGCTTATAAAAGAAATTGATGGTCAATAATCCTTTATTAGTAGAATCAACATATTAGAGATATTTTACTTGAAAACAACAAATAAAATATTGTCCTGTCCATTTCTCAGCCCAATGAAGTCACTTCAGGCAAGATGTTTCTGCAGTTCTTTGAATTATTTATCTAGATGGAAAATGGTAAAGAATATTAACCATTGGTTTCCTCAGGACAGTTCAATGAGTGGTGATTGATATGTCAACTGCTCCTACTCGAACGGTATGTTATTTACACATTGAGGAATCATTACACAATCACAGTGGGATTTTAACAGAGGAGGCTTTTGGAATGCTTTTGCTTTCAATTTTAAGAAGAAAAATATTTAAAATCTTCAATTTCCTGAAAATGGACAGTTGTCCATACTGATGGACTCTCCAAAATCTCTTTTTTACTTTTAAAACTAGGTGCTGGAGAAGGAAGTCATCAAGTACCATGAATCATATCTAGCTTCGTTTTTGTCTGTTTCTGACATTCTCTTGTGTGGGAGGAGTAGGGCTGCACAGACATCTGGGGTCTCCGATCACTCTGCCTATGACTTGGCGTCTCCCAGAATGGACCATATTAACATATCCCTGGACAGTAGACATTATCATATGCCTTCGTAACATAACTTGCACATGCTGGAAGGCAATTCTGAGAACAGATTTTTTCAACAATGAGCATGCCAAAGATTTGACATGAAAAGTACTTATGCCTAATGTCTGTCATTCTCTCTCTGCCAGTTCATCTTTCCTGGGCTGGCTTTATGCCATATTGGCACCTGAAATGAAGCTAGTGATATTGCTGGATGCTGAAGGTGTGACCGCAAGTTGCACTTATCCTCTAAGCAATTACCATATGGTTTTCAATGCGGTTCTGCATCTCTTTGTATGATGACAGAATAACAGCAAAGACAATAATGCCATTTAATAATGCATTTTATCATTATGGCCAGTTTTATCCCCATATTTCTGTGCCTTTGACTGAAGTTATATGGGGTGGGGGCAGGTTAGGCAAGCAGCAATGTTCAGACACTTCTTTATGGTGGATGGCTATTATGATAAAGCAATTCTAAAGCAAGCTTGATGAAGGAAGGATGTAGATTAGCATATTGAAACAGGATTAGGGAGAAATTTAGGAAAATAAAATTATCAATTGAAGCATGCTGCTACAGAAAGCTATCCCTACACACCTGCTTCTGATCCCAATTATCATTCCTGAGGAATATTCTATTATTTTCATACAATAGAGAAAGAAATGCATTATGGTTGTATCCTGCCCAGAGAAATGTTTCTTGAGCTTCTCACAATACCCTGGTTGAAATTCTACCACTTTTGATTTTATGAAATGGACCACAGGTTTTATTGTGTTCTATTTTAACACGTATTAAAATAAAAGAACATTGTCCCAAATCTTAGACTAAAAAAAGGAGTTAAATTTGAAGCACTGTTCAAAGTTGACTTTAGATACTAAAGTAAATGGCATCAACGTGTGGAATTCTCAAGATTATCGAGACTTTAGTGCTTCTTCTTCATGATAGACTATGGCAAGTCACCTATTACCTCATGAGAGGGGCTTCAGGGATGCACACAATACATGTGGGTATCTGTAACGTCTTCTTGCAGTCCATTTCATAAAGAAAATCAGAATTAAACTCCCTGTGTAATTGTTCAATAGGAACTGAAAATGTTTTAAGAATACAGACTCTTAAGGAGATGAAGCCGAAGATAAGAATGAAGTACGGTTACACAGCACACATATGTCCCATGCAAACCAGGAACAAAGCAGTTCTGAATTCTCTTCATGGCTGACGACAGATCACATGTAAGAAGGAGACTCTGCCTGGAAACCTGAATGCAAACCCTGACTTTAATATGAGACTCAGAGCAGTTTCAGAGAAACCACACAGTCTGAGGAATGTCTATGACTGCAAATTACGAGGACACAGTTTACATTCATGAAAGGAAAAATTTAAAGTAAGGTCCAGCTGAGGTGGGCTGTGATATGTCTCAGTAGGAAATCTGTGTGTTACCCAAGATCGATAACCTAAGTTCATCCCCAACACCCATATGGTAGAAGAAGAGAACCAGCTCATATATATTGTACAACATGGCATGAGAACACACATGCATACACACACATTCACACACATGATTATCAATAAATTCATTTTTAAAAATGAAAAGGATGATCTAACTGTAAAAAGAAAAAAGGAATAAGGTTTCCATTGCAGAGTTATTAAGAATATCTATAGACTTCCTTGCATGACTATGGAGGCAGATATGATATAACTACTGGTCATATATTCATATGTTTAGGGCAGATGAAGAGCTTTATAGTTGTAATTCTATCATTTATACATGGAAAATAATGTCTGAAAAAATTAAGATTCTCACACAAAGTTATGCACATAGTTAGTAGCTGCTAGACCAGACCATAAACCATTGTGAATTATTGAACCTGTGGGAAAATGTCTTTCATGTAACAGTTGGGCTCTTCTAAGCTTCCTGCAAGTTTGCATTTCTGACCTCCAGGTCATACTGAATGAAGGTCCATGGTGCCTGAGCTCCTGAGTGTATTTTTCAGCCACCAAGACACTAAATGTTCTTCTTGTGGGAAGTTTTTCCTCTGTGTAGATGCTCTCATATATCACTGGAAGCAATGAAATGCTTTGAAAGGAGAAGTCTCACTCTGCCTGAACAATCTGGGGTAGGAGAAGGTAGAAGGACCTGGAGCTAGGTAACCTATGAACATGACCATGATATTCACTTATTTACATAGGTAGCTATAATTTATAGCCTGCTTACATCCTGAGAGGACTTGATTCAGGTAGCTAAAAGTTAAAATACTTGGGAAAAATCCCATTTTGAAGTTCTTTGATGTGAAAATTATACTGCAGAAGTTGGTGCACCGTGAATTTCTCGTCTGATTTCTGTCTCCATGTCTGAGCCTTTCAGCAGTTCAATTGCTTGATGATTTTTTTTTTTTTTTTAAAGAAAATTTAACTGAACACCTCACTTTGATTTTTGTTTGGTTTGTGCTCAGGGCAAAGGCTTCAGCTCTGGTTTCCCATCTGCAATAGGAGATTTGCTTTTAGTAAAATGCAAAACAAAATCAATGTCCAGTCCCTTTGCTGAAAATTAAATGAAGATGAATACTCCAGATGATTGAAGCACCCCAATTTCTGTAAATAAACCTTATCAAAGAATCAGGTGTGGTGAACCTGGGGGTTTCTAGCTAGGAAAGGAGTGTAGATCAGAAACTAGGGAGATCATTCTTCCCTAGAGGGAGGGAGTGAATGGGGGTGAGGTGGGAGGGAGAGGGAGATGGAGGGAGATAGGGAAAGGGAGAGGGAGAGGGGATTAAATGTGATCCAAATGCTGTAATTAAGATTGAACTGTTTTTCCTTAGAATATCACCAAATTGTGTTCATAAAATGAGGATCATAGTTAGTTAGAGTGTGCTTTTGCTGTGTTCATTAGGACATTTACGAAGACAGGGATCTGCAGTCTGAATTCTTTCAGTTCAATGAGTCAACTTATAAAGTTCTGTGCCAATAATGCATTGCTAAGATTGAAAAATAGAATTTTTTACTAAGAAAATCAAATCTATTTCTTTTTTTTTTTTTGACTTTCTAAAATATCAGCAGAAGACAACACTCAGGAATTTTTGAGAAGCAAGCATCATTTCTGTGTACCTTTTAGCATACAAAAATCCCCTGTGACATACAAAGACTTTTAAGCCGAATCCAATATAGAGCCATGTAAAGTTCTTTCAAATCCTTATTATCGTGGAAAGCTTTTTACTTCTTCAAATTCTCATTATCTGATTAATTTCTCACAAATATTTTTTTATCTGCATAGCAATTTGTGGTAAAAGATTGAATAAGAAATTGTTCTGCTTTCTCATGTCTGTATTTGGGGTCTAGAGGTCTAAGAACTGCATTGGTCATATTACTGTCCAATTGCTTATTAGAGTTTGAGGTATGAACATGCTTTGTGTCTGTGTGTTTTCTTTTTTATTTATTATTATTATTTATTATTATTATTTAATCTTTTTTTACAGTCCAGTTGTTATCTTCCTCCAGGTCTGCCTTCTGCTCTCTGTCTGTTTCTCATCCCATTTCTCCTCCCACATCTCCAAGAGGATGTTCTCCACCCCACCCACAGCCCACCAGACCTCCCCACTCTCTTGGGCCTCAAGTCTCTCAAGGATTAGGTGGTGCATCTTCTCTTACTGGGGCTAGACCAGACAGTCCTCTGCTGAATATGTGTTGGGGAGCCTCATATCAGCTGGTGTATGCTGCCTGGTTGGTAGCTCAGTGTCTGAGAGATGTCAGGGGAGTCCAGGTTAGTTAAGACTGCTGATTTTCCTATGAGGTCACCCTCTTCCTTAGTTTCTTCCAGTCTTTCCCTAATTCAACCACAAGAGTCCCAGCTTCTGTCCATTGGTTGGGTGTAAGTATCTACATCTGTTTTCGAAAGAGGAAAGTAGTTAGATCTCCACTGTGTTAGGAACATGTCCATATACAGATACAAGGCTGGGAAAATACAGTATAGCATTCATAGTTTATCATTTTTGGAGAGGTTTAATTGTTAATTCCAGATGCATGTGAATACCATTTAGAACAAGTCCTGGCAAATCACAGTAATGGAAGCAAATAAAATCTACTAATAAATCTAAAATTTAAGCAGTAGGGATATATCTAAATTTACAGGGTCATAGCACTTTCTCATGCATGTGTACATGTGTGCATTTGTGTGTGTGTGTGTGTGTGTGTGAAAGAGAGAGAGAGAGAGAGAGAGAGAGAGAGAGAAAGAGAGAGAGAGAATGTGTGAGTTCATTTATGTGTCCGATGTATGTGTGTGTGCATTTATGTGTCTGATGTGCGTATGTGTGTGTACAGGTATATACATTTGTGGAAGTCGAGGTCAAGTAGTCTGTTTCAATAGTTCTCTGCCTTTATTCTGTCACTAAATGTATAGCTAGATTCTGCTAGATGGGATTAGCTGACAGCCCAGGGTATCCGCAGGGTACTCCTGCCTCTGTATCCCCAGAACTAGGGGTAAAGGTGCATGACACAATGAACAGCTTTTCTTTCTTGTTTTGTAAACACAGCTTTCAGTGCAGGTGCTTGGGATCTGAACTCAGGCTTTTATGCTGATACAGCAAGCATTTTACCAACCATGACATCAATGCAGCCCCAGGGATTTACTGATCTACTTTACTGATCTATTCATTTTAAAATCAGACTGAGCATGCCACCATCATGAGCAAAGGATCAGTTTAGAATGTTTTGTAGACTAACAAAGTAAGAAAACTTAAAGAAACGAAGGACAAAAACAAGACACAGGGAAGATGGAGAAACTCAGTAGAGTAATCTATTTGCATAATAAAAACCTCTGGGTCATTTCACTAAAAACACCAAATGTCATGCTTCTTATGCCCAGAGACACCAAGCACTTCACACATCCCCAGTGCTCACACTAGCCTGGCTACCTTAAAAGGCAATTTTACATTTATATTTATTAGGTGCTGCCATACAACAATAAAATAGTCACCAAAGCTGTTTTCTTGGATTTCAAAAGTAAGGGAGCTGAAGAGCAATTGTGTATTGTGATTTTCTCCTTCTATTTCAAGATAAGCAAAGCTACTCTGGCTTTACCCACTGTCCTATATCTGTATAGATTCTTATCTCCCCACTTTCCTCTTCCTCCTAAATTAATTACATTTCAATTTTGTCTGGAGAGTTTAATTTTCAACCACTCACATACCTAAATCTGTTTAGTTTAGAAAGTTTGGTACAAGGAGTGTGTGTGTGTGTGTGTGTGTGTGTGTGTGTGTGTGTGTGTGTGTGTCTGTGTGTCTGTGTGTCTGTGTGTCTGTGTGTCTGTGTCTCTGTCTGTATTTGTATATATTGTGTATGAGTGTGTATGCATAAACAGGTATGTTTCCATATGTCTGTGTATGGAAACCTACTCATATGTCTATAAATGTGTTTGTGTTTGTGTGTGTGTGCTGTGTGTGTGAGAGAGAATTGGCACACATGACAATGGATAACAAATGTCAATTTTGTGTCTTTTTCTTTTTAAAAATATTTTTTATTAATCATTACATTTGTTTATATTTCATATGTTATCCATCTTTCCAGTCTCTGCTCCAAGAAACCCCCATCCATCCCCCACCAATTTTGCCTCTAAGAGGATGCTCTACCACTTACCCACCCACCCACCCACTCCAGCCTCACCCCTCTAGCATCTTCCTTTTATGGGCCATCGGGCCTCCACAGGACCAAATGGCTCCCCTTTCACTGACGCAAGATAAGGCAGTCCTCTGCTTCATATACAGCAGGAGCCATCAGGTGGCCTATGTATATTCTTTGGTTGGTGGCTTAGTCCCTGGGAGTTCTGAGGGTCTGTATAATTGAAACTGTTATTTTTTCCTATGGTGTTGCAATTCCTTTCAGCTCCTTCAGCCCTTACTCTAACTCTTCCACTGGGTTCCCTTGGTTCAGTCTAATAGTTGGCTATCTCTGCATCTGTCTTAGTCAGGTGCTAGCAGAGCCTCTCAGAGGACAGCCATACAAGGCTCCTGACTGCAAGCACTTCTTGGCATCAGCAGTAGTGTTAGGGTTTGGTGTCTACGGATGGAATGGATCACATATTGGGGAAGTCTCTGGATGTTCTTTCCTTCAGTCGGTACTCCACTTTTGTCCCTGTAGACATGGAAAATTCTAGGTCAAAAATTTTGAGATGGTTGGGTGGCCCTTTCTCTCCACTGGGAGCCATGTCTGTCTACTGGAGGTAGTTTCTTTA
Source organism: Uromys caudimaculatus (assembly GCA_028551405.1). Taxonomy (NCBI): domain Eukaryota; kingdom Metazoa; phylum Chordata; class Mammalia; order Rodentia; family Muridae; genus Uromys; species Uromys caudimaculatus. Next base: position 17,297,744 of record CM052715.1, on the reverse strand, counting down.
GGTTCTGTCTCCTCACTGTTGGATATTTCAGCTAATGTCATTGCCATTTGGTCTTGGGAGCCTCTTGCATCCTCTGGCATCTGGGGCTTTCTAATGATACTCCAAGTTCCCCAACCCCCACTGCTACTTATTTCTATCCATTCTCTTGGCCCTCTGGACTTCTCTCCTTTTCTTCCCTGGTCTTGCCTCCCCCCTTTTCCTCCTCCTTCCTTCTCCTACCCAGGTCCCTATGTCCCTAAACCACCCATGATTATTTTTTTCCCCTTCTAAGTAGGTTGGAAGCATCCACACTTTGGCCTGCCGTCTTGTTAAGCTTCACATGGGTATTCGGAGCTTTTGGGCTAATATCTACTTATCAAACAGTACATGTCATGCATTTTCTTCTGGGTCTGGGTTTACTCACTCAGAATGATATTTTCTAGTTCCATTTGACTACAAAGTATATGAAGTCAACATTTTCAATACCTGAGTAGTATTCTATTACGTAAATGTACCACAGTTTTTTGTATCCATTCTTTCATTGAGGGACAGCTGGGTTATTTCCAGCTTCTGGCTATTATATATAAGACTGCTATGACTATAATGAAGCATGTGTTCTTGTATGTTGGAACATCTTTTGGGTATATCCAGTATAGCTGAAGACCTAGCTATATCCAGTAGTGGTATAGCTAGGTCTTCAGGTAGAACTATTTTCAGTTTTTTGATGAACCGCCAGATTGATTTCCAGAGTGGTTGTACCCGCTTCAATCTTACCAGCAACGATAGTGTATCTCTTTCTCCACATCCTTGCCAGCACCAGCTGTTGCCTAATTTTTTTTTTTTTTTTTTTTAGCCATTCTGATTGGTGTAAGGTAGAATCTCAGGATCCTTTTATTTGCATTTCCCTGTTGACTAAAGATGTTGAACATTTCTGTAGGTGCTTCAAGGCAATTTGAGGTTCTTCACTTGAGAATTCTTTGTTTAGTTCTATATACCATTTTTAAATTAGGTTATTTGGTTTTCTGGAGTCTAACTTCTTGAGTTCTTTGTATGTTTTAGATATTAGCTCTCTATCAGATATAGGGCAGGGAAGATCTTTTCCCAATTTGTAAATTGCTGTTTTGTTCTATTGACAGTGTCCTTTGCCTTATAGAGTGTTTTCAGTTTCATGAGGTCCCATTTGTCAATTTTTGATCTTAGAGCCTTAGCTATTAGTGTTCTTTTCAGGAAATCTTCCCCTGTGCCGATGTATTCAAGGCTCTTTTCCACTTTCTTTTCTATTAGATTCACCATGATCAAGTAGGCTTCATCCCAGGAATGCAGGGATGGTTCAATATACAGAACGTAATCCACTATATAAACAAACTCAAAAAAATCACATGATCATTTCATTTAATGCTGAAAGAGACTTTGACAAAGTATAATGTCCCTTCATGTTAGACATCTTGGAAAGATCAGGAATTCAAGGCACATACCTAAGCATAATAAAAGCAATATATAGCAAATCAATAGACAATATCAAATTAAATGGAAACTTGAAGCAACTCCACTAAAATAAGGGACAAGACCAGGTTGCCCACTCTCTCCGTATTTATTCAGTATGGTACTTGAAGTTCTAGCTAAAGCAATTAGACAACAAACGATGTCAAAGGGATACAAATCAGAAATGAAGAAGTCATGGTATCACTATTTGCAGATAATATGATAGTGTACATATGCAACCCCAAAATTCTACCAGAGAACTCCTACCCCTGATAAACAATTATAGCAAAGTGGCTGGGTATAAAATTAACTCAAACAAATCAGTAGCCTTGTTGGACCGAGCCGGCTCAGCGCTCGCCGCCTGTGCTGAGTCGGCCGGGGCTAGACCTGGGAGAGGCTGGCTAGCCTACAGGAGACTTCTGGTGGATCCCGGGAGACCCACAGCTGCTGACAGCGTGCGCCCCACCGCTAGGCCTGGAGAGCTGATCTCTTCGAGGGCCGAAGTGTTTACAGCTCGTGGAACAAAGGCTCTCGGACACTGGAGCAGTTATTCCTTTATTCCTTTTGGGTGGCGGGTGGCGGACCCAGGCGGAAGCGGGGACAGAGCAGGCTGGCGGGCAGGGCAGGTGGAGAGCAGCATAGAGAGCAGTGCAGAGAGCAGTCAGGCAGAGAGACACAGAGAGCAGCGTAGAGAGCTGTGCAGAGAGCAGGCAGGTAGAGAGACAGAGAAACTCTGTCAGAGAAACTCCGCAGAGAAACGCAGAGAGCAGGCAGGCAGAGAGACACAGAGAGCAGGCAGGCGGGCAGAGAGACACAGAGAGAGAGCTATGCAGGTAGGGCAATCTGATATACTGTTTGGAGAGGGGGCAGGGGCTTGGCAATCGATACTTTCTATTGGCTAGGTCTAGGGGCTCTCTCGTGCCACATTTGCTTATGGGAGGAGTCAGGGCTGCTTTCTACATGACAAATCTCACATGGCAGGCCTCTCTCTATACAGGGGTTGTGAGAGCTGTGGCTGATTTTACAGGAGTCTTCTGGGAGTGTCGGCTAAAAATATAATTTGGTCCCTCATGAATATTTCACAGAGTCTCCCAGAATTTTCAGCTTTTGCTCAACCAGGTGCCAGATTGCCTGTCACAGACCACTGCCCCACATAGCCTTTCTCTATAAAAAGGATAAATGGGATGAGAAAGATATTAAGGAAACAACACCCTTCACAATTGTCACAAATAATATAAAGTATCCTGGTGTAACTCTAACCAAGCAAGTGAAAGATCTGTATGACAAGAACTTTTCTATAGAAAGAAATCGAAGAAAACCACAGAAGATGGAAAGATCTCCCAACTTATGGATTGACAGGATTAACATATTAAAAATGGCCATCTTATCAGAAGCAGTATACAAATTCAATGCAATCTCCATCAAAATTCCATCTCAATTCTTAACAGAGAAAGAAAGACCAATTCTCAAGATCATCTGGAATAAAAAAAGACCCAGGAAAGCAAAAATAATTCTCTACAATGTGGAACTTCTGAGGGAATCACCATTCCTGACCTCAAGCTATACTATGGAGCAATAATCATAAAAACCACATGGTATTGGTACAGAGACAGACAGAGAGATCAATGGAATTTAATTCAAGACCCAGAAATAAACCCACACCTATGGGCACTTGATCTTTGACAATCAAAAACCACCCAGTAGAAAAATGAAAGCATTTTTAACAAATGGTGCTGGTCTAACTGGAGGTCTGCATGTAGAAGAATGCAAATTGATCCAATTTTATCTCCTTGTACAAAGCTCAAGTGCAAATGCATTATGGACTTTCACATAAAACCAGGTATACTAACTTTAGTATCTTTCTTAACTTCTCTTCACATTGTCTTTTAAGGTAGTATTTCTTGCTGAACCATCAGTTTGGGTAGACTATCTCGCCAGCAATCCTGATGGATCTTCCCATTTCTGTACACCGAGTGCTGGGATTACAGGTGTGCACTATGGTTCTCAGCTTTGGAATGAACTCAGGTCAGTCTTTCTTTGGCTAAACTGTCTCCTTGGTCCCTTTCAATTTGTTGTCATAAAAGTACTTTTTCATTTTACCAGACCCTGAATTCTTCTACACAGTTTTATAGGGGCAGGATATTGCTTAAGTTTTAAGAAAAGTTGACTCCAATATTGAAATCATGTTATGTTTCAAATTACAACTTCGAGAACAAGGAAATCTGGCCTCAAAATAAACATCAAGCTCTCTTAGGCCCAGCAGATCAGATGTGTGAAGGTAAAGAAACTTCTAGATTCACCACCGTATTATCTTCTGGCTATTGTGTCATGAAGGTAGCAAATGTATACATTTTTTAATGGATCTCCACTCAACCTGAACTAGATAGCACTTATACAAGATCAGCTTATTAGACAAATACCAGAGAGAAAATTATACAAGCAAGACAATTCCCAATCATGTTCTTTCCAAGCAGAGAGGCTTGTTAGTGCACTCTACGATAGATATGGTCATTATAAATAATCATGTGACTAATTTAAAATACTGTTAAAACAGGTATTTGGTACATGCTTTTCTGTTTTACTCTCAAAAATTTATTTATGGTATTGTGTTTGTTTCTTGTGCTGCTGCTTTTCTGTTTGTTTCTTTTCTTAACACATGGGTAGCCCAACCAGAGAATAATTATGGTGTTTAGGAAGCACAACATATCAAACATACTTGTCTTCCCGCATTTAAATTCAATGGTGGGACTCATGATGCTACAAAAACCTTGTTCATTTCATATATACCATATTTTATTAAGTTTACTAAAAGTAATTATTAGCATGTTCTCTGTGAGGGGAAAATATATAAAATAGCTTTTAGTTTTTTACCTAAAGAAATTGGAATTGTCTTCTTCTGGAAATTCATATAACTGGTTCATTTTTTAAAATCCTCTTGTTGTTTAATTTTTCAAATGTAAAAAATATATATTCTGATGACTTAAGAATTAATACTACTTATGGCCATCTTTAATATACAACTACTCTTCAAGTTTGGCACTCTTTTAGTTTCATTTTATTCCATGTTATTTTTCCCATTCTCACATCGACACATACACACACATACACACAAACACACACACACACACAAAGACACATGCAGTGACATACAAACATACACAGGGATACACAGACACATAAACACACACAACATACACACACATGCACATGAGCAGACACACATAGATACAGGCACATGTATACAGACACACATAGAGGCACACGGGTGTACCTACAGACCCATGTACACAGACACAGAGACACATAGACAGACACAGGCACACAAACACTCATACTTTCACACAGAAATAATAAAATAATGATAAATGCAAAATAAAACATCCCCAATATCTGAAAAGCCTCCAGATCTAACGATGGTATTGCTCATTCATCTTCATGCAAAACAGCTGAACATGATGAATCTCGCAATGTCTACAATAAAACCTAGGACACTTAGACAATCAAAGTCAGCCAAGCAAGTTGAAATTTGATCTGTTACATACAGGTTAAAATAATAAATACACTCCCCTTCAGACTACCTGTAAATATTTCAGGAAGCAATGGATCACCATGAACAGAAATGGGATGAAATATTCAATTTGCTGAGCAAAACAAAGCTACAAATCAATAATAATTTTCCTTTCACAACTTACAAAGTAGGATATTTTGGGGCATTCCTGTCATGTCAACACTTAGAAGGATCTCAAGGGCATCTTTAGTTACATAGAGAGAAGGAGGTTACCCTGGGATGTGTAACAGATAACTCCTCTTTCCTCTCCTCCCCCCTCTATCTCTGTCTCTGTCTCTCTCTCTTTCTCTGTTTCTCTCTCTCTTTCTTTCTCTCTCTTTCTCAAAAAAGGGTTGAATGATTGAAGTAAAGACTTTAAAGCTACAAATGAAGAAGTTCCTCACGATCAGACATGCCTTATAAGAAATAAACATATGAAGTACTTCAGACTGAACTAAAAACTATATAAACAGCACAAAAAGTTTGCTCTCCTGTCACAGTGGTATATGAAAATGACACAATGTTAGCATATCTGTCAGTAGGAAAGAGTAAGAATGAACCCAATCACAGGCATTTATGGCAAATAGACAATATAGAAAGCAGCCAGGTCTGAACAACCACATGAAGTACGTATTGTGGGAGAGGATATAGTGCCAGGATGCTCCAAGCTGCAGGACAGAAGTTATTAGCAAATTAAAATAAAGTTCTAGAACTAGAAGTGCTGGAAAACAAGCCTCACTGTAAACACACATGTCTAACCAACAGAAAATGAAAACTGGAATAAAAACATACTGCTAAGACCAGACACTCCCTTAAAAATTATGAGATGCATTAATACAAAACACAGAGAGAAGATGGTATTAAAAAAAAAGAAATCTTTAATAATGAATCTAAATTTAAACTTTCTACATCTGAAAACAAGAAAGTGCTAATAGGCATTTAGCAAAGGAAATTATAATTACAGCAAATTTACATACAACCAATGATGAAAAGTCAATTAAAATGCAATTCTTTTTTTTTTTTTAGGGAAAAACTTGCAAATATTCAGGTGTATTAGGAGAAAAATATGAAGGACTCAAGTAAATTAGAACAAGTGGAAAAAGGATGATGTAATGGATTCTACACAAATAGAAAATAAAAGCATCATAAACAGCAATTATGAACACATATATCAATAAATTGAACAACGGGAAGAAATGGATAAATTAACCAAGTCATAAAACCTACTAAAATTAAATGAGAGTACTTAGCATGAGCAAACCAATAATGAGAAGGGAGAAGAGGTGGCTACTCACAGGCAAACCCCTCCTAACAAAGCATCTCATGACCAAGAGCACAGACTAGGGTGGAGCTCCAAGCACTGGCTCTCAGTGCTCTCCTGCTGATGTCCTTCCCATGTTTGTTCCTTCCAGGATTATCATCACCTCTTGATGTGGAACTTTGTCTCCCAGAGTCCTTTGTTAGAACATGCCATCATCACCATTGTTTAGACCGTGAAGCTCATGTGGAAGTGACGAGACATTTGACACTACAACATGCCTTCAAAATGAAGAGAGCAAGCAATTTCTCACAGAGGTAGGCACTATGTGGATTTTCCATTGGGGACTAATCCCCTTTTTAAAAAACATATCTGACGTTTAGCAGTGCCCTAACCTGAAGGACCTTTCTGTCATCTATTATAACCCAACTAGGAGTCAAAGCTTAGGCCAACCATTCCCCAGCAACAGATAGCATGAAGTTTAGAAGATTTACAGGATTCCTTGAAATTAGTTAGCCTTGAGTATTTGCAGGAGAGGTGGGGAAGATAGAGGAACAGAGTGGTGAATGAGAGGTGGAAAAAGAGGTGGAACTAGAGATGAGAAGGTGGTTGTGGCTGCAGGAGAAGCCTGCAGAGGACAGGGAAATATGCCATTGCTCAGTATGGCCAATAGGATGGTATGTAGCAGCCTGAAGGTTACACTTTGACTCAGCCCCCAAGTTTGCTGCCCAGCCACATGGTACCCTGGTTTTGAGCAACAACAAGATGTCCAAGATGAAGAATGATCATTTCTGGATCAGATCTTCTTGAAAGCTTTCCAGGGTTCATGCTGATCCTAGAGGCAACTTTGGTATCTGAGGTCTGCTGTCCCAGACTATGTTTTGTGGATGCCTGAGCCCAAGGTTTATGTGAATGTCCAAAATCCTATAATAGCCAGGAGCTGTATTGATGTCCATGGCCCATGTTACCACTATAAGCCATGAAAATGGTCTCTGCTGGCACCTGAAACTGTGTTGACTGCTGTGGGACATATTGCCACTAAGACCCATGTCTGGATCCATAGTGGTACTGCAGCTGGGGTCTATGTTGATGCCCATGGTCTGTGTTACCACTGAAGACCAGGCAAATATTTGTGAGCTGTGCTGCAACCTGAAGCCATAAAGATGTTCATGTGACATGCTCCCACTGGTGGTCATATTGATATGAATGGCCTTTATGCTCTCATGCTGCCACCATGTCGAGGTCCATGGTCCTAATGTGTCAGAGGGCCATGTTGATGTCCATGGTCAGTACTGCCACCAGGACCATGCTGAGTTCTATGGTACTTGCTGATGTTCCAGATTTATGCTTTCTCCAGAAATTGTATGTAAGTCCGTGATCTACATTCCCACTGACTATAAAAAAGGCAAGGAAGCTACGTTGGCATGGTATCAATGACTGCAGACTCACAGTTGAGAAAGAAGGACATAGAAGACTTCTGTGACAACCCCTATCCCTACCTACCCTATTCTCTCCCCAAAAAGTAACAGCCTAGACAGAAAGCTCTCAGAGAAACTATTAAACTTGTGATAAGGATGATGAAATGTATCTCTCCACAACTGATGGCTTCTGGTAGGCATGCAGGTTTAGAAGGACTTAGTTTTCTTTATGGAGCTGGTTGCTGGGAGTTTGATCATGCTCCAGTAAGTATAGGTGCAACACAATTTGGAACTTTTTTCATTCTTTTCTTCTTCTTTTTAGGGTGGACACAAGGTGGGTATTGGTGACAGACCTGGGAGTACTGGGAAGACAGTACAGTGCTCTTAGAGTTCATGATCTGAAATTCTCAAATAAACAATAACAACATTGTGAGAAAAAAGACCTTCTAATTAGATGGTTTGATAAAAATTCTAATTCATAAGGGATTGTGTAAGCTTTATGCTCTGCAGTGATTTCTACTACTAAGTGAATCCAGCAAGATTAACTCCCTCTGATAGCCTAATAAATAATTGCATGAATCAGAGGTGCTGTGTGTAGAAGCATTTCTTTTTGTATCTGTTCTAATTCATTTTACCAAATGTGACATGGTTATGCACAGTTTTTCAAAAGGTTGACACATACTGATTTGTCTTTCTTTGATTCTGTCTTCTGAATACAACAGGTATTTCCTTGTGGTTCATTTGTGAATTTCAAACTTACTGATTAGATTACATTTTTGGTTGAAACTGCTGATCTTATCTTTTATATTACATGTTTACAAGGGTGGTGTGTTCTTATAGAGAACTTGGTGTGTATGTGAAGAGGCTGCACTGGTTACTTTTCTGTTGCTGTGGTAAAATACCTCAGCTGCTTTACTACCTTCTGTTACTTCTTTAAGGAAACAGCAGAAGGATGAGTTTGTTAGGATTTTACAGTTTCAGGAGGATAAGAATCCATTAAGGCGGAGAACCAGGGATACAAGTGGCAGACATGGCAGCCGGAGCAGAAAGCTGAGGGACACATCTTGAACTAAAAGTTGAAAGCAGAAGGAGAAAACAGAAATGGAGCAAAGGTTTTCATCTACAGGTAGCCTCCAGTAACATGCTTCTTCTTGCGAGGCTGCAATGCATAAACATGCATGCTAGGTTTGATAAACAGAATATCTGGTCATATCTGAACTTCTCTTTGCAGAAATGTTAGTTATCAGAAAGATGTTTGGGTGGTTAACTACTGTTTGCTGGAAAAACAAGAAATTATGGTTAAAACTGATCAGAGGGGTCAGGTGTTGTGCTAAACATGATAGCTCTCTCCTATATTTGAAAATGCAACTGACATTTGCTATTTTTCATTAAATTCCCCATAGAGGTCTGATTCATTCTGTCTTTATCTGTCTCTATCTTATGTCTGTCTGTCTGTAGTAGATCTTTATCTGTCCCTCCTTCCCTGCCTCCCTCTGCCCACATAAGGTTCTGGTCTTGTGAGAAACTTTCTGGTTTTCATCAACAGAGAGATGAGCCAAGAAGAACTACTGCAAGGTAACTAGCCACCACTACTGGTTTTTATTTGTTTGTCTGTTTTGTTCAGTTTTTAAATTACTATTCTCAGTACAGGACAAGTTTTCCACTCTGTCTCACACTCACCTTAAGTAAAATACAAATGAGCCTCTGGGAATCGCAGAAGGATATTCATGGAAGACATTCAAGACTTCCTGTGTACAGTACCACATGATGACTGTGACTTCTGAAGTAAATGGAAATAAAGGACCTCTCTTTTTCAACATCATGGCAGCTTTAGAATTGTGTTATCATAAAGAATGCATGGGTGTGTGATCCTGTCACATCCGAGGAAAGTAGCAGATCTGTGTCTTTTCTCTACCCCTATATTTCCAGATCATTTTAGGGCTGATGTATTCCTTCAGTCATGCTTAGGATGATCTTGCTTTGTTTAGTAAATTCAGCACATTAACTTCTAAAAAACTCAAAATATTAAGCATATCCACAAGTTTTTTCTCATAGATTTTTATATTCCATGTACATCTATGTAGTCTATGGATATGACCTCATTCAAGTCATTTCTTAAGATTTTCATCTAAGTGTGTGTGTGTGTGTGTGTGTGTGTGTGTGTGTGTGTGTTTGTGTACGAGAGAGAGAGAGAGAGAGAGAGAGAGAGAGAGAGAGAGAAACAGAGACAGAGACAGAGACAGAGATAGGGAGACAGAGACAGAGACAGAGATAGGGAGACAGAGACAGAAAGACAGAGAGAGAGAGGCAGAGGGGGAGGCAGAGAGGAGAGCGGGGAGGGAGAGAGAGAGGGAGAGAGAGAGACAGAAAGAGGGAGAGAGACGGGTACAAAACCCACAGAACTATATTTTGAGCATTTATGCTGTATGAATAGAATAAAATACAGTGTTTTGAAACAGGTTTTTACTCCCATGTCCTGTTAGCTAGCAGTGAAACATCCAGAAGGACATCAAAGTTCAAAGGTGAAATTGACAGGTGTTGATGCATAAAATTCTTTACTTGGTTGTTAGATGCAGATAAAATGATAAAAATCTCCCTGTGTGAATAGAGAATTTGGAATTTTATGTTTAAAGAAAGAACATATGAATTAGCAGAACAGTAGAAATGTCTTCCGGTTTTTTAGAAGGCTGCTGTGTGGCCCAGCTGAGCGCATTAAAGCCAACGGATAGAAGCAATGGTAGAAATCAGTTCAAGGTTATCAGCACTTGATTTTCTTAAGAAGTATGTCATCTTTGGCAGGCACTGAGGTGCTTCTCATTAGAGGTATTCAAGCTGAGTGATGACAATCGATAATCACTGGTCTCTTCCGAAACTGCATCAGTGCTACACAAAGCATCCACATGAAATCAGTTTTCCTAATTTCCTTGATAATAATTACAATTGTGTTCAAATTTCTGGGCTGGCACAATCAGAATCAACATCCCTAGAATTCAAGAGTTCCCTCTACTCTTTTATTTTCTTAGCTAACATAAGTTCTTATTTTGAAGAAGAGGGGGAAAAAGCCCAAGGGTACCATACACATCAAAATGCTCTTGAAATATAACATTTTGATGAGTTAAGAAGTAAAGCAGTAAGAAATAAGTATGGATTAAATGTCTCTTAAAAAAATGGGTGTTAAAAATTGATGGAACAGTAGCTGGCACAACACACTAAGGACGTTGCCAAGTCTCCAGCATTTGAAATATTCTTTGTTACACTTGACAAAGTCAACCCCACTGAGTGTCTCAAAAGATATTGCCACTACAGGCTGGCACAGCTACCCATAAATACACAGTGAGAGTTTTCAAACAGATTCTTCCATTCAGAAACAAAACATAGTCGAAGTCTGAGTGATGGAGGGTTTCCTGGACATCCTCCAACTAGAGAAAACAAATCTGCAACACTGCAGCTATTGTCCTTAATAAGCTAGCAATCCATGCTTCGGGTTTGGGAAGTCCATTGTTGTGTGCCTATTGTGGTTGCTGCTGTTGTTGTTTTAATCTAAAGGAATCTTTTCATTGATATGCCCTGCTTAAAAAAAAAAGTCACAGCATTGCTTGGATGAACTCTTTCTGGCTCACCATTTGCCACCTTTCCACTAGGCATTTCTGGTACCGTCTTATTCTCTTAGCCTATCAGCTGCCTCCCGCATCTCCAGTTCACACTGTTCATACTTTTTCATATTGAGATAAAACACTTCTTCATTTCACCCTTCTCCTTTTTAGTTACTGCAACCATGGGCAAGGCCAGCAGAATCTTCAAACCTGCCACATGGAGAGGAGGCTGTAAGGATGGGCACTAAGGTCTGAGATGGGTCATGAGTCCTCTCTTTGTATTTGGAGACTGTGGAGTCATTTTCCTGGCCCTTATCTTCCCTGAGAAACAAACTCATTTCTACAGTTAATATGAACACTTGGTCCTGTGTAAAATCAAGTTCATTTTAATTGATTCACCAATAGGATGGAGATAAGTTTTAGAAAACCAGAAGATATAGTTTGAAACAGCTCTGGGATGGCTGAGTTATCTCTGTCCTATCATTATCTATTGCCTAGGAATTATAAACCCAGAGAACCACCAGGCTGCCAATAGGCCTAAACCCTGGCCATGTTCGCTGTTAGCATGTATGACATTCATGAACATGAAAGTCAGGCAAATAGATAGGCAGATGGTTCCAGAGAGAGGATGACAACAGCTGATGATGCCACTTGTTCTAAAGTAACACTACCAATGATCAGAATACAGGTCAGGGGGATATTAGAGTGCGATAAAGGGTATGAGACAGCTAGGTACACACACACAGTGCTCACAAGTCACATATGCTACAGTGCATGGCTTTCTTAGGGGAAACCAGTGGGACATAAATTACAGAATGTGTAGACCTAGTGCAAATAGAAATGCAATGTACCCACAGCTAATTTCATACCGATTACATATGAAACAATATTTTTGAAGGGCATGAAATTACAATTAATTTTAACTTTGAAAATAATTTTAAAAATATTTCATTATTCTCAAACTCTTAAACATGTGTACACCTTATCTATCCCTTCTCACAGATACAGCCTTCACTTTGCTCATCCCTGTCCACTGTTGCTTGTCTTCTTCATTCAGGATGCAATTTTACTTCTTCTTTCATGAAATGTGTGTATGTGTGTGTATAAATGTACTACATATATATAATTTATGTATGTATATGAAATCTAGGAGGAATAAATATTAGAATAGACATCATATATTAAATGTTAGGCATGTTATACACTCATGGCCTCACCACAGGAAGGCCTGAAGCTCACACCATGTCAAAGAACAAGGAATGTAAAAGGAAAGAGATCACACTTGGTTGGAAAACTTTTGTAGACAAAGCATGTGTTTCAGACCTGAAAATGTTTGCTCCCAAAGAGTGGGGGTTGCTACTGTGTCAGAGAAAGAGCTCTGCAGAGAACACTTGGTGGTGATGGCTCGCTATAAAAGGGCCAGACTTTTTTATTGATCGTTATTAGTTATTATTGGTGTCCTCAAGTAAAAAATATCCCTGGAAAGAGATACATAGATGGAGGGTTCAGAATCCTCTTCCCAAAGGAAGGCCAAATCATGCAAACACACAGCTGAGCAGAAGGAGACAGAAGAGGAAAGCTGGCAGATATCGTAAAGAAAGCTGAGAATCCATGCTAAGAAAATGGCTGATGGTTCAGTGCAGAGAACTCCTTGGTCAAAAGTAAACTTACATTTGAAGAAACAAAACCAAAACCAGAAACAGAAACAAAACCCAAAACCAACCAACCAACAAACAATCAAAACAAAACTCTTAGAGTTCTTAAGAGTTGAACCCCAGAGACTAACATGTTTTATCGTGGTAAAGGGCCAAAGAGCTTATGAACAAGTAATTTTTTGTGTATATTCCAGCTATTTGAATTGTCATTTATCTGCTCATTACTATATCAATTTTTAGGTAAAACATAATATGTGAAAATAAGGAAGTTTAGGTAATATGGTTAATAGAAAGTTTTAATATCTGGATAGGCATTGTGATATGTAGCTATAATCCTAGGATTCAGGATGCTTAGGTTGCAGAGTAAGGAATTCGGTGGATTTAAAACCATCCCGGGTACATTTTAAGACTGCATGCTAAATAAATAAAGTAAATGAATAAATACATTAATTAATTAATTAACAAACTTTCCGTGTATAGATGTATTTGTGGCAAGATATTTATTTTATTTTATTTTATTTTTGTCAGTGCCATGTTAGACTAAAAATTGGACACATAATCTTTCAAGACTCCATGAGGGTCAGTATTGCTGTCCTAAAAACCTGGGGCTTCAGCAAACACAGATACACTTTACCTCAAGTAGAGGGTACAAGATCCTAGACCAAAAAATGGCAGTCATGATGGGAACCTCTTAGGAACTTACTGTGTGGGCTTCCTGGTGTCTTTTCTTTTATATCTGTTGTTACCTGAAATATGTACTTGTACTTACTTATTTCCTCAAAGGGTTTGACCACCTGAGCATAACAACCCTCAAGAGAAAGTGGCACTCTCTTGCTAAGAAACCATGTATGAAAAATTGGATGGTTCTATTTGATTGGATGGAGTTTGTACTTCAAACACTTGAAATACATTCAGACAACTGCTTCATGAATTGTAGAAATTTCAGGGAAAGAAAAGCAGGGAGTGTCATATGTGAAGGTAAATTTCCTCTCGGAACTATGGAGCTCCAGTTGTGTGGGAGAAAGGGTTGCCAAGCTTAGTGCTTTTACTGTGTACAGTTAAATACTGAGGATAGATTCAGAGGATCAAGACGCCAAAGAGTACCCAGTACTCAGAAGAATGGTCTACCACCAAAATGTTTACACCTTTCTATGGAGGAAGTCACATAGTCTTTCTTTCCCATCTAGCAGAAACGATTTTTCACAGAAACCCAAACAGAATACAGTCGACTTGCAAGCAAGCCAAACCAGACAGAGTCAGAATAAAACCAGTGTAATTTAAATACATCATCCTAACAGCCATCTCCACCTTCCCTCGGTTTCCACTCAGGCCGAAAATGAGGAAGAAGGAAGCACTTTGACAATTTTCCTTAAAGTTAACCAGAGAAAAGAAACTCAAATATACATGTGTAAAAGAAAAATAGACCAAAAAAAAAAAAAAAAAAAAAAAAAAAAAAAAAAAAATTCGAGGCCATCTTTTTCTACCTACTCATTTACAAATTGAGAGACTCTGACTCTCTGAGGGAAAGACAAAAGAGGGATGATTGACTACACAGTATGACGCTCAGTGGCGCAATGCCCTATGGGATCCTTTCCTGGGGCTAGGCATGTATGAGAGTCTGAATCTTTACACGCTGGGAAAGAACAAGGTGCAGATAAACTGTAATTGGGCAGACCCAGACAGCTCTCAATTTAGCTGTTGCTCCACAAGCAAGCAGAGGCCTCCTCTGTTGACACTGATGATGGAGAAGCTAGTAAAGGGCAGCGAGAGGCACTTGGCTGCCTCCCCTGGAGACCAGGCAGGGCATGCCTTCCTGGGTACGGGGAGGAAAATCCAGCTCATTAAAACCCGAAAGTTTTCTCTGACATTTTTCAACTCTCTCTACACGATGCCTCTCTTGTCTTCATTTCTCAGCCTGACCTTCTCCTCTCACCTTTGCCCCAAGGGTCAACGGAACTTCATGGTTCATACTGATGTTTTTAACAGCAGCAATTTCAACCCAGTAAGAAATATCCCCAAAGCACAGAAGGTATCAGACTAAAGTGCCTCTCCAACAACTTGATACGCTGGCTAATTCACAAAGGCATAGAGGCAGGGATGTGTTGTTTTGTTCTTGACTTTTTCAAAAACTAGACATTCCTGTGGCCCTGCTTCGCCCTTTGGCTTTTTACAAATAATCACCTTTAAAATGGGATGTTTCTGAATCAAACTCACCTATCTGTGTTCATGGTTTTGCCAGTGTAATTATCTTTGCACGCAACTCTCAGTTTAAAGTTCAAGTGACTCAAGGACTCAGCTCTCGGCTTCAATTCCTTTAATATGCTTCAAGTTTATTACAGAAAATTCAACATAATAGAAAGTACAGATCATAGAACAAGCAATGGCCACAGACTCTTCAATCCTGTTAAACATTGACCAGTGCCATCTAAACCTCTAGTCAGCTTCTAATCAATCCTTATCACATCAATGTTTTAGGGAAATCTCAAATATTACATGCTTTTATTGGTAAATATACTAATATGTATATCTAGAAAGTAAAGGAACTAGAAAAATGTAAACAGTGCATATACACTCCCTGACTAAAACTATCAAGTCCTCTCTCTAACCAGACATCTCTCTTATGTTAAAAATAATATTTAATGTTATTTTTGTTGAGTTACAATTTAAGAAAAGTCTGTTTCTTGTCGTCTTTGATTTCTTCTTACATCTTGTTTGATCTATGGATCCTTTACATCTCCCATTTATGGAAAATTGTTTCTAAAATAATATTTTTAAGAGGACCCAGGAAGAAGGTTTAATAGGCAAAAAAAGTGATCATACAAGCCTCATAATAAAGTTCAGAACCCAGAACACATAAAAAAATTAGAATACAGTGCCATGTAACTGTAATCCCAGTTGTTTTCTTATCATGAGATGGGACGTGGCTACAAGGGCCCTGGGTCCAAGAACAGAACAAGGTTGAGTAACATGCTTCCAAATCCTCTGACCTTCACAGGAGTATAAGGGATCTGGCAGTATGTACTTATAATCAGACACACAGAAATATATATTTGGCCTTGTAGGTGGTCTAAATGTTTAATACATTTCTCAAACATGATATCTTATTTTTTCTGTTTCATTCATTCTTGATTAAATTTCAGCCAGATTTTCTTTCTTTGTCTTTCCTGATTTACTTACTGCATCTTTACTTGGAGAAAGTCATTCTCTGAGAAGAGCATATTCACCGTGACTACCCCAATTTAGCTCCAGAATATAGACAAGAAAGACACTTAAGTCAGACTTAATCTTTGGATGGAGATATTTGTAGTTGGGGAAAAACATTTCCATCGGAAAGTATATAACATCTTGCTACTGAAAGATCTGAACCCTTATGAGGAAGGTTAGGTCCTTATCAAACTTAGAGCCGAGACATGGCCGGGCAAAGACCCCTAGCAAACTTAGAGCCGAGACATGCCCGGGCAAAAATCCCACCCAACGACATTCTTTCTCCTAAGAAACAGGTGACTTTGACCTGACCTCAAGGCCAGAGGCACAATGCTTCAGGAAATAGAAATGTTTGTGCAATTGACCTGTGAATAACTTAGAACAATCTGTACTTCCCCATAATGCAAATCCTTTCCAGTCCCCACCCCTTTGTGTTTTTTTCCTTTAAATACCCCTGACTTCAGCTGCTCAGGGTTGAACCCCTCTGCCTCTGTGTAGGTCATGCGTTCGACCCCAGTGCACTGGTCCTTCCGCGGTCCTTCCACCGCCCTCGAATTAAACCTCGTGTGATTGCAGCAAGGACGGTCTTTCGTGAGTTCTTGGGGGGTCGCGCCGTCCCGAGACTTGAGTGAGGGTCTCCCCGACTTGGGGGGTCTTTCACTACCTTTCTTTTTAAGGTTAGCTTTTCCCCCCATGTATTAAGCACTTTATGACCAGGATTATTTTAAATTTTATTAAATAACCTTAAGATATCTTATCTAAACCTTAACTTCCCATTTCACACAATAACCTCTTTTATTAATGTATGGTTTTCTGAAAAAAAATTAGATAAAACTGATAAATAAGGCCTTGGATGGAAAGCTTCTAGAAGGAATCATTTTAAAACTTAATTATCTGTTAGATCTAAATGCAGGGACCTCAAGGAAGGAGTTAGGGGAAGGACTGAAGGAGCGGAGGCGAGCCCCTTAGTCCTGTGCAGCCTCAATGACCCAGCATAGGCGAATGCTAGGGTGATGAATTTCTGAATCGGTAAGGGGGTGGCTGGATGGGGGAGCACCCTTGTAGAAGCAGTGAGATGGGGGAGGGGATAGGGAGTTTAACTGGGAAGGAGGATAACATTTGACATGTAAACAAATAAAATAACCAGTAAACTTAAAAGAAAATTTCAAGAAAAGTCTGATGTTAAATAAAATAATGGGAGTGGTAATTTCAGGGCAAGATGCCACCAGGCTTAGCTTCCAACTCCTAAAGAAAATGTCAAGCAGTGAGGGAGACCAACATAACCAGAAAGCTGATGTGGATGTAATTGAATGAGGGTGCTATGTTTTAACCCCAGCAAGTATCTGAACTTGGCAGGTTCAGCCAAGTAGTTACGGCTTTAGTATCAAAGATACAAGAAAGGGCTTGTAGAATCTCACTCCACAGCTACGGAATGACTCTGAGGCCAGGCAATGTGTCAAGGATATACCTTCATGGAGGCCCAGAGAGGCCATTGCATGAAGCTGTAAACATGAAGCCTGAATTTCACTAGAAACCCCAAAATGTTGGCGTTGCCCCGAGTCATGGGATACCTTCCAAGAAGAGCTTCAGACTGGGTGTATAATCAGGCCAAGAGAGGGAAGTGTGTTAAAATGAACAAAAGTACAATTAGTTGGTATTCTGAATAATGGTTTTTATATCAGACATTTATGTGAAACTAGAGGATGTTCTGCTGGTTTTTAGTCTTGTTTTACTCCAGTATTTCCTTTCTGCATTTTCTTTCCTCCACTTTTGAATAACATATATATTATGTGACATTCTATGTTCGAAAGAGGTGATAGGCTTTTTAATTTTGTTTTTACAGAGGGTTCTAATTAAAAGATTGCTATGAGTCTCAGGAGAGACTTTGAACATTGGACTTTTAAACAGTGCTGAGACTGCTACAGACTATTTGGGATTTTAAAGTTGAACTGAATGCAGCTCTGCATTACTGTATGGCTACAACCCTATGGACTCAGGGAGGGGAATACGGTAATTTGAATAAGAATGACCCCATAGGCTCATATATTTGAGTGCGTAGTCATCAGGGAGTGGCACTACTTGAGAAGGATTATGTTGTGTGTCCTGGTTAGAGTAGTTGTAGCCTTGGAGTGTGTCACTGGGGGTGGACTTTGAGGTTTCCAAAGATCAAGCCAGGCCCAGTGACTCTCTTCATGCTGCCTGTGGATCTGAATGTTGAATGTTAAGCTACCATGTCTGCCTGTGTGCTGCCATGATGCTATCATGATGGCAATGCACTAAGCCTCTGAAACTGTTAGCAAGCCTCACTTATTTGCTTTCTTTTATAAGACTTGTTATGGTTGTGGTGTCTCTTCACAACAATAGAACACTGATGAAGACAATACCAAAGAGTAATATGCCCCATGTAGGATATTAATTATACTGCACGTGAAGTTGGAAATTCTTTATTCTATTTTCATCCATCCAATCAGGTGTCAACTCCTACTTCAATGGTTCCTACTCAGTGGTGATATTAAATGTCCAATCCTGTAATGGTGTGGAATCCTAAAACCAAAAGACACAGATAGCACACATATAAGTCTGGAAATAACTTCATGGTCAGTGTTAAATTACACATATACAGATAAGTATAACAGCTAAGTCTCATGGGATGAGTATTCTTTTTTACTGTACTATAGACAGTATCTAAATCACAGTCTTCACCCTACTCCCATTAAGTCTTCCTCAGACCTCATTCAATATTTTCTCTTCCTTTGAACAGTTACAGTACTTTTGGATTTTAATAATCAATTATTTTGCTTGTGTTTCAGCTTTATGTAAACGGAATTGAACACTGTATCTTTTTATGTCTCTAAATGAATTTATGCAGTACTTTGTCTTTACACATAATTCTAGATATTTATTGTGTGTACATCTCTAATGTAGTTAAATAATGCCCGGTTTTATAATTACACAATTTATCCATTTTATTATTGATGTATAATAGAGCTTTCTAGTGTCTGGTTATTATAAGGTAATATGGTTCCCTTAAAACATTGATTTGCTGACCTCACATCTGTATTTTTATTTGTATGTAGATCCTAGAATAAAATTTGTGCCATTGGAGTCTAAGAGATGCCACAGTGGGTGGATAAATCTTGGCTAATTTTAGGTCAAACTGTAACCTATATGGGAAGGACAGAGATGACATGATGGCTTTTTACCTAATACATATGCCATGACATCTGTCCTGCCTCCCAACAAACTAAAATCCATAAATGTTTTAAAAACTCATTATGTGTAAGATACATACAACTTCGTGTGTACCTACCTGCTGCTGCCGAGAGGTTTCCACACCAGGTGTGTCCACTTCCAGCAGCACAATGTGTATTCTAGGCTCTTTCACCCGCATTTCAAGATCTGACCTGACTTTTCAGATGCCATTCAAAGGTTTCAATTGCCTTCCAGAGGTGGTTATTTTCTCTTTTGGAAGTCTAGTAGAGCTAAAATTTCATGTTCTTGGGCTACATGGCTATTATCTTTAATGAGTTGTCTATTCAAGTCTTCCACCCTTTTTGTATTATACTGTCTTTTGTTTTTAATTGATGCTTTAAACACTTTCTTTTAAATTTTGAGATGCATTACTACTTAATCTACGAAAAAATTTTACAAGTACCAACAAACAAGAGATGTTTTGCCTGTACATCTTTGATTGATTTTTAAACGGTCAAACTGAGCTGACTAGTTACCTATCACCCTAAAACTAAAGATTGTTCCTCCCTGCAAAAATAAATCTTTTGCCTAATTATTTGCATACCATTACATTTTATCCTTTATAGTATTCTATCAAGTAGTTTATTGATACTATTCCTTTGTAATCATTTACTTATAAATATAAAATTAACATTGAAAATAATTTTTTTCTTTTATTCCTTCATTCATTTTCATCCCCAGTTAATGTCTAACACCAGGCACCCAGGTGACCAGTGACGAATAAACATAGCTTATTTCCATGCTAGAAGCATGAATACATAGAAATCACTAGTATTGTTTTAAGTAGACTTACAGAAACAGATTTTTTTGTTAGACAATAAATCAGACAAAAATAAAAGGGAGAAAATTGTATTAAGTTGTTCCTAATGCTATTTACTAGATTCTGGTGGGACATAAATTAATTTCGATTCCCTAGACCAATGTCTTTGTGTAAAAAAAAAAGTAGCAATTGTCTTATACTATTTAAAAATAAGATAATTTCACAGAAAAAATAGTCTAATGAAAGTGGCATTAAAGTTTTAGAGAATATCATTAATCTAACCAATAATTCACCAAATTGCTAGTGCTACAATTACATTGACTCTTGGTAGCAGATGATTTTTAAAGTATGAGAATTATATTTTAAATTAGTCATGTAGGGTCTTCCGGCTAGCTACTCATTGAACTGCAAATCTTTTCATGTTCCACTTACGACACAATGTCGAGCTGTAACTCTGTCCCCACCGTATATTATGACTCATGAGAGTTTGTTTCTCCTTACAGAAATTGCGTGGGAAAATCAAAAGAAAAAATGTCAAAGATTTCATAGATCCACTGTATAAGAAAATCAACAATTTAAACATAAGTTTTAGAGATAAAATACAGTTCCCCGCCACCCTGTTATTCCAGATCTAAGGAAGGGAGAACTATTTAGGAAGAAACTAAAGATTTTTTTTTGATGTTTTCTTATGTGCCTAGAAATTATTAACAAAACATACAAAACTTGATTTTTATAAAATTTTAGCTGGTTTCCAATGTACTTCTCCTTTGTTGTGGTAGAGAAAATAAGGTATTAAAATATAAAGGAGTATTTATTACTCATAGTGCTAAGTGGTAACAGGAAATGATGTTGAGCAGGAAAACCGAACTCACATTGGTGGCTATGAATCAGAATTGTAGCCATCACAGTAATAGGGTCCCATGCTCTATTGCTCATGGACTGTTTCATCATATGGTCCATTAGTTTGACTCATAAGAAGCATGATATTAAAAAAATAAAATTATTCTTGCCTTTTGGGGTTGTATCTACAATTAGAAATGACAATAACTAGCGCAAAGACAGTTACAAAGAGGGTAATCCAATGACTTGGACAGCATGAAGAAATTGTTGATGTTCAAATCTCAGAGAATCACATAAATAAGAACTGAAAAGTAGAACCACCAGGGCTCTGATTGAATCTTTTTAGAAATATCAAGCATAATATGAAGACACAATGGTAGAATATTAATAAAAGAAAGGAAAGCAATAGTAATAGAATAATAAGAATAAAGTCAAAGCAGTTAAATCAGACATAAGTGACTACTGAAATAATCAGTTAGCTGTTTCAGAAATTTGGGAAAAAATATAAAATACATGAAAAAATTGCCATTTCTGAAAATTATCACTGGAGCTATGAGCAACTCTGAGCCAGTATAAGATTATAACAGACATCAAGGGAAACTGTGATCTTAGTGAGAAGGAGGGACTTTGTGATTCAAATGATCATATTAATTTTTTATTTATATTTTGTATATTTACATTTTTAGTAACTGACTTTAGTGTTCAGTTTTGTTCACTTTTTAAATTGTGTTTTTGGTCTAAAACTTTTTGTTCACATTTCTTGGTTAACATCTCTTTTAAACATTGATGTTGTCAGTAGCTGTTGGTTACCATGTATCTTGCAAGCCACAAACTATATGAATGTTAATCTTCAAAAAAGACCTTCAAGGTGGCTCTCTGTCTTGTACAATGCAACATAGTTACCTCAATCCAAGACTTCTGTAAAGCACTCTTGATGGGTGAGCCAAATCTAATATTAGTGAATTATAATCATCTCTTAATGACACATAAATCTTTTGGTTTTAAAATACCATTTTAAAGTTGTCATTAAACCATGATAGATTTTCCATTCTTAAGACATTTAATGACTCAGTGTGGAACTGACCCAGTTGGAAGATTGATAAAGAATCAACTTATTTATGTCTCCTTAATGAACATTAAATGTCTTTCTGAAGTGATGAAGTAAAGGATACTTAAACACGAGATCCGAAGACAGGAAAGAAAATGAGCATTGTACTGGGTATTCATCTGGGCCCCAGCACAATGTGGGATGTGTTTTAGGAGTGGTCAACCTCACAGACAACACTGCAAGGTCTGTTAATCCTAAGAAAACAAGAATGTGTCCCTAATTTCCATGAAAACACAATGATCTAAAAAACCAGAATCTGGACATTACTCAAGGATTTCAGATATTTTCTCAATATTCCCCATGACTCATAGGGGATAAGGACTGTCTCAGCTCCCTCTATGGTATCTTATCCTATTTCTTTGCACAATGCATGCATTTTATCTCCACTTTTCTGTGCCTTATCAGGATCTTCTTATTCCATCTCACGCATGCTTCTCCATCATCCATCCAATTTAAATACAAAAAAAAAAAAAAAAAAGCTATTTGGTGACAGTGATCACAAAATCTACCTTTCCATGTTTTGTATTCACATTTCACTATCAACAGTAAAATCCAGAATCTTCAACTTACTGAAGACTTCAGGCCTTATTTCTCTCCATTCTGAGTATTCCGCCTGACAGCTGAATCCAGATCAGTTTCCCCTATATTATACTGTGATTCACAGATGGGTGAATTTGTGCTAACAATTAACCCACATGAGGATAGGAAAACAGATTCAGATCTCAAGATCCAAAGAGATCCTTCTATTCTGCTTATCTTGAAGGACCAATTGGTCCATCCTTCTATCATCAACTTTTCAACTTTTGTTCTTCCTCCATCTACAATGCCCTTCTTTAACTCCAAACTATTCTATGTGTCACAGATCATAAAACTATGTAGGTGTGTTGTTCTTTGCCTACACTTTGCTCTTGTCCTCTCAGAGGTAAAGAAGGAAGATAAAGTTGACAACAGGAGAGCCATCACATGACAGCAGAGGGTCTTGGTTCATGAAGACTTTTTGAGAAATGGCATCAGGAGAGAACAATTACACAATTACACACACATACACACATATGTGTGTATAAACATATATATGTGTGTGTGTGTCTGTGTGTGTGTATATATATAGATATATATTCATATTCAGAATGAAAAATGAAAAATGAGAGAGTGACCTAATCTATCATATATAATCTGATTCACAGGAATGAGTTTTTGAAATTTTGGGGATATCACTTCCGAAGTTTGCAGGGAAGTTGGCAAGATGGAAGCTCTTGTAACACAATGTCTTCTCAAAGACACATCAGTATTGTTTATATGGTCTTTTCTGGCTAGACAAAAATACCACCCAATGAATGACAAGCTTGTCAATTTAGGAAGCTGGGTGGAGATGTTGATCTCCTCTGCAAAGCACCTTTCTCAGCACCAGCAGACTAATGCTTGATTACATAACCATTTCTGTAGCCTGAACAGACAGACATACACAGTGAACTCACAGCTGGAATATTACTGGACTGAGGGGAAATGGCTTCACACTAAAATATTCTATAATCCAAGACTTAAGAAATGGGTTGTGTAAATGATTGCAATGCTAAGATTTGTCACCTCAGCCTATTCCATGTCAATATTATGGAAAATATTGACAGACAGAAATCTTCCCAGGTGTACTTAATGGGTAGATACAATTAGGTGGTAATTAAAAATTGAATGGTGAAAGTTAATAAAGTTGATTCTGAAGTTGCTTTATCAACTTGAGCAAGCTAAACACTTGCTAAAAACAAGGACAAGGCTTTATGAAGTCCAAGATGAGCAGATTTTCGTGGAACTCTTTACGATGATTATCCACCCAACTTCATCTTGAATGATCATCTCTCTGAGTAAAATTAGTTGAGTGAATTTTAATGAGGTTTTAAAAATGTTGTGATTCTGAATTAAGTGTTTCCAGAAAGGACAAAGCTATCAGTGTGGCTCTAAATTCTTAGTATAGTTCTCAAGTGGTTACAGGGGAAAAGAGTCAGCTGCAATGCAGTTTTTAGAATATAAACCTCAAACTGATGGAGGCAATTGCTTGCTTGATTTGGTTGATACTCAGCCAAAATCTATGAGCTCACATTCACCGGTATTAACTATATTTACTATTACCAGACTGGAATTTGAATCATTCAGTGTGTAGTCCTAATAATAATGCTATATGACTAGGGGATGCTTCTTCAACATTATTTCCACCTAATTTATAATCAAGATGTTCAATTAATAATCTCAGCACTTTACGCAGTGTTAAGTCAGCTGAAAAATATGTGATTTTTCCACTTTTCATTTTTTACAATGCTGAGGAATGCATGATAATGAGACAAAATGGGGTGCCAGGAAACAACTACAGTTGGCAGAATAATGGGAAAAGCAAGGATTTTAAGAAAAGAGCTGAAGAGTTGATTGAGCTTTGTAAAACATTTCAAGGTACAGAACTGATATAAATATAAAGCAGCCATTTCTATAGCTCAGTTAATTATTAAAGATTGCTTTCTAAAGAGCACTGATGAAGAAGTAGATAAGAGGTGACTTCTTTATCTGACATCTCTGCAGCATCTTCTAGAGGGTGTCTAAGATTCTTCCAATGGCTTTGCTTTCCCACATTTACCAGTAATATTGTTATTTTCTTCCCCCTTTCTTCTCAAGTGTTATTTTTTATACCTTATATTAAGATAATTAGCAAAGATTAATCCAGGTTGATTTAATTGCTTAACAATTTGATCAATATTAATAAGATATAAAGAATGCTTTTCTTACTGCTACAAGGTTAAAAAGAAGCAATTTTATGAAATGAAATAATTATTTCTATTGCCTGATTTCTGTTGTGTGAGTTTTTTTTTAATTCTTAGAATTGGAAGGTAGCTCCACACATAATTCTCCCAAAGCCAGGGTTCAGAAAAGTGATATTTGAACTGTGTTTTCAACCAGAGGAGATCAGAGAATCAGCTTTCAACACAGAGATAATAGCTTTTCTAGGGAGCTTTCCTGAGTTTAGTTGGATTGAATTATTCAGACAAGGGACAGCAGAAGATTTAAGGGGTAAATGTACAAAAGGATTTGAGGCTGTATGCCACACAAGTTACCATAACATCAGCAGTAACAGCAACAACTAAAATACATATAGGCATTAGCTGGGAAAAATGTTACACTGGCCACATTGTACTTCTTTCAAATATTGAATGGGGCCATATGAAATGGCCCACCGCTGACTTGTTACTACTTAACACAGTATTAATATGACAGGTTTTATTTCAGATCCACCATTTATATTATGTAGGTAATCTTCTCCTACTTGTCTGGGTGATTGATCAGGATTCCTGAGAGGCTGGATAGAAGAAGGCTGCAGGAGTGGCTACGGGACTGGCAGCCAATACGAAGCACATTTCAGCCTTCCCCTGATGAGGATTTGGATCTTTGGAACATGCCGGATAAAACCTGGAAAAGAAAAACTATGTAAAAGAAGGCTGATAAAAATAAGATAAAAATCATTAAAGAAGGGGGCACTGCAGTCAAAAGTATGAATGCCTCTATCCAGACTTTATCTATTCTTTGTTTCAAACAAGGCCTGAGTAGAAGGCTACTCCATCATGATGACTGAATTAGGAATAAAATGCTCTGGTTGGGGATTTAGCTCAGTGGTAGAGTGCTTGCCTAGCAAGCACAAGGCCCTGGGTTCGGTCCTCAGCTCCAGGGGGGGGGCACAGGAATAAAACGCTTGGCCCTTTACAGCCCCACCCTTGCTTAGTGATTCAGAAATTCCTTCATTTTTTTCTGATCTGGTTTTAGCATACTGTTTGATTAAGCAGGAACTTCTGAGGCATGGCCATTATTTCATATGATGAACAGGCACCTGAGGGAATTGCATCTAATCACGAGAGTTGAATATTTTATTTATATTTATTTATAAAAAATTGTTTGAATTGTGGGGATTTATTAATGTGTCCGATCAAGAGAGGCAGAAGAAAGTTTTGGATAACAGTTAGTCAAATTCTTCACTTATTTCACACTGAGTAAACTGAGGCAGAGTCAGGTCTAGTGGTGTGCCTGTGGTGAGGGCAGAACAGTGACATCTATTTTCCAGTAAAAGGCCCATTTAAATAAGTCAAAAGAGAATTCGTTAGGATTGCAGGGGATGGTGGAGGGTTTTACATTAAATATTTCCTGTTAGAGCCAAATCAGATTCCTACATGAATGGCTTTCAGCTGAGATGCTGAAAACTCCTCCTAGCTAAGGAGGCAAACAAGAGATATCTCCAGTTTGTTGAAAACATTCTGATGCCATCCATAATGAAGTGAATCCACATCTCTGACAGAAAGATGTTTGTTCTTTGATTAGAAAACACAATGGGAAAATCTTTTTTCCTTTATTTGTAAAGAATGGAGGCTCATGTGTCAAAATCCACTGTAGCAGTGAGAAAAGAATGTCAGGTGTTTTCCTCTTCCACCTTGCTTGAGACAAGATTTCTTGTTCACTGCTTCATAATGATACTACATTACTTTAGAGTCTCAGAAAATTCTTCTACCTCAGCCTTCATCTCCCGGGAGGAGTAGAGGAGGATTATGGACACTTGGGCTAAAGGGTTTGGGCTTTTAGGGATTCAAACAAAGGTAATGAGGTCAGGCTTGCATGGCAAGCACTTTATCCAACAGGCTTCCTCCCCAGACCAGTAAGAGTTTCTTAAAAGACAACTGTCAAGGAGGAAGGTGGGGCAGTAGAAATTGAAAGGTAACCTCCACCATTTGCAAGGTCAAGTTCCCTGAATAGTGTTTATAACAGACTGCCAAGAAAGAGATCCCCGACTCTATATGGAGGTTGTCAAAAGATTACCATGTTTTCAGATCTCTTCATCAACATCACCAAAGCCTTAGACTGAAGCTTTTATACATTCAGCCTTACATAGTATTTATAGTCTTCTTAGATTCTTTGTGAATTGAAAATATCCACAGGAGCTAAAACTTTTAGTATTTATCAGCTCCCAGTCCCAGGCATTGCTTATTAAGAATCTGGGATCATATAGTCAACTAAGAGTAAAAAAATAAAAAAAGGAGAAATGAAGGGAGAGGTAAATATTGAGAACTGGCTCTGAAGCTATGGGATTGAGTTTTCAGTGCAGTGTTATTTGCCTATAAAAATTCTGACCTCTGAAAGACACATGGGTGTCGTAGGTGTATCAGAGGTTACAATGCTTTCCTCCCAATTGTCCCTGGTGACATTAAACACCACAAATGCTTTAAATTAACTTCTTCCCCTCAACACATAAAAATACTTAACAATTGCTTATGAAATGCGTGCCTTGACATACTGAAGGATTATTCAAAATCTTTTTGTATTTGAGATAATGACTTTCAAACACTTCCCATCTGTGTCAATCAAATGCAAATACTCTGTTCATTACTGCAAAGGTATTAGTAATGAATATGTAAAAATTTTAGGAAGGTGAAGAAATAAAAGGTAAAGCATACTATCTGAAATTGAAGCCTCACTGAATCTATAGCAAAGCCTTAAGCAGATTTTAACCAGGATACTAAATATTGCTTAGTCCTTCTGCCTTCTTTGTTTTTATAAAATACCATGGTTTGTAAAGGTACTAGAGAAAAAGACAATGACCAAGGCAAGCCAAATGTCCCATGAGGCTTCAACAGCCTGCTGTAAATGCTACTTACCTGAGGTCTGACTTCACATACTACTCTATTCACCGTCTCTTTTGCCACCTAAGACCTCTTAGTCACCACATTGCAGAGCACACCTTTGTTATTCTTTGTTATATCTCTGGAGTCTCTTTTCTCCATCAGCGTTTCTGTCTTCATTCCTTTGGTCGCTTGACATGGTGTCCTCTAATCCCAGCAGTAGTGTTGGACGACCTCCCAGTCTAGTTAAACTGGTATTGTACAATTTTGTTGAGACACCCAATCTCAAAAATTAACGCTGAGAGCTAATGTCAGGAGACCCAGTGTTTTTCTTTGGTCTCCACATGTATTTACATACAGGTGTATAATTACCAAGAAATATATACATAAGCTACTGTATAAAGACACAGGTACACACACACACACACACACACACACACACACACACACACAAACAGAATTTTATTAGTAGCTTCTATTTGTTGTAATAAATTTAAAACCTGTTTCTCTTCCAGGAAGCCCTTCCTGGCTACCCTATAGGACTGTGACAACCTACACAAGGGTTCTTCTGGCCTGGGTTCCATGCTTGCCCATAGCATCGAACCTTCTTTTTTTCTCCATTTAACAAATAATACTTTAAAAATGTACTCATCTTAAACATTTACCAGTTTTGTAGTGTATCTCTCTGTTAGGATGTGACCTAATCATTTAATGCTAATATTTAATGCTTGGAATAAATCTTTATTAAATGAGTGAAAGTACTGATTTATTCAGCATTTCAGATATTTAACTTCTAATCTGGAAAGGTAAGATAATTGAACACATAAAATGGTTGTTACAAAGAAAATAAGAACTATACAGTCTAAAGAGACTTGCTCACATGTGTATCTAACTCCCCTGTTGGTTTTATATTTTGGGGGGCTATGAGTGCCTCAGAAATATCCATATATTACCGAACTAAAATTCATCAGTTGCCTTAAATCCAAGAACCTATACATGAAATGTACGTGATCTGGGACATAAGGGATGGGTATAAAAGGTGTCTTGCAATTGGCATAAGGATGTTTCCTTAGGTTATCAACTCTTCAATGCTTTTGTCTTTTCGCTTTCCTTGAGGACTGGAAATTTAAGAAAGCATTTTATATACATTATTTTTTGCTTCTTTATTTACTCCCCTTCTAAAATTTCAGTGCTAGAGATATAGGACATGATATGTCAGCATAATAATGTTTAATTTTCTTCCTGTATTATGATCCTCTCTAAATAATTTTTCTTGTAGTAATGAAATAGCTTAGACTTAGACTATATATCTTAGAAAATACAAAAACATCTGTTAAAAACCTTTACTAAGTCTGAAGTATTTAGCTATGCATAAATACATTGTCGTTTACTGGCATAACCTCTTTTGAGGACCAAGAGGACCACAATATTTGATATGGTGTTTCAATGCCACCTAACAAAGTGCACAGAAAGACAGGGTATTTCAAAATGAAAACAAACATAATTCGTTTGGTTCAATATTGTCCATATGCAATGATGGCCAATCTTCTTTCTACTTATGAAGATTTTAGAATACTTTTTATTTATTTTAATATTTTATATGTATGAGTGGTGTTTTTGCATATATGTTTGTGTACTACAATTGTTCATGGTGTCCATGGAGGCTGAAAGAAGGTGGAAGATCCCGTGGGACTTGACATACAAACAGTTGTGAGTGACCGTGTGGGTGCTAAGACTGGAACCTGGGTCCTCTGGAAGTTCAGCCATTGCCCTTAACTGTTGAGTCATCTCTCCAGCCCATGTATTGGGACACTGAGAGCATTTTCCTTTTCTTTTCTTTTCTTTTCTTTTCTTTTCTTTTCTTTTCTTTTCTTTTCTTTTCTTTTCTTTCTTTCTTTTTTTTTTTTTTGGTTTTGTTTTGTTTTTGTTGTTGTTGTTGTTGTTATTCAAGTAACAGGCTCCACTCCCAGAGTTTAGGACCTGATTATGATATGTTTGACATATTCTGATTTTTGTTTGTTTGTTTTGTTTTTGTTTTGTTTCGTTTAATTTTTATTTTTTGATACTTTACTTATATTTCAAATGTTTCCCCCTTTCCAGGTTTCCACTTTGGAAACTCCCTATCCCCTCCCCACTCCCCCTGCCTCTATGAGGGTATTCCCCCACCCACCCACCCGCCTACCCACTCCCATCTTCCCACCTTGGCATTCCCCTATACTGGGGCCTCTAAGACCCTCATGCCCAAGGGTGTCCCCTTCCCCTGATGGCAAAAAAGGCCCTCCTTGGCCACATATGTCGTCTGACCCCTGGGTCCCTCCATGTGTATTCTTTGGTTGGTGGTCCAGTCTCCAGGAGCAACAGGGGGTCAGGCCAGTTGACACTATTGCTCCCTCCATGGGGCTACAAACTCCCTCAGCTCCTTCAGTCCCTTCTCCAACTCCTTCATCGGGACCTCACACTTAGTCCAGAGGTTACTGTGAAGTGAAACTTGGGTATTCTGAACATTTGGACTAATATCCATTTATCAGTGAGTACATACCATGTTCATTCTTTTGTGACTGAGTTACCTTGCTCAGGATGATATTTTCAAGTTCCATCCATTTGCCTGTGAATTTCATGAAGTCATTGTTTTTAATAGCTGAGTAGTATCCCATTGTGTAAATGTACCACATTTTCTGTATCCATTCCTCTGCTGAGGGACATCTGGGTTGTTTCCAGCTTTTGGCTGTTATAAATATGGCTGCTATGAACATAGTGGAGCATGTGTCTTTATTACATGTTGGAGCATCTTCTGGGTATGCCCAGAAGAGGTATAACTGGGTCCTCAGGTAGTATTAGTCCATTTTTCTGAGGGTCCGCCAAACTGATTTCAAGAGTGGTTGTAGCTGCTTGTAATCCCACCAGCAATGGAGGAATGTTCCTCTTTCTCCACATCCTTGCTAGCATCTGCTGTCACCTGAGTTTTTGATCTTAGCCATTCTGACTGGTGTGAGTTGGAATCTCAGACTTGTTTTGATTTGCATTTCCCTGATGACTAAGGATGTTGAACATTTCTTTAGGTACTTCTCAGCCCTAAGAATTTCCTCAGTTGAGAGTGTTCTGTTAAAATATCTAGTCTTTTTTTTTTTTTTTTTTCAGGGATTAATTACAAGTTTCAGATAACCCCGTTCTTGAAAACACACAGTCTTGGTGGATTCACAGAGGATGTATCAAACTTACCAGCTCACTGACTTGACAGTAAAGGGTTCTTTGGGTGGCATTTCAGAGCATAGAGATGATCCTAGAACCCCCTCCCCACCAACCCTGCCCCCATCCCCTGCTGCAACCTCTATTTCAAAGCAAGTGAAACTTTCTGCACAGCTATGCTCTTCTGTTACGTGTACCTCCCGATAGAACTCGATTATTAACTCACAGGAAGGTTTTGTCACAGAAAAACAATGCAAAATTTCTTCCACTTTCCCGATTTGAGCTCCAGTAATCCAAACATATTATTATGTATCAAAGGTCTTTGATTGGACTTTTAACAACCCCAAAGAAAGTAAAGATGAATGTCATGTATAGGGTTAGAGACTCAGGGACAAATAAAGTAAATGCCACATTCTTGGATTTTGTCAGTGTGACATTAGACACTGTTTCAATCAAATTTTAAGCTTAGTTAGAGGATGAATGAATGATATAAATATGTTTCTTTTCTAGACTGGACCCTGAATATGGATTAGTATAAAAGTTAAAATAAAGTTTTATAAGTCCAAGTACTTCTTCAAAAACTATAGAGAAAGAGCAGTCTTTATTTGATACTTAGCAAGTGCTGTAGAACTCACTCTATCTCAAACTGTGCTTTTGTGTCTAAAAAAGTCAGGATACAAATTATCTCTGACTTACCTCTATGGGGCTCATGGGTATTTCTCCCAGGTTGCAATGTGTGGTCTTTTACTTGCAAGAGCACTCTTAAGAAGAGAGACAAAGTGAAATTTTAAAATTAGAGTTTCAAAGTCTAAATAGCAAAGCAAACAGAAAGCCATTTGATTTGGCCACTTCTGTAACTTACGGATCAGGCTATTGATCCATCGCACATAGATTAACTCCGATGCTCTGCTACTCATTGTCTGAGATAATCTTTTATTTGCTTGTACCACTCCACCTGGCTTCTTGGATAACAATGCCCAGGAAATGAGGGAGGCTGTGGCAAAGCCCTGGATAAAGAGAGGCATCACTCTAAGTTTCTCATACCTCCCAGTCTTCACTGCTTTTCTTCCTTCCACATTTCATTTCTGTGTTTGCAAAAGAAAAGGATTAATAGAGGAGAAGTTTTAGGTCTGAGGCAGGTTTCATTGGCTGTGATGTTTTTTTCTCAGCCTATTCTCAGTTAAGTGGCAGGTCACTGGGAAACTATTTATATGCTAAGTTAATCTTTTGGTAAAGGCTTATTGAAGGTGAGGATTAATATTTGGTAACTGCTGAAAAGCAGGCATCTTATATATGCTCACTTCATAAACCCTTCAAGGCTATGTATTTCCATCGTTGGATTGAATAACAATTTAAAATGACCAGGACGATAATTCATACTCTGAATCAACCAAGCTGGGATGCTTCACTCTGTACCTCTTTCACTATTTCTAGTATCTTTTTTCTTGTGCCTTCAGAATGGCGTCACTGAACATCACACTTAGGTAGTTTCTCACTGTTTTAGCACATTCCAATAAATGCTCCCACATTCTTATATTTGTAAGTGTACCAGAAATGCCAACACATCCTTGTTATTCACACCTTCTTCCCTTGGCTGGCCATGGGCTGCATTTTGCAAGTGAGAAAGGACTAGCGATGTGAGTGAACACACGTGATTTGTACATGTTATAAATGCACTTGTGACAGCTTCACATGCCAAATTTAGCGATTTGTTCTTTCAGGCTCATTGCTTATTAGCAGGAGAGCTATCAGGCTACCTGATGACCGTTTTGGGACTATTTAAGCAGTTTTTGAGAATATTCCTTAATACAGACGCTAGTATCATTTACCCATTAAGGTTTTTTTGTTGTTGCTTTTTTGTCATTAGATAAATAACCTCTTATTTTCTAGGTAATGCACATACACCTTGCATTGCTTCTACAATTATATGCTATGACATGTGTCTCAGAAATAAAATATAACAAGACATATTATAATATGTGTGAGGATCTAAGTTTAATCGTTATGAGTAAAATGAAATAACAAGACAAGCAAAGTGATTTAAAATAAAAGATACGGATTCTGTGACCTTCTCTTGTTCCTCAGTGTAGTTGGTACTTGGTTGGCACATTACCTTTGAAATCTATACATTGTATTTACATATATAAAATGATTTTATACATTTTTCATGCAAATAGTCCATCTGTCAATATCCTCAGAGCCAGAGAAAGATAATGCATATGCCCTTAAGGTATGAAAAAATTACACTATTAGAGGTAGAGTAAGGAAGAAGAACAGAGTGAAGGTAGACCAGATCGTCTACCTTTGGTCTGCTGGGCAGTGGTATGGGCATTTATTAATAGGTATTCTCTTGGTTAGGAGTATGGAACAGATTTGTAGAACAGGAGAGAACATTCTGTGTACATAAAGTTAGCGAGAATTAGAGAAAGGTTCAGAAATGTTTGTTGTAGAGAAAAAAAACCTTAAAAATGAAGAGGAGAAGACCCAGAGAGCAGTTGATAAAATGAGATGGGAGATTTTCAGATGTGTGTGGATGGTATGTCCTGGAGGTCTGTGGAATAAAATGTTTATTTTGCTCTATATTTTTCTCTAATTGAAATAATAAACCAATGAGGTGTGTGTGTGTGTGTGTGTGTGTGTGTGTGTGTGTGTGTGTGTGTGTGTGTGTTGATAGAAGGGGAATTGATAAATTCATTTGCATGTTTCAAAAGATCATTTTGGTTTTTGCATAAAGCATTAGCAAGTGGTCTGTGGAAGGAACAGTAGAGCTGGACAGGAGGCAATTTCATTAGCTGGCTTGGTGATGTGGAGGGTAGAGGAATGAGAAAGACTGGTCCGTCAGGGGCTTCATTCTATAGGATAAGTAACAGTGCTCTATACTGGATAAATAGCATCATGGCAAAATAGTAAATCATGTTATTATGGAAGTAAAATTTAAGAATTCTGAATCACATATATTGCTTCTGAGATGCTCATTTGTATCTAATATGTATCTAATATGTACCAAATATGTTCAACATTTGAGTTTAATAGGATGAGATACCAGATACCCATAAGATATGTGGTAACTAAAATGTAGTATTATTTCACTTTAGCTCATACAAACCAGTACAATAGATATTACTGGGAATTCTTTGAGGTAGGAATAGTGTTTAAATTAGTTGGTTAAATCATATTAACTAGGGACAGACTGTGATTCTCAAAAAAAGTTCAAACTAAATTTAGGACATGCTGAGGTTAAATTATTGAGTGTCAGGTTCTCTCTTTCTTTCTTTCTTTCTTTCTTTCTTTCTTTCTTTCTTTCTTTCTTTCTTTCTTTCTTTCTTTCTTTCTGTCAACTTAGCACAAACTTGAGTAATCTTGGAAGAAGGAAATGCAATAGAGAAAATCCTTTATGAGATTGATCTGTGATAATGTGTTTAGGGGTATTTTCTTGATTACTGATTGATGTGGGAGGGGCAGTGTGGGCAGAAAAGCCTTGGTAGAGTGGTCCTAGCTTGTATAAGAAAGACATCTAAGAAAGCCAGAACAAAAAACCATTAATCAATGTTCTTCCCTGATCTCTTCAGTTTCTGTCTATAGGTTCTTGCATTGAGCTCCTACCTTGGTTTCATCTCATCATGGACTATAAGCTGACATAAGCCATTTCTTTCCAAGCTGCTTTTGGTCAGAATTCCACAAAATCAACAGAAACAAGCTAGTATATTGAGAAAAAGAAAAAAGCAGAACTTAAAGATAGATAAGAAATAGTCTTTAGTATAGGAGAGAAAAGTATTCCTTCTGAATTTTTAGAAATCTATGTTTTAAAGTAAAGTATCTTAGATTATAATGTCGTTTCACAGAGGACAATACTAACACTTGGTTCTCAAAGTAGAGATCAGCTATGGCTTAAGGAGAACTTGGTAGAATGGTGGAAATTTAAGTCACTGAAAATGAGTAGAAAGAAAATAGACACTGAGAACAGGATTTCATCTTCAGGTTCTATGGAAACGGGCAGAAATAGATAGAAGATGAAAACCCATGATGTGAAAATTATTTTATAAAGCTGATGACACAAAAGGAAACCTTGATCTTCAAGAAAATGATGGAATATTAAAGAAAAATGTAATATAGTGGGTGAGAGAGAACTTGCAGTGGTAAAGCACAGCTCTGAAGGTGAGGAAGATGGTGAGGATTCACGGGCAGTTGTGGGACGCTGTGAGCTAGATGAAGGAAATAAAAGGTTAGACAATGTAGGCAGAGGTATGGTCCATGAGCAGATTATAAGGGTGGGTATTTCTTTCTGTTTTTCTAATGAAATTGAATTGACATAATGATCTGTGTACTGCATTGAAGAATGGACTTTGTGTATTTCATAAGGAAGCAGCATATGTTGTCACAAGGCCATTTTTGTTAATAAATATAACTGATATATTCAGAGTGTTACGACTCACTCTAGTCATATCTAACTTCTTGGGCATTACAGAAGCAGGTTTCACAGAGTCTGAGCATCTTATAGAATTCTCATTGATAAGAGATGGTTGTGAAGGGAATTTGCAAGTGCGTGCCTATTTAAGAGAATCATGAAAGCTACATAGAGTCAGGATGGAAGTGAAATGGTGGGTGACTGTGGTGGCAGAGGCTAGAGAGCCTGTATGTCTGACTAATGGGATATGGATGGCCAGGAGTTGCAATCTGAGATGAGATGCTGGATTTTATATTTCAGGAGTACTGGTGATGGCAGGGTCTGGATTTTAAAAGGATGGGTCATCCCATATGAGACTAAGATCATTCCACATGAGAAGTAATTTAGAAGATAGTGTCTGATCTATTCAGCTGACCTGAAACTCTCTAAGGTTAAAGGTGCCAT
This sequence comes from Uromys caudimaculatus, assembly GCA_028551405.1. NCBI lineage: Eukaryota > Metazoa > Chordata > Mammalia > Rodentia > Muridae > Uromys > Uromys caudimaculatus. The sequence continues at coordinate 17,261,977 of CM052715.1, read as the reverse complement.
GTGTTAGCTAGACCTGTTTCTGAGGTTATGGGTTCATTGATTTTTTTCATATTATTTCATGACATTTTATTCTATATTGTTTGCCTTTCTTTCCTTTTTTAGTCTTTGTGGTGTGTTTTCATCTCAAAACCAGAAGCATCTCTCATTTTGAAGTGGTCTTAAAATAGACAAGGAAAATTCTTCATATATATATGCTAACAAGAGATAGCAAGGAGAAGTTGTAATTACTCTTACTCAGTAATGAATGAGTACATGAACAAGTGAATGGGTACCATTAGCATTTTAAAAATGAAAAGAGTTGCATGAATTTTAATGCATTTATTTATATACAGAATAACTCAAACCTCAAAGATAAATTACTCAGGATTACATGGCTTATTAGGGAATTAAATGAGACCAGATCCAAATACTACGGCCAATTCAGTGTCTACAGAAACTCCTTAGAATACATGGTCTGTAGCACCAAATAAAGTAAAAGGCACAGAAATAAAGTTTAAATTAGAACTTAGTGTCATTTATTATATAACCTAATGTGTAAACTAAGGGGGACTAATCCCGTTTTTCCTCAATATTTTGAATTGTATCCATCCCTATCTTATCTAAGCCATCCTATAAGTTCATGGTTTTTCTAAGTGAATTACTAGCTAGTAATTCAAAAGGTGAATCAAATTGGTATTTTTGGCAATAGGTCAAGGAAATCCATGATCATATAGAGTTGTTACTGGACATCAGGAGAAATTGGTACACAGCATATGGAGGGGTACAGTGTTAGTTCACACAGTCAATGCCTAGGAGCTCGTGTGCTCCTGATTCACGTCCCACAACTTTGGAGACCTGATATTATTAGATAATGCCAGAGTATCTGTCCCTAGTTAATACAAGAGTATCAAACTGTGATAAATACCAGAATAACTTTTCCTCAGTTTATTTCCATGAATCTATCAAGCCTGATACTGAAATGCCAATTTCCATAAATTGCAAACTCCATGTTCACAATGCTATTGCCAACACATTGATCAAGGCCTTGATTATGTTCATTTATTTTTAATTTAAAAGACATGAGGACTAACCCATGTCATTCTCTTGCTTCCCAGCTTAAGATTTCCCAAGCACACAGTAAACTCTGGAATTCAAAGGACTAATCAGCTAGAACCAAAAACCATGGTTTAGTTTTGGTTTTATAAGATTAGAATGACACCGAACTCAAGCTGTCAAAGCAAAGAACACAAGCTAATGTGAATTCAAAAATAATGGCTTGTGAGTATTTTAAGTTCCATGAGAATGCATTATTCAAAGTGGTGGAGACCAGGGTGTTTATGTTTCTGTTTTGGCAATATTTACAAAGACACAGTGAGACATATGACAGTGACGACTTTCTAAACACAAAGATCATTGTGTTTTCTAAGAAGACAATATTTGGAAGTCATTTTGACAATCGCACATATGCTACACATTTCAAAGTGTGAGGTATTTCACTTTTGGTGTTAGGGTAATGCAAAAAGTTCACACTTTAAATCATTTCAGATATCATATTTATTGGCTAATGCATTCACACACTGTAGTGTCTTTGATAAAAATGCTTACAATAGTTATCAAGTATGGAAGAGGAATGAATTATCAGTCTATCACTGAGTTCTGATCCTTTCATCTTCATTTCAACTACATCATAGACATGTCTAAGAAAACCAAAATTTAATAAGTGTTATCTCTCTTCTTATAGTCTCTGGACCCTAGAAAACACTCTATAGAAGCAAGTGTTCTAATTAGGTGAATATCATTGATATAGTCATAATATCTTGCATTTAAAATGTAAAGTAGAGACAATATTAAACATAATCCTTAAATATTTAAAATTTAACTTAAATGTTAAAATATTCATAGATATAATAATTAAAATTAGTAAATTAATAAATATTTGAAACATTTAACAAGAATTTCAATGATGATCATCATGCGTATCATTGAACAGAAAATTGTGAAAATTAGGATTAAATTAGTCTTAAAATTTTTCATAGCTAGTAAATATCATAGGAATTATTCACTTTAAAATCAACATTTTAAAAGAAGAGAGTCATGACTCAGAAAATGTAACTTTTTTCTTAATATCTACAATATCAGATAGGTTTAACAAGGCAAGGCTAAAGTGGCTTGTATCAAAGGAGAACAACCAAGTTACAATCAATAGATCATAATGCTCTAAGGTTATTAAAATTCATTCTTAATGCCTTTCCTATATAATGTGTCCCTTTGACTAAAACAAATTTACTCTTCAAACTTAGTCCATTTGAATCTTGTATGAACATTAAAGCCATTTGATTAACACCAGGTACTTTGTTTCTGATGTTGCATGAAAGAGAAATCTATCTTTAGCAGTTACCTAATGAGAATAAGACAGATTCTCTACCATCTTCATCTTGCACCTGGATATTAATACTAAAGTGCAAAGATGCTCTCAGGAGTCTCAGAAGAATCTTTTCCATTGCTTTTTGCTCAAGAGCAAGAGTTGTGTGTTAGATATAAATATTTGGCATTGTGCAACTTTGTCAAGCAAACCTGCTGCAGAAAAGAATGAGAAGTTGGAAAGTTAGAAAGCAAGTGGAATGTCTGTATTGTAATCCATGTAAACTAAAGCCTGCTACTGTAGCTCTATGCTCATCAAGAGCCACTCTCCTGCATCACTGAAGAAATGGAAGGTAACAATGGGTCATCTAGAATCACAACATGGAATGACCAGCCGTGGGTAAGAGCATAGCAGACACAGTCATGAGAAGAAACCAATCAAAGCAGTCAGTTTCTCTAAGAATTCCATATCAATGAGGCCCAGCTAATTCTGACATTTAGAACAGGTCCTCACACCCTGATAAAATGGAAGGTTTGATGGGCAGTTCACTAAAATGTGTAAATTAAGAGGCATTTTTACTAAAACAAGCAATGAAACTATATGTAACCCATAGCAGGTGAATCGAAATCTGCATAGATTAGTAACAGGTAAAGGAGTAAGTATAACAAGGTACCCAAAGGATATAAATGCAAAATTAATATTCTATTATCAAAAAAATCTAGGAATATTGTAACATTTTCAGCCACTAAAAATCACACTACGGGGAACCTCAGCTTGGGCCACAGGGCTCCACAGCTAATTAGCGCCGGGACAAAGATCCCTCTCAGGAGATCGCAAGAGCCAGCAGAGGGCCAAAGACACGCCCCACAGTTCACCAGGTACTGCCCCGAACCCGTGAGACACAGGGACAGAGGTAGGCAGGCTTAGAAACCCACCTGGATCCCAAAAGCGGGCGGCTGAGGCAGGAAACTTTTGCCTGGGACACTAGGATTCCATAGCCAAGCAGCTCCGGGAGAAAATTCTCTCTCCCAGGAACACGGAAAAGCCCCTAGCAGGGGCAACACGAGCCCCAGAGCTCACTGACACTGCCCGCTTTCCGCGGGCCACAGAGACTGACGGACAGCAACTTCCAGCGGCGGCCGGGAACCTCAGCTTGGGCCACAGGGCTCCACAGCTAATTAGCGCCGGGACAAAGATCCCTCTCAGGAGCTCAGAAAAGCCAGGAGAGGGCCAAAGACACGCCCCACAGCTCACCAGGAACTGCCCCGAACCCGAGAGACACAGGGACTGAGATCAGACCTGGTGCCACAGCTCTCCAAACCCAAACACCTCTCAGAGAGAGCAGGTTTTCAAGGAGCACTGACACAGAGACCTGCAGGAGGGGCAAGCCACAACCAGACAGAGTAAGATCAGCTAACAACAGAATCAATAAGATGGCAAAAGGCAAAGGCAAGAACATAAAGAACAGAAACCAGG
>CM052715.1:17215027-17257660 GCA_028551405.1 Uromys caudimaculatus | reverse complement strand
AAAAAAAAAAAAAAAAAAAAAAAAAGAACAGACTAACAGAAGGCATGAAAAAAAAAAAAAAAACCATGCTACATAAGTGTCTATATACAACACACATACACACACACACCCCAAACAATAAAATGAACCACTACACCAATAGAAATGCTAATGTGAACAGAAGAAAGCTTATGAACTACCAGAAACTATGAAATGCTGAGAATGGAAGAATTGGTTCCCTCCTCACACACACAAATTATACCAAATGGCTATCCAATATCAAATGGTTAGCCTTGAAAACATACATACAAGCAGCAAACAAGTAGAGAAGGTTCCACACACAGACACACAGACACTCAGACATGCACACATACACCCGTGCACAAATATACACATACATGTGCACACACATGCACACATTTGTGACAAAAATTAAAGAAAAAAATCCCCATGAATTTGACAGGGAGCAGGGAGAGAAGTGCTGAGAGGGACTGACGGACTAAGGGGAAAGGGGAAATGATGGAATATGCTGTAATCCAAAAATATTTTAAAGTTGCATAAATATGAAGCTTATTTTAGACTCCTTTTTAGTTTTACTAAATTTCCACATAAATAATATTTATATATTATTCAAACACAGAATAGAGTTATTTTTAAAACAGAGCACCTGAATGAATAAAGTCCAGCCCTCATCTGATACAAGAACTTTCCCTTCCAGAGGTCTTCCCAGAAAGCTTAAGCAAAATTTAGAATTGTTGTCTGCTTTGCATACAATAGCTTGCTATTGAACCCCTAGAGTGAAACTTCATACCTTTGCTAGATTTTAAGTTCCTTAATAACAGCAGCTATGTTACATTTTAATTTTGCTCCCATTTTAGTGACTTATTGGGTTTTAGAGATATTAAAGAAACGTTAGGAGCTGAATGCTATGGGATTATTAAATCTTGCAGATTTTTAATCCAAAAGAAGAATTCATCTGAATTTCTGGAGAGTTGAGAAATTTTAAAAATATGATATAGAATGTAACTAAGCTTTCTAATTAGATGGATGTTGACGCAGGATCTCACGTAAACCAGGCTTACCTCAAACACACTATGTTGTTGAGCCTGCCTCCTTCAATTCAGAATCCTGCTGCCGTCATAACAGCTGTCAGGATTGTAGCAGTGTGCTACCACATCTAACAACCATCTCCTTTTATGATGGGTTTCAGTGTGCTATGGATTCTGCACAAAATTCTGCCTTTCATTTCTTTATGTGGTTCCAAACATTCTGAATTCCTTCAGTGTCTTAAATTGAATTACTATTGCTATGGTAGATCATAGTCTATTCACACAGTCCTAAACACCATGACCATAGTGTTTATGGCTTCCCAAAATAACTAAAATAAAAGTTGTCCAAAGAGAAAGTTCCACATTCTACTCTATAAAACATTTATACCAAATATCTCAATGCATCCCGGAGGAGCCTTTTGATTATCCCGTAGCAATACGCCTCTGCAGATCCCTCAGGCCCATCAGGTCTTTGAGACCACAAGATGAATTTCTGACACTTTCTATACGGAAATGGGGATAGTCACTGAGAAATTGTCAAGGACACATGACCAGTCCTTCAGAATGTCACAACTGCATTAGAAATACTGTCACACCATCGGCCATCCACAGCAGAGTCCCTCAGCGGCCAATGAGGGTGCTGTAAAGAGATTTGGCAATACCTGGATGTATGGATTCAGTACTTGGGGGTAGGAATTCTAGCATGTTGGTAAAATTCAGGGGTACTCTGGAACATTGTAGTCATAGGAAATGTCTCAGCAGAAGAAGAATTCTAGTATGTCGCCAAAGCTGAGACAGAAAATTTTGTTGAGGTAAAAAGGAACATTTTTTGAAAGCAAAAGCAAATCCCTATAATAACAATAACAAATGATGATGCTCCTTTATTCTGTATTCAGTGTCAGGGAGAGTCATTATCCCTTTGTCCAGAATTCACATCCAAGTTCTTTAAACTACATATAAGGTAAGGAGGAAAGCTATTTAATGATGGGAAGTGCAAGGCTGAGCCTCAAGGGAGTATCCAAATACTTCCACCGAGGTGGCCAAAGCATCCTGAAATTCTACTCACTGCTATTTCTCTTCAGAATAATGAGCACAGAAGCCAAGTCTTTTTAGAATAACCCTTTTTAGTATCCCAGGATATATTTTTAGCAATGTAAAATATAGGTAATCATGATGTGTCTAGGTTTACAAGATCATGTCAGCTTCCACCGCTAGACTCCAACATGACTTGCCCAATTTCTTACACGTTTATATTTTTGCCATTTATAGAATCTCACTGTTGATTATCGAGGATTCTATTGGTATTCCTCTACACTGGAATTTTGAGACATAAGCTGGTCTAGGCATGACAAATCATGAGCCACTTCAAAGTAGTCAGACTAAACCACACGAGCAAAGTGAAATGCTTGGATGTTTTTCTCAACTTGACACTAGAACCTTAGCTCTGCTTGCATTTATAACAGTAAATGACAATTCTAAACAATGATTCCCAGACACTGGTTTAATTCACACATGTGCCAAAAGATTGGTTCTAATTATGCCCTCAACTCTGTTTATTAAAATTATTTTTGCTATCATTGCTATTTATCCCTTTAAGAACAGGAAGGTTGTAATTTTCTCTATATAATTAATTTTGCCTATAGGGAAAATACAACATGAAACATACTGACATTGATGCAGTCTGATCTCCCCTCCCCAAAGAATTATAGAACTTTGAGAAATGGGTATGGAGCATTAATAAGTATACTAGGAAGGAGTTTCTCAGAGACCATCTATGTCCCATTTTGCCTATGGAGTCATGGAACAAGTCCCTGGAGCTAAAAGCTTGATTTTGAGAAACAGTGAAGGTTGTCTTGTAGACCAGGTAAAGTGGACCATGAAATCATGTGGCTTATAGCTGGGAGATCAAAGATTAAATTTGAGCAGGTGAATCCTGACTCACCAGAACACTGTGAGGTTACATTAAATATTCCCAAAGCTGCACTGAGTGTGGAGATAGTAAGAGGTACTGACATGAAGAGTTTCTGACCTCTCTTATTTACTAAAGACTATTTTTTTTATAATCCTCTTCTCTCCCTTCTTCTATTTTAGATGTGCTTCTTCTACATCCTTTCAACATCTAAAGCTCCAACGTTAGGAGACACTCAGTGGGAGTCAGTGGATTTTCTAGAAATACATTGTTTGTCCATCCTTCTAACACAGTGGCTCCTAGAATACATGGCAGCAGGCCTCGGAGAACCTTGTGCTGTGGAGCTCTGGCTTCTAATTCTCTGTTATAGATGATGACTGATCAACATAGGCCTGAAACGGGCAGACCATATTTTTAACTCCATTTTTATATGGAAATACACTCTCATGACAAACATGGAGATGAAGAAAGGAACAAAAACTGTGGAAAGTTCCTTTTATGACACTCACCTGGTAAAGCCCCACATGTCCATTATCTTCTTATCAATATTTAATCATCTCAATATCTCTCACTCATTTCATCCCTACTATTAGGCAGAAAGCCAGATATTTTCTATTTAGAATTTTCATTAGTTTATTATAAAGAAGTTAATATTTGTATAGTGATTAAACATGTTTTGTGTATGGGAAATTTTTTCTACTGATTTAGGTTATTTTGTTTAGACTTTGGTCAGCTTCCTTGCTTTCCTGTGTTGGTACACATCTGAGCATATAGAATTGGGAAGAGCTTGATATTTTATCCAAACATTACTATAAGCACTATAAGCACACTTTCAGAGATTTCCAACACAGACACAGGATGGATGCCCCTGTGTCAGACACTAAGAAACCTTCCACTGAGAAGCATCAGTAGCTGCAGTGTATACATTTCCATAAACCTCAGTTCACACAAGCATGACAGAGAGGCAGAAAATGCAAACCTGAGCCAGACCAAGGAGAGGCAGTCTCAGCATAATAAAGTCTGGAAGCCTTGTAGAATGCACAAATGAGATCATACATCATTCCAGGTTGTGTGTAAGCTTTCCATTGGATACAGAAAGAGCAAGTTTCCATCTTCACGGTCCTTTGAGGTACAGACATCATTGAACACATAATTGAAAATGAAGGAGGCCAGTGTTTCTGCCAGTAAGTTAGAAAGAAGCATAAAACACTCACAGAAAATTGTTTCTCATCTCTTTGCAAGTGGAGAAATGCTCTAATAAATCCCAGCAACTTGGGCTACCCCTGGGAGGTGAGCTTGCACACTTTCTCCTCCAGAGCTACTTCTTACCCCCATTCTTGGTGCTAATGAACTTGAGATACCTAGACAGTGGAAAACGAAACAAAACATTAACTCTGGTCTTTTAGAGTTGGCAAAGGCCTAAAGCAATAATCCTCGACATTTATCTCTTTACCTTTTATTGTCTAGCACTTTGTGAAATTATCTAGTCAGTTAATCTCCCTAATGCCTTTGTGAATAAGGTTAAATAATGTAGTTTCTAAAAGAGATATATAGAAATTTTATCTTGGTAGGTTAAGTGATGTAGCTTATGGGCCACTGAATGTCATTTCCTCTGTACACATTTATTCTTGTAGAGTCTCTGAAGATACTCCGCAGAGGGATAGTGGTTCAGGGTGACCATTGTTTGTTCCAAGTAAATTGTTTGGGGCTCTTTTATTTTACTTTAAATGTATTTCCTACCATAGTTGGTTTTAGCTTTAAATACGTTTATATTTCTGTAAATAGTGATCTGGAAAAAACTATGAAATCTTAAACTTAATTGGATTTTGAAACTGAAAGACCATGTGTGTACATTTTGTTTCTTCAATACGTAAGTTTTTCTCAAGTGATATTGTTAAAATATAGAAAAAGTGGGACTTTTTAAATTAAAAGGAGTTAAAATTTATGTTCATATTTTCTTAATGTAAACTTAAATTTTAAATGTTACACAATATGATAATATATGAGACAGTGTCTTGATATCACAAACTGCCTTCTTTTCTTTGTGATGTTTTTATTTTATTTCTTTTCTTTCTGTGATCAAACTACAACCATATTATTTTTCCCCTTCCTCCAAAACCTCTTATATACCCCTCTGAGCACTTCATTTAATTCATGTCCCAACTTTTTTATTAATGTTTTATATGCATGCACACACATACACAGTTTTAAATATAATCTGCTCAGTCTATTCTCTGTATGTTTTTTAGGACTGACAACTTGGTATGAGATGGCCAATAGGTGTGATTTTCTCTGAGAGAAGACTCTTTCTCCTACTTTCAGTGTTCTTTAGTTGCCTGTAGACTTTTTTTTAACGGTTGAGGCTTTCTTGTCTTGTCTTGTCAACTTTGGCATGTCTAATATTGTCTTCCTTCAGCTCATGTTAAGGTAATCATATTGGTGAGAGTTCGTGGATGTAGTTGCTGGTATTGCAATGGGACACAATCACACAGCAAACTCCATCTTCTGCCACTTTCATAGTGTTCCCTGAGCTTTAGGTGCAGTTTGTTGTTTGTTGTTTGTTTGTTTGTTTGTTTGTTTGTTTTTAAAGATATATCTACTGGTACTGGCCTCCAAAACTGTGTTTTGATCGCATGGTTTTCTATAATGGTCTTTGTCATTTGCAAAGAGATGTTTTCTTGATGAAGTGTGAGGGCTACACTTATCAGTGAATATAAGGACAAATATTTAGAGTGTAGTTGTGGATTATGTTGGTTTAGTTAAGTGGTAGTTGTACATTCTTCTCCAAGATCCTTGACTTCACTTCTGGGTAGCTGGGTAAGTTTTCAAGTACTATGGATGATTTACTTTTTGTTTAGTGAGTCTTAAGTCCAATTAAAGAGTTGTTACTCACCACCAAGTTATGTGTGCCATTAATGTACCCCAATGGGTAGCATAGCATGCTGATCAGCATGGTTCATAGGTGTCATAACTGAGTGGGACAGTTGGCTGCTTGCCATGGTATAAGTAGACTCCATGAAAGCTAGTCATCAGGGAGAAGTCATTCAGGTCATTTCAAGCTCAGGGTCCTCAGGGCCCTAAGTCTGAAATTGTTGTGGTGTCTTCAGCAATAGGGACTAACCTTTCACTTCTTGTCTCGAGCATATTATACAATAATAGTTCACATAAGCACCAAAAACACTTGCTGAGTCTGTTGATATATATTTTTACTCTCCAAAGTCTGTTATCCTATCCACATATCCCTGCAAATAAATGCAGGTAACTAGACTTTGACGCTACCTATTTTTGTCAAATCTTATTCCAGTTTTTGACTCTTTCCACCTGACTCAACAGTTTCTCTGGATGAATTCACATGGACAGTCCAGAAATTTCATGGTGGCAAAAGCATCTTGCTTCTGTACAAGGCAAAATTGTTTTGTCTGACTCAGTCATGTGTCTTACTAGTCATGAGTTCAAAAAATTAATCTAGATCCACAACTCATTAATCATTGAGGGAAAAATGTCTTTAGCATTCTGCGTAACACTTGATGTAGTAGGCTTCAAATTTCTTTTTACCATTGTCCTGTCTGTCCCCTGTTTTATTATTTCCAAGTGAAACTGTCCATCTGGGCTGTCTTTCTTATGCATGTGCAAATGAATTTTATTTCAGGGACCTATGCTCCTCATTTTCAGTTACACCTGAATCTTTGCTTAGCAGCAATGTTGCTTTACTACTAATTTATATTCCCAAGAAATGGTTTCTCTATTGAATAATCATGAAAAAGTACCCTTGCTTTGAGGAAAGCAAAACATTTATTTCAACTATGCTTTGGTCAAAATCTTTCTGGAGATATTTTCTAAGTCGCCTAAAAAAATGACCCTATTTACCTCACTGATGCAACCCTGAATTTTTGTAAGGCATATTTATTATGAGACTGTGTAAAGACCACTGTGGACCTAGACACATTACACGATCACTTTCACTCTTTCTCTTCTTTAGGCATGTCACCCTACTGCCTCTTCTTTGGTTAAATCATTTTATAAGCCATATCTTATGGTTAAACTTCAGTGATGGAATTTACACACCATCTGTTTTGTTCTAGCTCATCTCAGTTCTCACATTATCTGCCTGCCTTAGATTTAAAAAAACAAAACAAAACAAACAAAAAACAGATTTCCATTCCTTTGTATTTGCCATTTCTTCCAACCCTATGTAAATTATGATGAATGTGGACAGCCCTATCATCTAAACAGAGATAACTATGGAGAAAAAAGGTGTGTGGCCTGAGAAATAAAAGTTCAGCCTGTTCTTGACATAAATGTCAAGATGAGCTAAGTGTTGCCCTTGCGACAGATAATTAGGGAAAACTGTCAGGCCTTCAGCTTATCCTCTGTACATCTGCTCAAAGTCAGCTCTGGAAACTCTGGGATCTAGGGAGACAATCTTTTGTAATTAGCCAAGGCCACAATAATCCATAAAAACATCTGATCAAATTGATTTCCAGTCCATCAGGTGATGCCTGTCAACCAGAAACTTGCAGATCATCCCAGAGCTGTGACTGTGTGTGTGTGTGTGAATCTCTGAGGTCATTTAGAGGTTCCTTTGCCTTGTAAACATAAAATCATTTCACTTTTTGACAGCTTCCTCTTCCTGTAGGGCAGAGGGGGAGAGGTGAGTTAAGAAACAAACGGAGTGTCTGAGGCATTTACTGACAGTTGCATCGAGGAGGCAGAATCCATAGACAGTTTTGTAGGATCACTGTTCTGCAAGGTGTGGTCAGCCATAAGAGGAGTTTATGAAAGCAGAAACCTCTATTGTTCCTGCTTTTGAGATTTAGGCCTCTACCTAGTCCATGGTAAGTATATTGGACAATGCTTTGTTTCATCACGTCTTTGAGTTAACTTCTATCTCTATCCTTTACCTCCAACGTTCTTCCAACTATACTTTAAAGGTAACCAAATACAGATATTCAAATTGTCTTTCTCAATCTTAGTATTTAAAATAGAATCAGTCAACTCAGTTGTGTGTACACGATCATGTTGCAGTGTCCGTGTTAATTTCTGCATTAACGTTTAAGCCAGCACAATGCTCTCTTTGCTTCACTTAAGTCTTGCCGTACTGAACATCCTCATGGCTAAATACAGTCCCCTTACCAATATAATCTCTATTTATTTCAGAATTCTTGTTGTCAATCTTCTGTGGTAGTAAATCTTGACGGTCCGCTAGCCTGTGTTGAGAAATGCCTAGCACAGTATTGTGCCATATGCCTGGCTATCCCTTGAAAGTGCTGGATGTGAGGGTGTTGAACTTATTGAGTCATCCTTTTGGAAGCTGAGAAGCTGAACAGGAGCATGAACGGTGTAATTGCTTATTAGTTTAAGAGAAATAGATATATGTTAGAAAGTGACTTTTCAGAGTGAGGCAGACAAAGAGACAGAATAGTATTACAGACTTAGATACTGTTTGATTTTGGTTATATGTAACCCCCTTTCTAAATAATGACTTGGCAGCCTAATTCCTATACCCACTCTGCTGTGCATATAATCTAGCAATCTCTTCCTCTTTCAGACCCCCTCCTTCATGAGGCTCCACATACACCCCTGTCTGAATAGTAATAAGTGTCTGACTCTCACAACAAAGATGTTTAGAAAATTTCATTTTTATTCATATATATTTCCAATATATCCAGATGTTAAGATGTTAAGAAGGCCAGTTTAGCCTGAACTACTTTTGGGTTCATGAGCACTAAGATAAAACTCTGTCCTTCAAGTGAATGTTGAAAAAGATCTTGTATTTGTCACTTTATGTCTGTTCATAATTAAACATGTATAAAATTAAAAACATGCATTATGAGAAGGGAGATGTGCAATATGGCAGCACATTAATATATGACTTAATCTTTCAATCAATATAGAAAACAGTCCTCACTATAACCATCAGGAATCAGTTCTTCCTTCCTTGAGAAATTAGAAAAAGAGATCTGAGGTTGTAGCTGAGGTCCTATGGTAATTTCACTCATATGGACTGCTGTCAATCTTAATAGTATATCCCTCTGTAATATGTTCTTTTGCGACTTTTGCAAACCTATCTGAATTTTTCTTTTATCAGTTCTTTGGATAAGAGGTTAAAGAACTAGAAACATTAGACCTAGACCTTGACTCACAGTATCAATATTTTTTTTATATAAAATGTGCCCATTTTGTTTATATCCTGCTGCTTTATGGTATTTTGTGTAAAAAGGTAATTAAACGTCAATTTGGTCTGATTGACTTGAAAATGCCCTCCCTGATGGCTATCGTGTATAGAGAAAGATGTAGCTCTGTTGGCTGCTGGCAGCAAAAAGCTTTCAACAGTCCTAACCAGGTGTGTACACCACAAATTACAATAATAACCCGCCTTGCTATATATGCCCATTGGTGCAATGGTGACCCAAACGTTATTGGGATGACCAACAGCTTTCTAATTAGACCTAAGGCCTGTTCCACAGGAGAGAACTCATGCCTAGTATCAAAAGCTTCGCCAAGAACCTGTGGCTGGGAGATTATAGGCCCAAACTCTTATTTTGCTGAAGAGACACGGTATCAAATTGCCTTCAAAATATTTATCCTTGTACTCATAGAATAATGTAAATTACATTTCATCACAGCAGCTTCTTTATCTAATAAATGGCAGTTAATACAGAGATATTTCAACATATGAAAGTAAAGAGAATAAGTAAAATATGTTCATCTGTAAATGAGACATTTTTATGATATGCCCTCACTAAAAAGATCCTGAAAATATTGTTGAGGACAGGAGGTAGAAAAATCACAAGATTTGGAGGGTGGGGAAGATTTGCTGTAATGTTTTCTTGGCTTGATCATGCCATATTCAAATAAACTCAGATCTGCTGTGATTGTGTGCACAGGACACATAGAAGACCAAGTCTATCAGCATTCCAGCAGGGAGCAGAAATATAATCATGATACCTCAATTCTAGCTCTTGGGAATTTATGACTACTGAGGGCAAGAAAGTCACTAGGCAGTAGATAACCTTCATGGTACTATGCTACTGGTGGTGATACACCTCCTTGTGTGTATGAACTGTACTGATTTTACTCAGTGGGTTATCAAAACAATCAAAAGATGCAAAGCAGGAGGAAGAATAAGATGAGAAAACAACACGAAAAAGGTAGAGGAATGTATCTGGAGAAAGTGGGTAGAGAGAGTGGTAGGGGTGGACATGACCTAAATAAGGCAGGAATTCATGTACAAAGTGGCTATTTACACTATTTACAAATATGAGGGAAATGAGAAATCAACTATAAGATAGGTGACCAGGGAATGGACTTCTAATATGGCAGGATAAAAATAGTCCAAATTCAGGCTGTGGCTCTGCATGGTTAGCTGTTTTTCACAGCCTTTATCGTAAGAAATGGTAGAACAAACACAGAAAGACTTGAAATGTGTGCAGTGTGTTTGCCCAAAAATGTTCCATACAGATCTGGGCCTCAGGAAAGCTTCATTCATGTAAAGCATGATACACTTAAGTACTTTTATATGTACTCACACACACATAAGTACTTTCAACTAGAACATTAGGAAAGCTGCTTTGAACATACCTCAAAAATCCTCTAAACTCTGCCTATCACAGGCTGGAGTACAGAAGTTTAAATCGTGACCAAATTTCCCTTGAGAGTGAGCATTTTCCTGTGCTTATGTTATCACAAGATCATCTTCCAAACAGTTTTCTTAGATTTGTGTTCCTGATCAGCTGCCAAGGGGCTCAGAGTCTGAAGCAGCTTTGGTTCTAGGGCTCCAGGTACAACTCTAGCAGACAATGGATCTAGACAGTTTTCATACAGCAATGATTTTACAGGCATACAGAATGCAAGAGTTATAGAACCATGGAGGCTTACAAGAATGGTCTTATTTGGTCAGCCCATATGTGCATCAACTGAGAGAGTGAAGGGGGGAGATGAAAGAAACTATGCCTGGCTTTATGAACCTTGATATTTTTAATTATTTATCTTTATTTCTCTCCCTCCTGTCTTTCCACTCCTCTCTGTCTCTCTGTCTCTCTGTCTCTCTGTCTCTGTCTCTGTCTCTGTCTCTGTCTGTCTCTCTCTCTGTAAGTGTATATGTGGCCCATAAGAAGGTGTTGAATACTCTGGAGTTATACTTATAGCTATTTGTGAATCATCCTACATAGTTCCTGAGAACTTAACTTGTATTCTCTGCTAAAACAGAAATTTTTTTTAGCCAGTGAACAATCTGTCCAACCCTGAATTTGAAATTTTGAATAACATTGGAAATACTGTTTGTAGGTGAGATTTATAGATATACTAAATAATTTTGCATTTGGCAGTTGGAAAGGGCACTTCTGAGGCCAGAGGAAGACAGGTATGCATAAAAGAGGTGTGTTTGGGTGTCAAATTAAGCAGGGGGTGGACTTGGGATATATCATCTTGATTGTCAACTTGATTATATTGAGAAGGTCCTAGGAGATTAGTAAAGCAATTACTTCTTGAGCCTTGTAAATTTTATTAATTTCTTGACTATCATGAATTGATTTTCTCCTCTAGAGGAATATTTAAATTTGGAGGAAGTGACCAATGGCTATCATTGCTATTTCCTAGGACAGATGACCTTCAAGTTTCAATATGGATGCTTCTGATTGGATATTTTGGTCATAGGTTGAATGTATAATTCAAAAGAATACTCTTATCCATTTGTTAAAGTTAATTGGACTTTACCCATGTGAAGTGGAAATCTTTTGGTTTTGGGGGGGTTGTGTCTTGTAAGATTTTTTTTCTGGAAACTGTCTTATGAGAGGATATTTTTGCTAAAGCAGACACATTGTAGGATGGTTTGCTAGGAACAGATGTGGTGGTTTTTTTTGGAGGTGGCCTGGAAAATGGGTATGTGATATTCTTTTACAGCGGATGTTTGAGAGAATATGTGATATTTGGAAAGGATATACATACATGCACCCTAATGGACAGTGGATGATACTGGATGGTATTGGTATGCCTTGCCATTCTCTGCCGGTCATCATTGGGCTTTGCTGATGCTGGTATTCACTGACAATGCTGGATGTATTGGTACCTCTTACCATTCTTGTTGGTCATTATTTGTCATGACTTCATAGAGAGAGACACACCAAAAAAAAAAAAAATTCTGGTGGTGTTCTGGTGGCTTCTTGCTGCTTCTATGAGCTCTGGCTGATTGGTAGAGCCTTGCAGTTTCTTCTGAACTGACCTGCGATTGCCGATCCATGAATGGTGTGTGCGAGTCCTGACATTTTTTTGATTTGTGAATGGTGTTGCAAGTGGATCAAAGGATTGAACTGCTGCTTCTGATTTGTGTAAACAGAACGGATGAAATACTGACAATGTAGATTGGATTTGCTCCAAAAAAATATTTCTAGGCAGGTCCTCCTTTGCTCTGTTAACCTTTCTTTTCCACGACCTCTGGTGGGTGGTGGGCTACAAGCGATGTTAAAGCATTTAAGATCATTTATTAAAAGCAGATTTTGAAAAAAACCTAAGCTTATATCCATGAAATTAGTAAAAGAATTGTCATCTTATTTTATAGTACACACTTTTACAATTAATTCACTATATTTCTGTAACTATAAATTTTTGTAATTTGCTTTCTGAAATTCTCCCTTGTGAAGTATATTCAAGCATCAGCATTTAGAACAGAATTTTGTCTTAATTCAAGCATTTCTGTATCTCTTTATACCAAATTCTCCCAGTAAAATCATATGTCCGCATGCTATTGTTGTCAACCTCTGATACATACACACTTCCATACTATTTAATATAAATCGTAATCAAGTACAATTGACATATAACCACTCAAATCAATTTGGTTTATATTCAACTAAAAATAAGTTAATTTTACACATTAGTATATATTTATACCAT
This sequence comes from Uromys caudimaculatus, assembly GCA_028551405.1. Taxonomy (NCBI): domain Eukaryota; kingdom Metazoa; phylum Chordata; class Mammalia; order Rodentia; family Muridae; genus Uromys; species Uromys caudimaculatus. Next base: position 17,244,832 of record CM052715.1, on the reverse strand, counting down.
CTTTTAAAAGCTACATTGACTTAACATCACTCTGTCAAATTAATTTGGGGTTTGTTATTTTTGTCTTTTTTTTTTTTTTTTTTCCTGAGCTGTGGACTGAACCCAGGGCCTTGCGCTTACTTGGTAAGCACTCTACCACTGAGCTAAATCCCCAACCTCATTGGGGGGTTTGTTAAAGTTTTTATAAATTTACAAACTTCACAAAGGATTCAGGAATGTTAATTTCTGACTTGGGATATTTCTCACATTAAGAGAGACAGAAAGACATTTTTCACACAAAATAAATCTTGTACACTATACTGGGATTTGGACATATTGGCTAACTATTCTGCTGTTCAGAGTGTTCCTATTTGCTCACACCAGAGACTGTAGAGATATGTCTCTGGAACCTGCTTGAAACAGCTAAGTGGACAGAAAGATTTCCGTTCACAACTTCTGAAATATGAACACTAACTCTGGAATTCTCAGTTTTTTGCCCTTTCATTCTCTGACACATTCACTTGATGTCAGAATATTATATTTTAATTTTTATTTTTTCTTAAAATAAAATCTCATGTCTCAAGTGTCACCATCTCCAATATATTTGGGGAAAGATATAAATGTAGGCACTTATATTCACACAAATTCATACACACCCAGTGTTTCATTTCATATCCACTCTTGTTCTTTGACTTCATTTTTCCTCTATTACCATTTCTTTGGGATATATGGCTCCACGACCAAGGTGCATAACTCAGGATTTCTTCATGGTGTGTTTTTTTTCTCAGAAATAGCTATCTTGGAACTTATTTCTGTTGTTTGTTGTCAGATCTTTTCTACTAAAAGTCTTTGGAAGTCCTTGTACTTTGGCATTATGGTCCTTAACATCAACTCAGGGAAAACGGATTTACAGTTCAACAGACAGATAGTGTGGTACATCCACACAAATTACATGATTTTGTGAATTTCCATGTTTGTAAACACCTATGGAATCCATGCTGTTAAATAAAGTTAAGGAAATTTTAAACTTTCCAAATGATCACCAATTAATTTGCTGAATATATAGATTTGTTTTTATATTACATATTTTATGAGAAGTTAATGCACCTGGTTATTTTTATCTAGCTTGTTTTACTCAGCACAGAAAATTTTAATTTATCCATATAATTTTATAAATATACCTAGTTAAATTATTTTTATTGTGGAGTATGAGTCCATTATATACACATAAAATTTATTCATATTTTGATCATTGATAGACTTTTATGTGGCCTCTAGCTTGTTTCTGATGTAAATAAATCTGCTGTGAGCAATTATGCACTCATCTTTGCAAACTGCAAGGCTTTGTGATTTATAAGGAGACGATTCACTGTGGAATATCTGGGCTACAGTGAAGATGTTTGTTTACCTTGTTGAGAAACTTTTCATCCAAGAGCTTAGACTTTATTATGTCATGTGAGTCCTGCATATGAGTCTCAGTTTCTCTATCCTTAGGCCAAAAAATTTAACATTGCCGTTGAAGTGTCTGTGGTAGTGCCTCATTGTGAGTAGAATTTGAACTTTCCTTATTTGCTATAACATATACCTTTTTAAAAAGTAGAAACAAGTGTTCAGATAGTCCTTATAATTTAAAAAGTATTTTCATAAATTGAGATGATTATGTACTCTTGATAAAAGTCTCTGACTAACACAACTAATATTCAAATATCATCTTGGTTTGTATTGATTTAGCTCTGTGCTTCTCAACCAATATGATGTAATCTTTTTGGGGGTCAAATGGCCCCTTCACAAGGATCACCTAAGACCACCAAAAACCACAGAAATTTACATTATGACTTATAACAGTAGCAAAATTGCAGCTATAAAATAGAAACAAAAATAATTTTACGATTGTTGTCACCACAACATGAAGAACTGTATTAAAAGTTCATAGCATTTGGAAGCTCTAGAATCACTTCTTCAGATCCTCTTAAATATTTCATGGATAAAACATCCACAGTTTCAAAGTATTCTAAAGATAGCAAGTTGGGGCATTATAGAGCTTACTGCATTTATCTCTCATCTCATGCATCACTGTCCTTGTTGTCTGGTACTAGGTGGTGGGAGTAAGGAAGGGAGGAAGGAAATAGGAAGGGAAAAGGGATGAAGGAACAAAGTGATGGAGGAAGAAAGAAAGTGATAGAAAAAGGAATTGAGGAGCAGAATAAGGAAGGATGAAGGAAGAAATGATGGAAAGGAGGGAGGAAAATGGAGGGTAGAAGTGAAGCACAAAGGAAGGAAATGAGGAAGGAGAAATAAAGGAAAGAAAGGGAAGAGAAAGGCAAGAGAAAGGAAATAAGGAAAGATGGGAATGAGAAGGGAAGAAAGAAGAAAGGAAGAAGGGAGGGAAGGATAAAGGATGTAGGACTGACAGAATGTTGAGGGGAATCAGTATTTCATGTAGTTTATGTGGTACATGATATCTTTTTTATAAACTTTACTTTTATAATGAGAATGCCACACTCTGCTAAATGCCACAGGGTCTACTTACTTCTGTCCTCCAAACTGCAGCTCACATTGCTTTATGTATACATATAACTTCAGCTATAGGCTGCCTTGTCCTACATAGAAGAATTTCAGAGGGAAGGAGCCCGAATAATCTCAAGAAATATGAATACAGCATACTCTGCTGCCATTTGCTTGCAGTGAGAAGACAAGCAGGTGGTGGATCCCTTCCTTTCTGTGGATAGCCTCCATCCAGTATCTGTCCAAGACTGGAGCTTTGTGTCATCCAGCAGAGGACTTCTCTAATTGACAGTTAGTCACTGTTGAGAAGGGGCTGTTATTGTCATCACTACTGACAAGGTCTTGGATTTGATGATGACTGGTGATCTTAGAAGGAGTGAGAACTGAAACTTTCTTTGACTTTCACCTAGGCTTTCAGAATTGTTCTTTTCCTATGATCTTGATTAAATCCAACGTTAGAACTTTGTAAGGGAACTTCCAAATAAGAAGTGTGCCTGATTTTGATATCATAGAGAATAAAAGGAACACAAATCCATTTTTTATTGTTTTGAAATCTCACAGATACGCAATATTTCTCAAGAGTAAAGAGGGCCCTCCTTTCAAATCAGAGAAACACCATGAAATGGCCTTTCTTGCATATGTAGAAATCCACAAGCTTTATTAAAATCCCCAAGGCTGACAGAAAGTCACATTTCTTCTTATGAAGTGACTTCTCCTTGGGTCACATGCATGGATTCCATTATTCTCTCAATAATTTGCTATTGTATAAACTCCCAGTTAAACTTTCACTTGAACCCAAAAGCTTCAGAGATTTTGAAAGATTTCTGTTTTCTTCTTTTGTGATTTTCTTCAAGGGATTTGGAGTAAATTCTATTCTATTTTCAAGGACAATTTTAATTTAAAAACACAGTAATTTTTGATGTTTTTCCACCTTTCTTTTCTCATCATGGTAGTCCATACATTCTCCATTCTCAGTCTGTCTCTCTTGTGTCTCTGTCTCTGTCTCTCTTTTTCTGAGCCCCACCCCCCCACTCCAATCCTCTCTCTCCAGAATCTAGACTCTTACCACAGCACAGTAACCAGACTTAAATGTTGTCTACATTCTGTCTCAGTTTATGATTTTGTTTGGAGTTTGCTTTCTCTCAGACCATATGATTTTTCTTTAAAATACGTGAATTTCCACTGTGGATTTACAAGAAAGCTGAGGATTTGCTAGGTACACTTATAACGATTCATCTTTAAACCACCACAATACACAGTACCATAAGATTCAAGCATACAGACATTGTCCTACTTTGCAGATTTTTTTCGCGTGCATTTTAATTGAAAACACATTTGCTTGAGGACTTCTTTTTGGTAACCCATGCTGTTGTAACAGCTTTGCACTGTCTTCTTACCAAAAGGAACCTACACTCTCCATAACTTCTTTCTCTGGTTCCAGAATTATGTGGAATTCATCACAGAGATGATATGCATTAGGTTTGAGAGAGAGCAAAGAAGCAGTAGCCAGATTCTATTATCATTGAAAGGTTTGCTCAGAGGAACCAGAACTGTTTAATCTTACAGTATTTCATTATTTGCCCAGTTTTTTCCTGAAGCAGTAGCCAGGTTTCAACAAGGTTATCTGTTCTCATTTCCCATTTCATATTTAAGCTCATGATCTAAGCTTGTGGCATCTTTATCATACAACATATTTTGGATGTTGACTAAGAGGTTGGTAGTCAGATATGAACTCATGTCTCTTTGTTCCAAGCACCTCAGGTCTTATATCCCTTTCTTTATTCTGGATGCTTCCATTTGATCTTCCACTATCAGACCCAGAACTACAAACACTAACTTCTCCGAGATCATCCATGTGTCTCTGTAAATTATGATGCTTAACCTTAGCATAGATACTTATTCTTTAGCACCCATGATAAGTCTGTTTCTCAAGACTTTAGACAGTAACAGCCTATATTTGTAATGGGACTTAGCTCCTCAAAGAATTACAGAGGTAACAAATGACAAATGAACAATCTCTGCAGATGTAAGCTTTGGATTATAGTAACTTAGTGAAGTAAGGATCACAGAGGGATGGGATGAAGGTCATCATTTGTGCATTCAGAAGTGTAAACAATAGTGTCATGTACATAAAGAGCATAAGCAAGTATGAAAAGCATAACCGAGAGTGTCACATACATAAAGAGGGAGATCAGAACCATACACATCACAAATGTGCCACTCAGCTTTCATTTCTGTGTTAAATAATCTTTAATTTACTTTTATTATTGCTACAATTCTGGATTTCTTTTACATATCATAGAATCTTTAAATTGAAGTTAGTAGGCATCAGATTTTTATCCCTAAGAACCACGTCTCTCTTACAGACTAGTCACAGAACCTAGTATACCTGAGATGTTGGTTTTGCTATAACACAGGGTTCACACATATGCTGCTTAGATATAGCCTAAGTTTAAACCAAGCATTTCAGGTTAAGCTCTCTTTCTATTTTTAAGATAAATAAAACCAAAAACCTGAAAAGTGTGCCTTCTTTACTACATCCTGATAAATACTTCCTGAAAGATCATTTCATATGCATTTCAAATAGAAACCAAAGAATATTGCTTAAGATTAAGTGAAATGAAAAGTAAACACAATTTTTTCATGATAGTCCCTTAACTTCTCTACATGTTTCCAACTGAATCTCACCCCAAAATAATTGGGCTTATTTGCTATTAAATTACTCTGAATGCATTTGTATAGTTCCATAGAAATTTAATCATTGTTGCTCTAACATATGAGTACATTATAAATGTTAAAGAGAATACTATGTATATATATATTAAATTATTATTTATATTATATATTAAATTGTTGATAAACATCAATGTTTACTGCAGCACAAATATTTAAGAAATATCAATGAGAGTTTGGTAATCTGATGAGTAATAAATATTCTCTTGACTTTGAAGACAACTTTTAAAGTTCTTTGTTGGTATATTGGTGTATGCCCTTCTGAAAACAAATTTCACAATGAACAAATGATAGTATTGGAAAGGTAAGCGATGTAATGCTTGTACCCATGGGTTTTCTTAATCTGCAGTTATACTCTGCATCGGAATTACACTAGTTCCTGAGGCCTTAACAGGACACACAGGTCATGTCTCTGTGCTCCTGAATATTGGAATTGTACATTTCGAGACTATGATCATAGATGCTCCCAGACGAAGTGAGAGCCTCAAGTAACAGCCAATGTATACTTTACTTGGGCCAGAAAAACAAAGAAATTTGTGTTGGATTTTGGAGTGCATAGGTGCTTCTAATAATATAAGCTAAGGCATATTACAACATAACTAAAGATAAAACCAGACTAAGAAGGACAAGACATTTAGTATATAGAGAACAGAAAAGAAGACTGAGAAGAAAATTATGATGTAGTAGTGGATGATAAAAGAGTAGACATAGTCGAGACATGTATATATGCACAAATGTCATAGTATTGTCTATCAGTTTATAAAACTAATGTATGCTAAAATATGATGAAGTCTATATATGAGAAAGGGCTTAGCTTTGATTCAATATTGGAAAATTAATGGTAGATCAGCAGCCTGGTTAATAAACTACTTCACATGTACCTCATCATAATTCCTATTAAATCAATCAGAGTGGACAATGGGTAGACATCTCTATGAAAAACATGTGTTCTTGAAAAGAAAAGTAATATCTTAAAGTTGTAAATTTGAAAGTCAAATCATTAAATTCATTTTGTGTTTTAGTCTAGAAAATAAGTTAGTAAATCCTGTAAAAGTGATTTATTTCCAAAAAGTGAAAAAGGAATTGCATCTTTATATCGAGTCTCAATTATCATGGAACACATCAGTGCCTATGCATCAGTAGTAAACAAAATACACATAGTGGCTAGTAACTTCGGAGTGCAAACTTGCCATGATGTCCTTGATGGACAATAACTCATTCCTGTTTATGTTATATCCTACCCTTGCTCCAGGTGCTACAAGATAGTGCCAGATGAGAGTTATGTGTCAGATCAGAAATGCAGAGTACCAGAGTGTTCTGGAAGGAAGGAAAGAAGAAAGGGAGGAAGGAAGGAAGGAAGGAAGGAAGGAAGGAAGGAAGGAAGGAAGGAAGGAAGGAAGGAAGGAAAGAAAGAAAGAAAGGAAAGTTTTTCTCAGGGTTGCTGACATTCTGATGTTGGCTCAGAAAGCTCTCTGGTATACACAGATAAATGAAAAATAAAGCTTAAATTCTAAAATTCCGTGTCAGTGCCAGTAGAACTGTGCAAATTTGATGACAGAAATGACAATCATAGTACATTCTGGAACGGTATTTGAGGAACAGCATAAATATCTGAAGCAAACGAATCAGAGCAAAACTATGATTAAAAACAGTAAGTTCTTTTTTAATGAATTATTTTATTTACTTACATTCCAGGTGTTGCTTCCCCTCCCGATTCCCCTCCTCTGAGAGAGTGTCCCACATTCCTTCTCCCTCCTTCCATCCTTCCCATAAGTCTCCTGATGATTAGGCACATCTTCTCCCACTGAGGTTAGACCAGGCAGTCATCTGCTGCACATATACTGGGGGCCTCAGACCAGCCCCTGTATGCTGCCTGGTTGGGCTCAGCCTCTGGGATTTCCCAGGGGTCTGGATTGTTGAGACTGCTGGTTTTCCTATGGGGTCACCCCCTTCAGTCCTTCCCTTAATTCCTCCATAGGGGATCCCAGACTTCAGTCCAATGGTTAGATATAAGTCTCTGCATCTGTCTCAGCCAGCAGTTGGTAGGGCCTCTCAGAGGGCATCCATGCTAGACTCCTGTTTGCAAACACACCATAGCATCAGTAATAGTGTCAGACCTTGGTGTCACTACCACCCCCACCCCATGAGATATATCCCCAAATGGGCCAGTCACTAGACAACCTTTCCGTCAGTCTCTTCTCTGTTTTTCTTCCAGGAGTTCTTTTGTTCCCATCTGAAAAAAAAAATTACAACAACAACAACAACAACAACAACAACAACAACAACAACAACAGCAGCAACACTCCATGAATTTCTTAAAGAAAGCAAATGTGCCCTTCAGATAGGCCTTTAGTATTTTAGTTTTGATAGAGAGAGGAGAAAGAATAGAGGAGAGAGAGAGAGAGAGAGAGAGAGAGAGAGAGAGAGAGAGAGAACTCTTCCTCTTTATTCTGACCTTGCAGAGTTGCAGAAGTTGAACACTGCACAGGTTGGAACATGCTCTGTTCTCTTTCCAGATGTTCCAAACACATAGAACACATTGTAAGTGAAATGGAAATGAAATTAGCAGCTTGTTTTGTGCAACATGAACTTTTCTCTGTGTCTTGCTCAGTCTTGATGGCACAGGCTCTTTGATAAATCAGTCCTTATGTCTCATTTCCATGCACAGAAAGGAAATATAAATGTCAGCAGCAGTCCCCACTGCCATTAGAACAAATCAAGTCCTCATCTGCCAAGGCAATAGTTAACTTTTTTAGAAGTTTCTTGGAGAGTATGGAGTTCTGAGGGAAGGTCACACAAAATGCTTCTGACATCTAGCCACTAAAACAGGGTTTCAGCAATTACCATGGTGCTTCTTGTGCTGCTGGAGGAGGCAGTCCTTCCCCATACAATTTTCAACTCTTTGTGAACACTGATCAGCTAGCAGTTAAAGTGAGACTCACACAGCTAAAAAGAATTGATTTTTTTTGAAAACTTTATGGGGAAACTTAATTTGAAAGCAAGATAGATGGGGGGGAGAGACAGAGAGAGAGAGTCAGAGAGAGACAGAAAGACAGAGAGAGCGAGACAGAGAGACAGAGAAAGACAGAGTGAGACAGAGAGAGAGACAAAGACAGTACAGAGACAGAGATTGACAGAGAACAGAGAAATAGACAGACAGACAGACACACACACACATACACAGAGAGAGAGAGACAGAGAGAGATAGAGAGAGAGAGAGAGAGAGAGAGAGAGAGAGAGAGAGAGAGAGAGAAAGTCAACAGCAGCAAGCTGAGTTTGCAGATGTATCGCCTGCAGAGCATCTAGAGATGCAGGCAGAGTGAAGATCTGCTGAGCAGCAAACAGTTCCAGGACAGGAAAGGCTGTTGTAAGGTCACAGAAATCAGTGGGGACGCAGTGCAGTGGCAATAGCAAATATTCAGGAGAAATGGTGCTCAAGAAAAACTGAAGGTCAGCATTTCTTGGAAAAAAAATTGAAAGTGAATGTGTTCCTTTATGAATTTGCATTTCATGAATAATGCTTTGTAGGTGACCCCATCTTGCAATCCAATACAGAGCCTCGATCCTTAATCACTCCGATCTGTGTCTCCCAGTACACAGCCTCTAAGTGATAAGAAAAGATGAGTTTTCTGCATGTGTGCCAAAATCACTCTGGGGCTCCTTGGTAAGAAAAATATCTGTAAAAAAAATAAATGGTGCTTGAGTTTGCATGGGCCAAGAGCTGAGGGAGCTGGACAATCATGGGATTTTTTTTTTTCAGTCTGCACTTAGTGGCAGGTAGGGTGGATCTGTACAGTGGCTTTTCATCAGCATCGTACCCATAATTTCTGTCAGATAGAATTCATATTTAGGTACGTCTAAGGAAGACTCTAGTCAAAAACACAGAGGTAATTCTTCAAAATAAGCTGCCAGAAATCCAGGCTCCATGTGCCTAAATTGTCAGTATTCCTACTTTATCAATTTGTAAACTTATAAAATAACTGATAATTCCATTAACTTACCTGAGTCATGTTTTAGGCAGGCAGTAGGATGAACAGGAGAGAATGGGGAATAGCCCTACCTTTGGAAGTTTAAATGGGTCTCAGAATATCCGATTGTATTCTTTCAGTCATAACAATATTGCTTTAAAGGCTCATGGGGTCCATTAATTCTTGACAAGCACAGTATTCAATATCAACCTTTTTGCTGATATTCTGTATTTTTTCCCATCATTTTTTCTATAGCAATTCGCTTACCATGGTCTCTTTGAAAATATTATTTTGAAATTATGTGTATGCGTATATATGCACATGCATTTGTATATAAGTATCTCCAAAGACCAGAAGAGGACACGAATCCCCTAGAGCTAGAGTTGCTAATGGTTGTGAGCTGCCTGGCTTGGGGGTCCAGAACCAAACTCAGGTCCTTTGCAAGAGCAGTACATGCTCTTAATCACTGCTCTATCTTCCCTTTCCCTTTTATGATTTTTCTATAGAGTACTTGAAAAACTATAAATTCTTTGCATGATAATGTGCTTTTTTTCATCTAAGACACACTTTTTTTTTTTTTTTTTTTTTTTTTGGGTTTTTCGAGACAGGGTTTCTCTGTGTAGCCCTTGCTGTCCTGGAACTCACTCTGTAGACCAGGCTGGCCTCGAACTCAGAAATCTGCCTGCCTCTGCCTCCCAAGTGCTGGGATTAAAGGCGTGCGCCACCACTGCCCGGCTGACACACTTTTTTTGTAATGCGCAAAAGAATACAAAATGTGATGATGTATTCCCAAGCTTTCCCCCCAGGGACTATTTCTTTGCCGAGTTCCAGAGAAGTTTACCTTGGGTATAAGGCATTGTGGAAGCTTCTGCTTTCTCTACTTTCCTTTGAAATCAAGAGTGCTCACATAACAAAATTTTCTTGGGAGTTTTGCAGTCCCAAAGGATATTGATTTTCTTAATTTGGGTTTTCTTTCTGAACACTGTCTTCATGAAATGAAGTATGATAGCACTATCTGCTCACACCCCTGCTTACCCCCATAAGTTAATGTGTATAGTTACTGTTGCAATATCATTAAATATTTTTCTTTGTTTGTTTGGGGGTTGGTTTAGTTGTTGGTCTTCTTTTTGATGTTTTGTTTCTATCTGGCTTCAAACTTGACTCTCTCTCCTGAGTTTGGGTAACAGTGATTGACTCAGGTATATAGTCTTCTTCAAAGTGTTTTTCTCAAACATTTTCTTCACTGTACAGTCCCCAGTCATGTATGTTATATGATATATGTATGTATATATATATATATATATATATATATATATATATATATATATATATATATATTATACACATAGCAATATGTTGTATGACTTTTCATAGTATGTAGTTGACTCATTGTTGGTCTTGTTAGACAGAGGTTTCAGAGTTCCATCTTTCTAAGAATAAATCTTCTAGTGCATTTTTCCCCTTTCCTTATCGGCATTTACTCTGATCAACTCATGTGATTTCCGGTTTCATTTCAGTTATTTGCTCTTAGTTTGTTTTGCTGCTTTAATACTTGAAATGCTGCACCTAAGTTATTAGTTAGAAATCCTTGTTTTGTTCTAAATTATAAAATTATTTACTAGATTCTCAGCAGTATAATAGATACTCTCTATGCACCTTTAGTGTATTCTTTTAGATTTGTGTCTTGGCGTCTGAGATAATGCTTACATCAGGAAAGTGCTTGCCTCATGAGGACCTAAAATGATCCCCAGAACCCGCCTCCATGTGAAGGGTGTGATGGCAAGACCTTGTGATCCCAGTACTGAGGCCAAAAGGAAAAATGAGTTCCTGGGGCTTGCTGGCCAACCAGCTTAGCCTACTTGGTGACTTCCAGACCACTAAGAGATTACCTCAAAATTTTAATTAAATAATTAAAATAAAGAAAACATCAAAAGCAAAAGCTAATGTGGAAATTCCTAAAAAAAGGTGCACAATCCAATACTGTATTTTAACCTTCACAGGTATATGTTCATATGTGCATGCACATCAATACAAACACACACACACACACACACACACACACACACACACACACACACATACATTGCCCTTATAGAAGACTTCCTCTTTAATTCTTATATTTCAAGAATCCTGGGTATTGAGATGTTTTCATTTAAATCTTTGCCATTAATTTTGGATTTGGTTCCAATTTGATATGAACTTACATTTTATGACTTTAATCACCTAAAATATGCTGGAGTTTGTTATTATGCAAAATATCCAGAGATGCTTTATTATCAAGATTCTTATATTCATCTATATGCACATGCATAGAGCACAGAGGAAGGCAGGGAGGGAGGGATGGAAGGAGGGAGGGAGGGAGAGAGGGAACAGGAGAGCAGGAAAGAGAACAAGAGTGAGAGCTTCACATTTGACTCAAAACTTCCTGTCTATGGATCATTGATCCCCTTTGTATATAAAGATAGGTATCTCACACTGAAAAGTTTCTCAATATTTTTTTTAGAATGTTTAGAACCAGTGAATTATATAACATTAGAGTAGAAAAGAAAGAAAGAAAGAAAGAAAGAAAGAAAGAAAGAAAGAAAGAAAGAAAGAAAGAAAGAAAGAAAAAATACCTTGAGAAAACCTGTGAGAAAACCCAAGTGGCGTTACATTTACTCAGTGCTTTGTTTCTTAAAGGAACAAAGAATCCTGATTCTGGGCATTTCATCAGAACCATCATGTACACAAATGCCTGCACAGAAGGAAACAATGGAAACCTAGACAGAGTGGCCTGACAGAATGTGTAAGATTCTGACCAGCCATGCTGGCCATGTGTCACCATGTAGCCTTGCACTGCCCCTTATTAATCCTGGGCTTGTGATGGTCTATAATGTTAGTCCAAGAAAAAAAATGGGTATGACTTGTTACCCCCTTGACTGCAATGGGCAGCTCAGGTCAAAAGTGGTTGCTTTCTTTTGAGTCTGTGTTCCAGGGGCTGGCCGGACCAGGGCACTTCATGACTGAATCACTTTGACCCTAAGTCATTTGTTCAATCGTGGTTGACAAAAGGTAACAGAGACTTTCTACTGTTTGGAAAACAAATGGATCTCTTGGCTATTTTCATAAAGATCGACAGGGACTTAAAATAGCTTCAGGTTAATATTATCAATCTTTCTAAAACAGATTTTCAGAACATATTCTTTATCCCAGCATTGGATCAATCTCACCAATGACATATTTTCAAACTACAGTAAAGCAAAACAACTTATCCTTGAAAAAGCTCGAAATATATAGATTTTCATTTCCTGTGTTTTTATTTATATATTTGTTTGCTTAGGTTTTTATTTATGAATATCAACCTCAGACATAAGAAGGTATGGTTTTAATGCAGACTGAACTTGTTCACAGCTCTACAGACATTACTCTTTATCTGTGTACTGGGAGTTTGGATGATTACAGAGGTGTGATGTCTGGTAGGATGCTGTCATACATGGAACTTTAACACTAAACAGACAGGGAATGAATAGAGAAATCTGCTGCTGACTCTTGCAATAAGCACATCTGCCTAAGTTTAAAGTCCACTGAGTATGGTGAAGAGAAAATTCATATGATATATATATGTATATATATATATATATATATATACACACACATATATTACCAAGAGAAATAATAATTAAATTTAACTTTATGCTTTTAATAAACTAAGTGCTGAGAATATATGAGGGAGTCTACTTTTGAACTGCAAACTAACCACGTAGAAAAGACTAGAAGGAACCCAGAAACATGACAGAAAAAATTAAAAAATAAAAAATAGACTATGTCATACTGACAATCTCTTCTTAGATGTCATTTCTTTTTATAAAACACTGAAGTGCACCTCTCTCATTTGTCTAACTTTGACCCCCATGTAAAAATGGTCCATGGAATCGCTTATGTTGTAAAATTTGGGAATAATAACTTCATTAATTTACTTTTAATTTTTTAAAATTAAAATATAATTACAGAATTTTCTTCCTTCCTCTTCCTCAGTCATCCATGTACTCACTTATTACCTCTCTTCTTTTTCTTTAACTTTGATTGATAAATATATCTGCACAAATATATATAATATAATATATATATTTTATATACATATATTAATCTGTCAATGCACACACACGTATATATTCATAAATATGTAAATATATCCTACTCAGTCAATTTATTGCTACTTGTCTGAACATGATATATAGTTCAGGGCAAACTACTTAGTTTTGGACAAACTGATTTTCTGTTTATATAATCATTTATTGTTATAAGTAGAAAGTGTACTCAGTTGGATGGTGCTTTGAAAAATCAGCAATTGTATACAGCCTAGACTTACCCTCTTACACAGCACATGATCCCTAATTGCAAATCATTCCTGTGAATGCATGCTAAAGACTATGAGTGTCTGAATGTGTGTGTAAATGTTTGCATGGGTATGTCAATATGCAAGTGTTTGTGCTTGTGTGTGTAGGTTTTCACAGCAGATACATGGTAATTGCAGTCATACCATATGAACTGCTATTTGAGTCAAAAGAAGAGTCTAATCTCATTGCTTTTTACCTCTTAAGATACCACAGTACCCCCAAATTTGACTAAGTTAGCTGTTTATATGGGTGACATATTGCAACATGGAATGTCTGGCAGGAATCTCTATGAGCCATAGCCACATGGATGAAAACCTCTTGTTGATTTTAAAAAAGAGCTAGGCCAAGAGAGTTCTCTACAAAGCAATGCCATTAAAATAAAGACATCTTACAGAGAGATTATGATAATGACAGAGTGTAAAGATGTCTACAAAACATTTTCACCCCTCATCAAAGAAACATTTTCACACAACAGATGGATACCACTACAGAAAACCACAACCAATCAATATGCAGAGTTGTGGAGCCTAGTCCTAGTGAATATGCCTAGAAACCATTACTCCACTTAATGGCTCAGGGAACGTTGTTGAAGAAGAGATAGAATGGTTAAAAGAGCCATAACAAGGAGGCCAAGAGCAAAGGTATCAATGTGGGCAGGGAAAAGCCTACAAAGCCTCAACCTTTCAAAGAGAACTACAGGCAACAGAATAAAGTTGGAAGCAGGAGGGGTAGAATTCTCCAGGGAAGAGCACATATTGTCTGTCCATTACCAAAGAGTCAGCCCTGAAAACATATATGCAAATAACATTATATAGACTCAGTATATATGTTAGTCATATTTAGGTATTTTTAGGATTGTATATGTATTTGCAAGTATATATACACTAATAATAATTAATGAAAAAGAAAAGCATGAATTTGAAGGAGGGGTATTTATGAGCGGGTATTTGGAGGAGATATGAGAAGGGAGAAATGTAATTAAAATACAGTATCAAAAATAAAAAGTAAGTAAAATATCTTAATATGTACATTTTTGAAAGAATGTAAAGTTTGTGAAAACATCTGATGACTTCTTATGTTTTATATGAAGTGAATCTATCTTGTACACATGAATGTTTGGATATATATATATATATATATATATATATATATATATATATATATATATACACAGACACACACACACAGTCAGAGCAAATATTCTTATCAAGTGTGAGACGAATGCACAGGGAAATTTGAAAGCATCAATCTATCTATACCTTAAGGGCAAATAGAATCTCCATAGAAATGTCATCTAAGATAAATTTATTTTAATACTTTGAGCATTATACTTATAGTGTCCTGAGTGATAAGGGGTCACTCAGAATTATAATATCTGATGGTGTTATGGGGAAAGTTCTGTGAAAATGATGATATTCAATTTGAAGATTAAATTAGGATTCCTCTTTTCTAATACCTACAGGAGTTTCTCTTTTCTTTTTTGCTATTAGCATCTACATTTGTACAATGTATATTGTCAAGTCAACTTAGAGGGATTTTGTCAAAATGCTATTTGTTCTAACGTATAAGGGGAGAGTTAATTGTTCTGTCCCTCTTTCAACACCATAGGAGCAAGACTTTTGTAAAGTCATTTGGTTTTTGAGTTTTCAATTCTGCCTGGCTCTTAGAGTTGAACTTTTCTGAGCCTTAATTTTCTCATCTGAAGATGAGGTAATTGAGTACCCTGGCCTCTAAAAACCACACTTCATATTTAAAGTAAGTTAGATATAGAGAATGCAGCTGTGGAAAGTAGGACACAGAGAATCATTCACGGTCCAGTAGGGAGAAACACCATTTGTCCCCAGCAGACCACCTGCTGCAGAGATGGTAGCGATGAAGTAAGGAGGACATGCCAGAGCTCCGGGACCAATGCAGTCATCACTATGTAATGTTTCCTTGGTGCCAGGTGGGCGAGCACACTGTTTCTCAGGAATTCACAATTTAGTATCAGAATGGTGTATACTCCAAGTTGGAATGCCTTTGTTCCGGGAACAATTAAATTGTATGGTGAATGCTTAAAATATTTTCTAAATATAAGGAATGGTGGCCAAAATGTTTGGGCAACAAAACAGTGTTTATCCCTTTCACTTGCAAGACACTGTAAGTTAAGGCAGTTAAAGTAGCAGATCACCTAAGTCCTCAGCAATGCCTAAACTTTATGTGGCCTATTTGAGATCTGTGAAACTTAGGATCCATGAAATTTGTGGTTTAAAGAATTGAAAAATAATATTGACCTCAGAATCTACTTGAGCTACTATTCTAGAATGAGCTAAGAACCTCTGTTTTAAATTTCATTTCCAAAGGGGTTTCACAAAACCCAGATCTGTCAACCAAGATGACTCCTGACCAATTACAGTGTTTCCCTGACAACTGTACCTTCACAGGAATATAGTATACACTTCATCTTCTCTGTAAAGTTAATGAGAAGTGAAAACATACCAGTTCCTATACATGAATCAGTAAATAACAGGGATCTGGGTCCCTTTCAGTGTAGACCTCAGGCTTCATGGTAAGAGTCTATTTTAAATTGCAATCTCAATAACAAAAGGAATTTAGAAGATATTTCACAGACCCTTATAGGTGTTTGAGTCCCAGTATAATTTCTGTTTGACAGAGGACACATTCTTTGTGTGGCTGGAAGTTTGTTCAATACTTAGAAAAATGTTTCAGCCAACATAATATTTTATTTTCTGTGTCTATGCCAGAAAACCACTGGGTGCTCACAGATACCAGATACTATGTTCTCCCAAACAAAACTTTATGCTCAACTACATCACAATTGCATGCTCCCTCTAACCATACGGTGCTCTTACCCAAACAAGACCCTCTCCTGAAAATCAATATCAATTCTCCAAAACCAAGCAGCAAGTGGTACTTGCTATTTATGCTTAAAGAGTGTGGCTGAGTAATTCTGTTTCTCGTCTCCACCTAGGTACTTTAAGGAGAGTATATAAAAAACATTGTAGGTGGATGGAAACAAGGCTATGCCTGTGATTCTGACAGCAATCTTGAAATAAATGTTGAAAGGTGGCATAGTCCATTGTTGGTTTAGTGGGGGTAGTCAACAAAGGCTATCCTTTACTTTACATCTGCATTGTGCCTCAAAATTTTATGTAATAAAGTTTAGCTTTCACCTAAAGGAACAATTTGTTCACATGTAAACTATCTTGGAAATGTTATTTTCAGCATTGTAGTAATTTAGTTTTTAGTTATTTTGTTATATTCAGTTTGAAAATATAGACAGAAGTAAATATCATTAGGCATTTGTTTGAATGCACGCATGCAAGCATGCATGAGTGAATGAAAAACAGTGTGTACCTGAGGACTGTCAGCTCTGGGGTACCTGTTCTTAGCCTTTTTTTCTATTAGTTATGCCTTATTTATCAAATAATTGATTTTTCCTTTTTAATATTTTTTCTTTTAAGGGGATTCATTAAGCAAATGTTAGTATACATATAACTTATGGATTTATGAACTTAAAAGGAAAGAATGGCTAAAGGTCCTTACATAGTCTATGTTTCCAAATGGGACCAAAATTGAAGATAATGCCCTGGAAACATAATGAGAGTGTCAGATAAATTTGTTGGTATCAAGAGCTTAAAGGAATGGGACTTTATCAACATAGTGAGGACTGTAAAAGGTAACCAACAACAATATGTGTTGAATAATAAACATACAGATATACTGATATTGAATACTAACCAAAAACTGTCACATACAAGGTCCAAAGTTAATAGTTGTGAAATAACTGAATAATTGGCACTCAGGAGGTAGAGGGAAGAGGATTTCTGTGATTTGAGGCTGGCATGGTCTGCGCAGCAAGCTCCAGGACAGCCAGGACCACATAGAGAGACCCTACCTCAAACCAAACCAAATCAAACTAAACCAAACCAAACCAAACCAAACCAAACCAAACCAAACCAAACCAAACCAAACCAAACCAAACCAATAAACAATCATCAGATAAATTCTCATATGCATAACATGTATGTAGAAATATGGTTTAGTGTACAAGAGTCAAAAGAGTAATTCTAATGTACAGACTATCTTCTCTTGAAATGTAGGTAAAACAAATTCAACTTTAATCAAACTACTGTATCCTCACCTCTAATACTGGATATGAAAATGATAAAATACAATGAAGTATCAATACCATATATGCTACATATATAACAAGTAAGAAAAAGTAAGAAACAGTAATTATATTCAAATTACAATTTGACAATTTCCATAGTTTCTCATAATTTTAACTGTTGTTATCTACATTAGTGAAGTAGAATTAAACAAAACCTTTTACACTAGACATATCTGTTTTTGATAACATTTTGTACAAAAGTAAATTGTTTTCTGGATTTTTTACTTCTCCTTTAGCTATTTCTCTAAATAAGTTCATAGCATCCATACAACCCAGTCTACTATGCACACAGAATTTATTTCTAAAGAAAAGAATTTAGCTGAGTAGGTATAGCGAAAATGCACTGAGCTGGTAGGGTTCAACATCTAATTCACAAACTTTCCAAGAAATACACGCATATGTTTCAGGTTAGGAATTTTGGTGTATATAGTAGCATCTTTCTGTACAATAACCTTCAAATAAAATTTGTGGTTTGCTTCAATTATGAACAGAAGTTCTAATCCATATTATTTGTAGTCCCTGATTCTGTAAACAATAGACACCACAGATATTTCTATGATACAGCATTGCTGAAAGAGATGCATTGAAATATCATTCAGAATTTTAGTGGTTATTAGATCAAATTCTCCATGATGCTGTACATGCGATATTCAAAAATTGCACCACAGATTGGGATTTTGTAACATAAAACAGCCATGAAATATAATTAGATTTTCTATAATTTTAGCTATTATATTTTATCATTTAATATAATTATTCTGAGAAGTAATCATTGCTATTACCAAATTGTTAGTGGGGCTCATGACAAAAAACACTTAAGAATATCAAAGAATGGAGATTTGACATAGAAAAATATGTTTAAATTATATTTTGCAACTGAGTACATATGATGTGAGATAGCTCCAAGATTACACCAAATATCAAGACTGTTAAAACATATTATGTTAGAGTTTTAGTGAAGCTCGAATGACTAGCTAACATAAGTCAAGAACATAAGACTAGGTAGGCCATGGCTCTAGATGAAAAACTACTACTATTATTCTGCAAAAGGAACCTAGCAATAAAATGACTTCAATGACATTGCTACAGTCATAGATCAGTAGTTCAATCAACCCTCATGAAAGAAGTTTTTTCTCACTGTAGTTTGCAATTAACAAAAAGATCCACAAGTAGATAATTTATATAGACAGATAGACAGACACACACACACACATACACTGAGATACAAATAGACAGACAGACAGACAGACAGACAAATAGTGCCAGAGAGAGACAAATTGTTAGGACAGAGAAAGTAAAGGAGATAACAGAGATAGAGACAGAGACAGGGAGACAGCAACAGAGAGAGAGAGATGGGTGGAGAGGACAGAGAAAGACAGACAGACAGACAGACTGAGTGACTGACTGACTGACTTTGGAGCACACACCCATAAACAAGAATCCTTATCAAACCCTTCCTTGCAAGGATCAGGTTGCTGTATGAGAAGAGGGGCAGAAAGATTGTAGGAGCCCAAATTGTTAGAAAATTTCAAGGAAGCAGTGTCTTTCAGATACAAGTCTGACATACATATGGATTCATAGAGACTGTGACAAGACAGCAGACCTGCACACATTCAAATGGGTGATTAGAAGTAGGCATAAAAACCTACCACTAAACAAGAATTACTTTGCAATTAATGTCTGCTGGAAAAGGGGAAAATCCGATTTCACCAATGGAGTGTGCATAACCCACACTCCAAGACAGTTTTATTTTTATTTTATTTTTAATATTTTCTCATTGGTATGTTTCCCTTTGTTTATTTTGTTTTCTTATTGTCGTTGTTTCTGCATTTATTTGATTTTTTTTCATTTCTTACAACATATTATGTTGAGGAAAAATCCAGAACATTGTCTTTCCTCTACAAAGTATCAAATCATCTCCATACTAAGTCCAGATACTTCTTTTTTAAATTTTTATTGGATATTCTATTTATTTACATTTCAAATATTAGCCCCTTTCTTTGTTTCCCCTCCAGAAACCCCCTATCCCATCATGCCTCCCTCTGCTTCTATGAGGGTGCTCCCTTACTCATCTACCCACTCCCACGTCCCCGTCTTGGCATTCCCCTACACTGGGGCATCAAGCCTTCACAGGACCAAGGGCCTCTCCTCCCACTGATGTCCAACAAGGCCATCCTCTGCTATATATGCGTCTGGAGCCATGGGTCCCTCCATGTGTACTCTTTGGTTGGTGCTTTAGTTCCTGGGAGCTATGGAGGATCTGATTGATATTGTTGTTCTTCCATTGGGTTGCAAACCCCTTCAGCTCCTTCAGTCCTTTTTCTAACTCCTCCATGGGGGACCCCGTGCTCAGTACAAAGGTTGGCTGTGAGCATTCACCTTTGTATTTGCCAGGCTGTGGCAGAGCCTCTCAGGAGACAGCTATATCAGGCTCCTGTCAGCAAGCACTTCTTGGCATCTGCAATGGTGTCTGGGTTTGTTGTCTGGATATGGGATGGATCTCTAGGTGGGATCTCTAGTCTCTGGATGGCCTTTCCTTCAGCTTCTGCTCCACACTTTGTCTCCGTATTTCCTCCCATGAGTATTTTGTTCCCTCTTCTAAGAAAGACTGAAGCATCCACACTTTGGTCTTCCTTCTTCTTGAGCTTCATGTGTTCTGTGAATTGTATCTTGGGTATTCTGAGTTTTTCGGCTAATATCCACTTATCAATGAGTGTATACTATGTATGTTCTTTTGTGGTTGGTTACCTCACTAAGGATGATATTTTCTAATTCCATCCATTTGTCTAAGAATTTCATTAATTCATTCCTTTTAATATCTGAGTAGTACTCCATTGTATAAACATACCACATTTTCTGTATCCGTTCCTCTGCTGAAGGACTGGCTATTATAAATAAGGCTGCTATAAACTTAGTGAAGCGTGTATCATTGTTATATGTTGGAGCATCTTTTGGGTATATGCCCATATAGCTGGGTCTTCAGGTAGTACCATGTTCAATTTCTGAGGAAGCACCAGACTGATTGCCAGAGTGATTGTACCGGCTTGCAATCCCACCAACAATGAAGAAGCATTCCTCTTTCTCTGCATCCTTGCCAGCATCAGCTGTCACCTGAGTTTTGGATCTTAGCTATTCTGTCTGGTGTGAGGTGGAATTTCATGGTTGTTTTGACTTGCATTTCCCCGATGACTAATTGGGCTCTTTTTATTTTGTTTTTGAGATTATATAATAATTACATCATTTTCTTCTTCCCTTTCTTCTCTCCAAACCCTCCCATATACTTGACCGTGCTCTCTTTTAAACTCATTTAAGCCTTTTCCCCCATTACTGTCATCACATATGTATATGTACATACTTATCTATTTATAAATATAAGCTGCTCAATCTGTATAATGGTACTCATATGTATGTTTTCAGAATCAACCATTTGGTGTTCTCTGTCTTACAAAACACTATTTCTCATATGCTTAGCATTCCTTAGTTGTCTGTAGTTCTCTGTGTAGGGTTCGGACCTTGTGTGCTCCTCCCATTCACTATGGCATATCTTGTCATGTGGTCCTTGTTCAGCTCATGTTCAGGCAGTCATGTTGGTGAGACTTTCAGTATGTACCTTCTGAAGTTGCTAAAGGACACAAACTCACAGAAAATTCCTTGATCCTCTGGTTCTTACTGGAGGGTGCTCATCTTTTTTTGAGACATATGGGATGAACTTAGGTAGGTAATGAGGTAGGAAAGATTTGTGAGTAGTAAGGGGTGGGGATATGATACATTTTATGAAAAATATTAATAAAAATTATTTTAATACCTGGTCATATATTCTGGCAAAGTAGTCTCCACATTGCTTCTAATGTTCTATTGTTTTGTAAAAAACTACAACCTGGAAAGCTGTTGTATTATTAAAACTACATCAGTTCATTCTACTTATAGTATTTCAAGTGAAAAGAAAAAAGAGAAGTAATTTATTCTCCTTGATATTATATAAATGTTTATGTTAGAAATTTTGTTTTCATACTTACTGGCTTGCTCCCCATGGCTTGCCCAACTTACTTTCTTATTGAACCCAGGACCAGGAGCCAAGGAGTGGTGTCGCCTACTATTGCTGCTGTTCTTAGTGGCTATTACACTGAGTTCTCAGCATTCCATGATTTTTTTCTCTAGCTTGGGTCAAGTTGATACCAACTAGCCAGCACAATATATACTAGAATATAGCCAAAGTTTTTATCTAATTAACCATATATTTGAGGCTGGCTTTGAATGGTTTCTCCTATCTCCACGTCCAGAATGCTAGTATTACAAGCGTATATCACCATGTCCAGTTTTTTGATGTGGTAAAGGCAGGGCTTTATGTATGTTGGTTAAGCCATCTATCAATTAAGTTACATACCCAACACAGAACTGTATATTGTCAAAGAAATTGTCCAACTGCTATTATTTGTTGATCAATCTTTATTACTATGAAATAAATACATAAAGTGGATATAGTATACTGGGATTATAAAATTATTTTCAAATATTCTTAAGCTGGAAAAGTTAGTATTTATGGGATATATGGTTATTATGGAGATTTTCATAAGATAATTGATCAAGAATATATGTGATAAAGTTGTTGAAAACATTTTTCATAAATGAAGAATATTGTTTGCAATATATAATTTAATTTGTATTAAGTAGTAATTATAGTTTTCTTCTTATTCTGCAGCATTTTGGAGGGATTTTTACAGTCTTTCCTGTTGAGATGTATAGGTTATTTACACCACCATTGTATATGAGCTAGCTCTGAGACTTTATTCATGATCAAATGTAAATTTTATGTATGCAACCCCCATCCTGAATTAATCTTCTTGAATTGTCACTTTAAATCAGTCTTATCACCAAAGAAATATCCCAAATTAAATTACTGAATTATTGGAGACAGTAGAGAAACACATGTCCTGACATAACATAGAGGGGTTGATTTTAGTCTATCATTCTACTTGAGCTCAATTGTGAGTATGAATAACTAAAGCCGACAGAAGGACCCTTACAGAATCATTCAAAATAATCATTTATGTTATCTTTTTGGACCCTTGGGATTTGGAGAATGATGTGCATAAAGCCTATAAATTATAGTATTTATTGAAGAAATGATGTGACTTCCATTGGCGTGGTTCTCAAGTGTTTTTGACCTTGGAGAATTAAGTCAGGATGCAGCCTGTGAAATTGGAAGTGCTGTCTCTAGTATCCCAGCTTTACAGGTGCACAGACAAGCTTAATATCTGGGTTGGGGTCTCTTACTCTATACATGCCTTGGACCTATTTGACATTCTTCTACAAATTTCATCTGGTGAGTATGACCAGCCAACAAAAGGACCCAAAAAGGATATTTGCTAAAAAGAAACATATTTCTAAAGAAGAAATAAGAGAAAAAAGTGCATATTTTAGGGGTGAAACATGAAGGATGATGTCAGCTTGTAGTTGGTAATGTTGGTAACTGGAGGGGAAGAGGTATCATACACTAGGGTTTTATTGAACGATTTCTTCTGTGTCTTTGACAACTCATATTGGTAGACCTAGGAGTGTGATGGCTATCCATCTTGAGGTGATGTAACAGGAACCAGGCAGCAACTAACTGATGCTGTATGAGGTAAAAAGGAACGAAACCTGCAGGGTATCTACACTGGAGAAGCTCTCTAGAAGATGCAGGACCCAAATGTGATCCGTAATGTTCACAAAGTGGATAAGCAGAAGAAAGTCAGGATAAAGAAAGGTGAACAAAAAAATAAGAGTTGCTTCTAGAAAGTTCTTGGAAATAATTTCTGTCTAGAGTTAAAATAGTGAGCAAATAAAGAGAGCTAAATTACAAAAGAGAAGTTAAATCATCTCTGAGAAGCTATGGGGGATAGATATATAGCTTTTGGCTTCATAATCCAAACAATAATAGTATTTGTTCAAAAATGAGGAAAAAGATACTTTTAAATTTTTTTCTACTATGACACCCCAAACTGATTTGTAAATAAATTCTAGAAGAGGGCTCCTGGCCCATGATTCTAACAAAATTAATACATAGTGGATAGTCAGTTCCCAATATTTAGCTGCTTAAGATTATGTAAATTCTCTCCCCTGCCCCCCCTCTCATACACACACACAGACCCAGACACGCACACATACACACACACCTTTTCTGAAGCAGAGTTTTCACCTATGCCTGTAAGCAACTAGTCAAGCAAGATCAACACAAAGAATCTACAATGAAATGAAAATAGATTATGTACAATACAAAAGAAGACATAGTTATGAGAGAAAGGGATAAGTGAACTTTTAGTATTTCTTAGACAAAGAACTTGACAGAAAAATAACTAAGAAAATGTGAGAAGAAATGAACAGGTCGCTGTGTCCAGACCAGCTAAGAACTCTGGCAAAGCCAGAATGGTGATTGCTGTAAAGCAGAAAGATGGGCTGATGCTTTAGGCCTTTTCTCTTTGCTTTAATCTCTTTTTAAAGTCTGAATGCGCCAAGATTAATACTAGAATAAATAGCCTTATGTTCTGACTTTTTAGGATAAAGTCTTAGGTTTTAAATAATGAAGATATTTTCCTTTAGAAATAAAGATATTTGAAAGCTATAAAATATCCTTATTTAAGAGGACACATTACTTTGCTATTGCAAAGGGAAAAACGGCTCCTTTTCTATTGCTTTTTTTAAAAATTAAAAGATCACAGAATTGAAAGTAACTTCAAAAAGTTAGGGTACTTTAAACTCAACTTCCAGCAATATTGAAGGCCATGTTTTTTCAGCCTTCATTTCTTTCTTAATAAAATTCATTTGTATCCAGCAACTGAACAATGCTCTGTACCAAACACTACTTATGTCCTCACAAGTACCTCGCCTACTGTCCCATCAACACCACAGTGAGTGAACAAGGTACCCCAAAGCTGCTGATAATACCATGTCTTCTTCTTCTTCTTCTTCTTCTTCTTCTTCTTCTTCTTCTTCTTCTTCTTCTTCTTCTTCTTCTTCTTCTTCTTCTTCTTCTTCTTCTTCTTCTTCTTTTTCTTCTTCTTCTTCCTCCCCCCTCCTCCTCCTCCTCTTCTTCCTCCCCTCCCCTTTCCCCCTCTTCCTTCTTCTTCTTTATCTATGCCAACATCAATGTAGGTAGACAAACAAAGACACAAGGTACAAGAAGCAGAGCACCTTCAGTTGCCACTGAAGAAATGGAAAAACAAAACCATCTGTTTAAACTTATCCTATCAAGTTTCTCTGGGGGTAGATTTTTTTTTTTTTTTTTTGGTTTGGTTTTTCGAAACAGGGTTTCTCTGTGTAGCCCTGGTCATCCTGGAACTCACTTTGTAGACTAAGCTGGCCTCGAACTCAGAAATCCGCCTGTCTCTGCCTCCCAAGTGCTGGGATTAAAGGCCTGCGCCTCCACTGCCCGGCTGGGGGTAGATTTTTTATTTATTCTCTTTTGCTTGTATTCCCAGTCTTTCATCACTGATTCCAGGTATGTCCAAGCTGTTGACCATAAGAGCTCTCAATGCAGCTCAATGCATTTAGATATGACACTGCCATATCACAGTATCAAAACACTGGGCAACCTCTGTCTATAAAACCAGTTTTCTCCACAGTTCTTTGGACCTAAAATAATTGTTTCTGTCTGTATAAGCCTAATGTTGAAGTGTTAGCTCTGGTCATCCATTTAGCAGTGTTTCTGGATTGGCTGTGCTTTTCCACCAATATCTCATCCTGTTTCTGAACTGAGGTAAGAAATGAGGAATGCGCTTGTATTGGAAACCCTTGTTCCTCAAAGTGTAACAACACAGCATTTAAAATATTCTGCCTTCACTCAAAGAAGGTTTGTGCTAGCTGATTCCTCTTCACATACCTGAAAATATGACCTGGGACTCTGCTTCAGCAGCATGGTCCCAGTTGCCTGGGTGCGGTCACTTTCTATCATATACATAAATTGTGAATAATCTCAAACTCAGAGTGCTATCTATGGGGTGTTCCTTCCTCCCCCTTTTTTATTAAAAAAATTCTTTAATGTGTCTTACTCCTTCTACTTAGTTTAGGATTTCTCTTTTCTTTAAGATTAACCATAAGCTCCTTTGGCATAATATACTCATGGTAGCCAACCCAGTACTTATGAAAGTTGACACTTGGGGAAGCAGATTGAAATCCTTACATAAGGCAAAACACTACATGATATGAACTTGGTGTCCTAAGTCACAATTCTTCTGTACCTCTGTGCTCTCCCTTGAGTTCTTTGTTGGAAAGCTCCATGGCTCCATTGCTTCTATGTTGCCAAATCTTCAAACTTGGTCCTTTTTTTCCTTTTAATATTTTTTTTCCAAACAATGTATTTTGATCATGTTTTCTCTTCACCCACCCTCCCAGATCCTCCACACCTCCCTATCCACCAAACTTGAAAAGGCCAAAACTCTATGCAGTAGAATTCATACCTGAGATTCTTAATGTAGATAAACACCTGAGACTTGATATGCCATGAACCAAGGGGAAAACCTATTATTCTGCTAAAGGAACATAGACATAACATGATTCCTGATGACATGTTACTATGCTCATAGATCAGTGCTCTACTCAGCTCTCATCAGAGACTCTTAGTTTTGAAGTGGAATCTACACAGAGACAGACCTATAACTGAACACTGTGCAGAAAGTGAGAGACTTTGAAATACACACTCCTCAATGGAACGTCTTTCTCAAACTTAGTTTTCTTCATCATGACTTCTACATTTCCAGTCTTAAAACTTCCTAATTTACTCTTCTCATTTTTTTTGGTTAGTCTTAGTTTTGGGTAGGTTCTGAAATGAATACATCCAGTGTTCTTTGTTTGGAGATCTGGTTCAGTGGTTTATTTTATTTATGTGATTATAATACAACTAACAATCTTTTCCCCTTCCATTTCCTCCCACCAAAATCTCCAGTATATCCCTCCTTGCTATATTTCAAATTCATGGCTTCCTTTTTCCATTAATTATTGTTACATGCATGCAGGCACACAAGTGCATATACATATCTGTTCCTATATTTGGTTCTATTTAGGACTGACCATATGGTCAGGACTGATCCCGTGGTATTAGGATACCAATTAGTGTCTTCCAAGGCAGGACCACATAACAAAAACATCAACATCAACATTTAAAAAAAAAATAAAGGTGATTGGCTTTCTGGAGTTTAAATTTTGTGTTAGACTGCTGTAAACAACTGATATCCTTCCATGTCAATCATATGATTGGTTCAATCAGGATCAGCAACTGTTACATCATTCTATGCTCTCTGCTTTTTCCCATTATGCTACATGTACCTCCCATACATGTGTATTCTAAACCAGGGTTCTGTCACTTCAACTATGGTGTACATGTTATATCATGCCACAGTTGATTAATATATATCAATTGGTTAATTGGTGTTAGCCACTTTCTAGCTTTCCACAGGAAAGGTGTTCCTACTCTCTTGTACCAAAGATTCATTACATATTTATTGTAAAATAGAGTAGGCAGGACATCGGTTTGCTTTGTTGTAATTACTCAATACTTTAATGTAGGCTATACACGTGTCCCCCTTACTTTTATATAGTAATATGAAAGGGGTTGTGGCTTTCAAACCTTCAGAAATTGACAATTCAAGACTCTCTTCTTTCCTAAATTAAGCAACAATAGCAGCGAGGATAGATGCTCAAATCCCATCCCTTATCACTTGTTATATGAAGTAGGCTTGGGAGCTCCTTCGAATCAGCTTTAAAGTAGATTTATTAGAACTTCTCTCTTAGGTTTGTCTCTCAGTAGACATGCTAGGTAGAATGGGCAGCAACGAATCCCTGATTTCCTAGAACAGATAAAGGTCTTCACTTTCTCTAGCATTTGCTTACATGAATTTATTCCCAGTTTAATTTGTTATGTAGTCAGAATCTAATTTCAAGTCATTTGTTTTTTATCACTGGTGCAGATAATCAGAAGTGAGTGAGAAGTAAAGAGACATGACAGTCCTGTGGCTTTTATTAAAACATTTTTATTATTGTATTTTCCCATAGATTTTCATTAAGTCCCTAGACCCATACTGAAATATATTCACTAAAGAAACATAGGCTACTATGTAAGATGAAAGAATTACTACAATAAAACACAAACTTATAAAACAGAAAATTGTGTGATTTCTTTTCTTTTACTATGTCTGACAGATAATATCCATATGAGCAACAGAAAAATAATAATCTTCATTGGACAATATACAATTGTGCTATTAGCAGGTTTCAATTTGGAACCAAGTTAATTGCCCACACAGGGCATTGTGATGTGGCATGGGATATCTTGAGGCAAAGTTTAACATTAAAACGTCTTCTTTTTCCAGTCCAGAAGATTTCCAGTGGACTTTTGTTTAAGTGCATGAAAACTCTGCATGGACAAGGAAAAATGGTTTGTTTACACTGCAATAGAAGCAATGATTTCTCCCTCTCTCTCTCCATGTCTTCTCGAACCAGAAAATGATGAGATGACTAAGGAAAACATCTCAGTCCATTGAACAAAATTAATATGTATTTTTATCACCCTCAATTTCTAACAGATTGCAAGAAATGACTGCCTGAAAAGTCATTGCATCTTTAAAGAACAGAGAAAAGCAATAGTAGGCCCTGGTGAATTATTAGACATGGTTGAACAGAACTGATTTTATAAAGCTTTTAATATCTACTTCTATGTTGCAAGACATCCAGTACATTCTATAAATGTAATACATGAACCGAGCCATGATGAACTACTCAAGAAAATATGATAAGGTACAGGTTAGAGACTAATTATACTCTTAATATTATAATGATAATTATCCATAAAAATAATTATAACTACAAAACTGAGGAATTCTGTAGGAGATATTAAAATCAGTCTGTATAAATACACATTTTGCAAGTAAGAGCCATCTCAACAATTGATGTTTTTAACTTCCTTAAAAATAATGAGGTTATGACACATTTTTTGAGTAAAAATGACAATGCTTTCAATTGAGGCAAATTGGTCAGAGTTCCTACCAGCCTTCATCACATCCAACCTCAGCAGGACTTTTGGACTTCAACATTTACAATGAACACGAGCAGATTTTGACTCAATTCTGTACTTTTATATCTATACCCCATAGATCTCAGGGAATACTTGTTTTTGTTGGTCTCTCTTTTTGTTTGTTTTTTTTCTGAGTTTCCTGCTTTTGACTTTAAGTCCTTAAATGAAAGCCTACCTGCATGGGTGTGGCTCATCCCCAGGGTTGGCACTCTTCCTTTATTTCACCATTGCCAGCATTTTTTCAGAAAATGAACATAATACTACCTGAGGAACCAGCTATGCCACTCCTGGGCATATACCCAGAAGATGCTCCAACATGTAATAAATACACATGCTCCACTACGTTCATAGCAGCCATATTTATAATAGCCAGAGGCTAGAAACAGCCCAGACGTCCCTCAACAGAGGAATGGATACAGAAAATGTGGTATATTTACATAATGGAATACTACTCAGCTATTAAAAACAATGACTTCATGAAATTCACAGGCAAATAGATGGAACTTGAAAATATCATCGTGAGCGAGGTAACTCAGTCACAAAATAATGAACATGGTATGTACTCACTGATAACTGGATATTAGCCCAAAAGTTCAGAATACCCAAGATTCACTTCACAGCAACCAGTGGGCTGAGTGTGAGGTCCCAGATGGAGGAGTTGTAGAAGGGACTGAAGGAGCTGAGGGAGTTTGCAGCCGCATGGAGGGAGCAACAGTGTCAACTGGCCTGACGCTCCAGTGCTCCTGGAGACTGGATTACCAACCAAAGAATACACATGGAGGGACCCATGGTGCTAACTACATATGTGGCAGAGGAGGGTCTTGTTAGCCATCAGGGGGAGGAGAGGCCCTTAGGCCTGAGGGTGTTAGATGCCCCAGTATAGGGGAATGCCAAAGAGGGAAGACAAGAGTGAGTGGGTGGGTGGATGGGTGGGGGAATACCCTCATAGAGGCAGGGGGAGGGCGGAGGGGATGGGAGTTCCAAAGGAGAGATTTGGAAAGGGAGAAACATTTGAAATATAATTAA
>CM052715.1:17202446-17214927 GCA_028551405.1 Uromys caudimaculatus | reverse complement strand
AAAAAAAAAAAAGATGAAATACTCTACCAAGAAAAGAAAGAAAGAAAGAAAGAAAGAAAGCAAAACAAGCAAACAGCCAACAAACTATCTAATCAACTATTGACCCACACACCCAACCAGCCAGCTAGCCAATTGACAACACAATTATTCAACTAATCACCTAAGAAATCAAATAAATAACAGCTTACCTACACAGTTAACCAATGAACTACCTAATTAACCACCTGTGGCCAATCAATTAAGGAATCAGACAGTGATTCAACCAAATAATAGCCAACCAATCAACCAGCCAAACAAATCAACCAACCAACCAACCAACCAACCAACCAACCAACCAACCAACCAACCAACCAACCAACCAACCAAAGAGCCAGTCAACCAACTAATCAACAAGCCAAGTCCCAAGGCATTAGCAACCACATCTGAGCCCTTAGGGAAGCAGTACTTCTATATTAATTTGTGGGCATGATTTAGTTGCTTTCTGACCAATATTGAAGTGAAACAAAGAAGAACAGGACAATTGTGAAAATATACAGAAGTGTCTATAGTTAGTCCATGGGTCTTTATTTCTTTATCTTGTAATCATAAGAATCTCTGTATTCAAAATTGTGTTCTAAGACATCAGACTAAGCTCTACATTCCAAATTTTGAGAAAATTAACCTGAATAGATTCAGAGCACTCTATTTTTCCAACAATTAGCAAATTACTCAAATTGAAAGTCAACAACTTCCCTTACAGGAATATTCATAAGCACCAGGAAAAGGATATAGTTAGACATATAAAGGAAAGGCAACCAAAACGGAGGTGAAAAAAAGCATGTGATGAAAAGACACAGGTAGAGAGACTGGAGATCTGACTGTGAAGCAGAGCTGAGTGCCATCTATCGACACACTAGGAAACTCTGCAATCCTTCAAAAGCTACTTGACTGAATCCTCTGGGAACAAGGCTTCTTGTCTCATATGAAACTTGTGCCTGTGTATTGATGCAGTAGATAAGTGTTATCGGTGTTATTATCTTTATTTGAACTAACTCATTCTCTTCCTTTCACTATGCTACCCACTTTGCCAAGAAACCTCACTTTCAATTACACATACATCATAACGTTTACACATTAGTTTCACTTGCCTCTGGTTAATAACTCACCATATATTCAAACATCCATCAACATAAAATCAGCATAAGAACTTTTATGAATCCCTTTATCATCAGCACATTTGAAATGCTTATATAATCCACTCTGGATTCATATAGGGACTTGGTTAATAGCCCTTAAAGTTACTATAAACCTTCGTCGCTTTCAACCATTGGAATATTATTCATGTTTTCAGACTGAGCACATTTTTGATAATTGTTAAGGTTTAAAACCACTGGAATATAGATGGCATTATCCTTAAAATGTATAAAATTATATACTTTTTCCATAGTCAGGAAATCTCTACAGAGTTCTGTCCTGTAAACACTAAAGATATTTTATGTACATCTTGATTGTAGTTTGAAATTGTTGATTCATATGTGCAATGAGGTATTTTTTCTATCTGCTATGTGTAATCTCTTTTTCTTTTTTTCTAAAATAATTTTGGTCTTGAATCTCTTTTTAAATATTATTTATTTATTTTTATTTATATGAGTACATTATTGCTGTCTTCCGACACATACCAGAAGAGTGCATTGGATCCCATTACAGATGGTTGTAAGCCACAATGTGGTTGCTGGGAATTGAACTCAGTACTTCTGGAAGAGCAGTTAGTGCTCTTAACCATTGAGCCATATCTCCAGTCTCTCTCTCTCTCTCTCTCTCTCTCTCTCTCTCTCTCTCTCTCTCTCTTCTTCTTCTTCTTCTTCTTCTTCTTCTTCTTCTTCTTTTCTTTCTTTCTTTTTTTTCAGTACTATAGTTTGGAGTCAGGGCTTTGTCTATATCAAGCAAGTACTCTTTTTAAAAAAATTGGATACTTTATTTATTTACATTTCAAATCTTATCCCCTTTCTTGGTTCCCCTCCTCAATTCCCCTATCCTACCTGCTCTCCCCATGCTTCTATGAGGGTGCTCCCCCAACCACCCACCCACTCCCTCCTCACTGCCCTGGTATTCCCCTACACTGGGGAATCAAGCTTTCACAGGACCAAGGGCCTCTCCTCTCATTGATGCTAGATAAGGCCATCCTTTGCTACAAATGCAACTGGAGCCATGGGTCCCTCCATGTGTACTCTTTGGTTGGTTGTGTAGTTCCTGGGAGCTCTGGGGGGGGGGGCTGGAGAGTTGATGTTGTTGTTAATAAGTACTCTTTAAAGTTGCTAAGAAGAGAGTGAGGGGGCATGAAGGTTGACCAAGAAGATGCTTTACCCTCTTCATTTCTATCTGAGCCTGTTCTTCAATGATGCTAGCTGTTTTTCCTGGGATTGAACAGTGATGGATCTGAAAATGGTTTGAGCTATTTAAAAATAACTGCATTCATTGAAAACAGCAATAAATATGACAACAATCATGTCAAATGCATTTTAGATGATCTAATTCTGCTGGTTTCTAAAATTTTCACTGTATGTGGACTAGTCAAGGACCAAGTCACAATTTGACAAAGTCTGATCCCTATAATTAAGTTGCAATATTTTCTGCCCAGTTTCATCCACATCTTCAAGATGACAGAAATTGTGTAAGAAGGGACAGAATCAATTCAGATGATCACACTCCTCCCTTTGTTCATTCTTCAAAAAAGGGGGCATAGACACAGCTGATCCAAAGTGTGCATGCTTAAGTTAACTTTTATGATACAGAAAGAGAAGTTGATATTGGGCCCATATCTCCAAGGACTTCATAAATTAACCATACAGCTATGAACCAGTCATTACTATAGTCAATAAATATACTCAGTTTACTGACCTTATCTAGTGTAATGTCCTTACAACTCAGGTCTGATGGCAAGTGAATACCCAACTCTATTATGTCCTACTTTGTGCTTTGGTGAGTCTGTGCCTTTCGATTCTAGTGACCAGAACAGTGGTGCTCACCCTTTTTATGCTACAGCCTTTAATATTATTCCACATGTTGCTGTGACAGAACCCAACCACAAAATTATTTTATTGCTACATCAAAGCTGTAATTTTGCTACTGTTATGAATTTGAATGTAAATATCTACTATTCAGGATAACTGATATGCAGCCCTCCAATGAGGTCATGGCTTACCAGTTGGGAATTGCTGGACTAGAGCAATGCTCTGGGTCAATATCTACAGGTTTGAAGAGATTGAGATAAGACTCATGTCATTGGATTATATAGTTAGTTGGGTAGATAGGACATAGGAGCCTTTTGTTTTTCTTTCAGAATATATGATTTTATTTGCAGGTTATAATTTTAGTGTTCTCTTCCTATTCTTCTTTCACTCTATTCTCACTTTTCCTTTTGTTATTCTTTCACTGGAGTGACAGAGTCTCATGTAGTCTAGGCTAGTCTTGAACTCATAGTTAAAATTGTCCTTTGCTATATCATTTTTTTGTCTTTTCTAGTCAAGTACTAGAAGTACAAGAATGATTGACCATTGTAGATCTCAACTGATATTCACTGATGTCACTGAAACAAAACACAGTTACTCCAATTATACAAAATGGTGGCCAATGGTGACTGCAATAGTATATGTCCCATACATCCTTTTCACAATGATTCCTTTTTAGAATTTCAGAAGCTGCCATTTCTCTTGTGAATTTCCTGTAAGACACCCATAGAGCAGGATACATCATTTGTGACCATTGAGACTGGCTTTGTCTGTCATGAGGTTTCCATGATGTGTAGTTGCCAAAGAATGAAGTCTACTATTAGGAAAAGTATTTCTCTGAGTTCTTTAAAGATCCTATTCCAGACTTGATTCACAAAACCTTTAGTAAGTCAGTATCATTCCCAGATACCAGATGAAGAACTAAAGATACTACCGCTGGGACAAAGTGAGTGTTGTGCTTAGTGTAGCTGAGTTTCAGCCCTTGATTTATCTTAACTTTTTAACTAGTTTACTGTATGCTTTTGCATAGACAAGTGTGTGTGTGTGTGTGTGTGTGTGTGTGTGTGTGATGTTTTTGTGCGATGTTTTTATGTATGTTTTCTTTTTGGAGATGGGTTGTAATTATTTGTGTGGCATCATTTCATCTTTTTATTCTCATAGCTTTATTCTGTTAAATACAATGTCTCTGGGTGCAAGTTAGGCATCTAGTGGTGCAAAGGTTTTCTTTAAATTGGATACTACAAAAATCAATCTGCGGTAATGATAGAGTAAGTGTACTTTGCACAGCACCCCTGTTTTTTCCCATCTCCCATAAACTGTGAACACTTTCAGTGGAGGACTATTTTCTATTAATTTTCAGTATCATCTGCCTTTATAAAAGTTATTAATAAATACTTGCTGAGTCAGCAAATGAACAATCATTTTATATTATTAGATTGTTAAGCTTTTCTGTCAAGCAAGGCTTGGGGATCAACTACTACTCAGTAATATATAGAACACCAAGTGTGTGCCAGGAAACAGAAGAGCAATGAGTAAAGTAATACTGTAGTGTTCTCTCTCTCTCTCTCTTTCCTCTCTCTCCCTCTCTTTTTCTCTTCTCCCTGTATGTGTGTGTGTGTACGTGTGTGTGTGTGTGTGTGTGTGTGTGTGTGTGTGTGTGTGTGTGTGTTATGTATGTGTTTGTCTCTTAATTCAAAAGAATCAAATTTAGGGGAATTGAATCTGAGTGATGAACTTTCTTCTACTCCACAGGGAACTGAACAATGACAGAATTATGTTCAACTCATGCTAATTCCAACAGAAGGATTCAGAGACTGATCCTTTCTGTCTCTCTCTAGGTCTCTGTATAAGCACATATATATGGCTTACTCTTGGTAAATGATAGGCTAGAAAAATGCAACCATGTAGATGCATGTGCGTAGATACCTGTTTATATTCCTCACACTGGACAACAGCCTTACCAGACCTTAACTCACTGTCATCTAGCAACTATTTATTCCACAGTCATCACAGCTCCACTTGAATTAACATGAAAA
The DNA here is from genome assembly GCA_028551405.1 of Uromys caudimaculatus. Classification (NCBI taxonomy): domain Eukaryota; kingdom Metazoa; phylum Chordata; class Mammalia; order Rodentia; family Muridae; genus Uromys; species Uromys caudimaculatus. Next base: position 17,209,904 of record CM052715.1, on the reverse strand, counting down.
AAAGGAGACAGCAAGTGAGCTTGCTTTATTTTAGTGTGACCCTGTGGGAAATAGTTCTCTTCAAACTTGAAAATTCTTAGTTTTTATAAACTTGCACATGAGACTTTTCTTTGATCCTAAGGCCCATGAATATAAGAAAAAAATAAGGTATTTGATATGTGGGGCTTCTGGCATAAATGTGAATTAGTGTTTAGTGAAGAAACACCCTGTCTTTCTCTCTTTATCCTCAGCACCCTGTTCTAGCATCTCCTCATCTGGTAATATCGTCTGTCCCCCCACTCCTGTCTCATGAGGTATCCATCTTTCTGAATAGACCATGGGCTAAAACAGAAACACATTCAGGAACAGATTTTGCCTCTAGTTTTTTTTTTCCATGTCAACTTTTACTAGCTTCAAAGAGAATATTGCAGAATGTCTGCCACAGCAATTACTCAGCTATGGGCCACGGGCATTATTGCGCCTAGATAGTACTTTTCCAGACTGATGGACAGTATTTTTATAGTTGCTCATAGAAAAATAAAACCACTTATTACAATTTTACTTTTATTCTGTCATGGTTCAGTAGAGGTGGATGTGAGCCACCTTAGCTTCTAAATTGAACTGATCAGAAAGACTTTGCGATAGCTAGTGCTCTAAGAACAAAAAAGGAATAGACATATAAATCCTAAGTTTATGAAAACAGATATTAAAATACATACCTGAATTGTGAATAATACAATAAGAAGGGGAGCTTAATAAGTGTATACATTTAACTTGGCTTAAATATGCTGTATTTTAAAAAAAACTATTCTCCTAAAGACACTCTCTCTCTCTCTCTCTCTCTCTCTCTCTCTCTCTCTCTCTCTCTCTCTCCAGTATAAGACACTCCCAACAATAACAGCTTATTAAAACATAGTGATGATAGGTAATTATTCTGACAAAGGTGAAGGATCACAGGAACATGGCAGCACATACCTGTTTGATATTCAGCAACAGGTTCATAAGAAAGGGTGTAGGATTTGTTTATTCTTCACCCTTTAGGGACGAAATACCTCCATTGCTTCATGATAGGCTACGGCATGAGCCACCATCTAACCCTTGACTCTCATCTTTGTAACTATATCAGTCTTCTCTATTAGCTTTAGGATGCTATAAGAAAAGCCAGGGGTAATCCATTTATAAGTAGAAAAGGTTTATTTTGCTCAGATTAATATGGTTCTGCCACTGTTCTGATTAGATATTTCTGTTATTTTGGAGCAGGGAAATAGGTTGAGTGGCTATGGATAGGCAGCTCACCACAGAGGTAGCACACTCTGTCTGATTGAGAGCACATGCCTACAGACAAGAACACCTCCCACTAGGTACTATCTCTTAACACCCCTACTTCTTCTGCTTTAGTCCCATAGTGGAGACTGAGAATTTGCCATCTAGACCTTCAGGGTTGCTGGACACTGACAGTTTCTCTAGATTGAACAGAATTTTAAATTGGAGTCAGAGCATCAGGCATCCGTGTTTCCTACAACAAGTACTTTTACTGCTGTGCCTTTTTCTTTCTTTCTTTCTTTCTTTCTTTCTTTCTTTCTTTCTTTCTTTCTTTCTTTCTTTCTTTCTTTCTTCCTTCCTTCCTTCCTTCCTTCCTTCCTTCCTTCCTTCCTTCCTTCCTTCCTTCCTTCCTTTTTTCTTTCTTTCTTTCTTTCTTTCTTTCTTTCTTTCTTTCTTTCTTTCTTTCTTTCTTTCTTTCTGTTTTTAATTTTTAGTTTTGATACTTTATTTACATTTCAAATGCTTTCCACTTTCTATGCCTCCCCTTTGGAAACCACCTATCCCACCCCCTCTCCCTGCCCCTATGAGGGTATTCCCCCACCCGCCTACCAGCCCACCCACTCCCATCTTCCCACCTTGGCATTCCCCTATACTGGGGCATCTAACACCCTCAGGCCCAAGGGCCTCTCCTCCCCATGATGGCCAGCAAGGCCCTCCTCTGCCACATACGTGGCCTGAACCATGGGACCCTCCATGTGTATTCTTTGGTTGGTGGTCCAGTCTCCGGGAGCACCGGGGGGTCAGGCCAGTTACTGCTGTACCTTTCAAACTTGAAATTTACTTATAAAGATTAAATAGTACACATAAAATCCTTACAGAGTTTGTGCTTTGGCATAAGTGTTCTAAATAATTTTTTCTATTTTTTTAATTTGCTTCATTCCTTCCCTTCCTCTCTGCTCACTTCCTTGTCATTTCCTTGGTCATTTTGTGTAGTGTTTCCATTAGGGATTTTACACTCTGGATTATAGAGGCACTATGTGGTACTCAAATCTAGTTTGTACTCCTCATTGTATCTAAGACTGTATACTCTACTTCTTTACATTTTAATTACATCATGTTCACAGTGAAGACAATGTACTTACTGTACCTGCCTAAATTTCTTGTGCAGAACTATGATCCAGGAGATGCTAAATGCTGGTAACAATGTCTGATGCTTGGTGTGTGTCATGGGAATGCTTCTAAATAAGTCTCCGGGGTAAGTGGGTGGGAACAGAGTGATATTGGTCAGAGTACAGACATTCAGTTGGATGAACAGCTTCTGAGGACCTGATATACAATCTGAGCAATGAATTGTGTGCTGATTAATTTGATTGCGATACTCTCTATATGATTCATGCATGTATTGTTCATCATTCATGTATATGTGATCTTTATTTTGATACAGATATCTTTTAAAGAGTGAGAGAGAAAGAGAAATACTGAGAAAGGGGAAGAAATAGGGGGTAGAAAGCAGATCTCTAAGTCAGTGCTACAGGATCTATGGTTGATATTAGCAAAGTTGCCACATCTAAGTAAAATGGGGATGTGATCCAGTATCTTTAACCAGAAAAGACAACATTTGTTGGGAATAAGCCGAAAACCTAAGAATCAATGCAACCAGTCAATTGGCTCTTAATGAGAGAGCCAGGAAAGCAACAACTAGAGAACTTAAGTATCTCTTGAATGCTGTCAAGATTTTATTGCCTAGTTCACAAGAAGCTCTCTACTGAGCTACTTGTTTAATGTTACCCAAGAAGACTAGATGGCATGCACCTTACATGTCTATGGAAAGCTGAACTCTAATATGGTACAGGCATTTTTCACAGGGCTATGAGGATAGAAAGAGTAAGCCAGTCACCAAGCTCCACCCCTTTCTGTAAGAATGCCTTAACTCCTTTGATAGGAGGAGGAGTTCAAGGCTTATACTATAAACACTTAGCAGATGAGGTTATTGACAAGATGTGATTTTTTTTTTATATGTAAAGTCTAAACATAAGAGAAAAGGAAGAAAAATGTGAAACCATTGAGGCTCATATCAAATTTATATTTTATCCTCTGCCTGTTTTTCTACAGGAAAACAAAGAAAACAACAACAGCAACCCTTATGTCTTCTTTCTCCCCTCTTAGCCCCATGCCAGCTACCTATCTGAATAGATTGCATGCAGCCATGTGATAAGTGCATGGTATGAAACGTTTGTAGCATATTCTTAGGAAAAGAAGAAGCATTGGCTATTCAACATAGCGCATGTGTCACAGAAGACTTTGAAAGAAGGCATTACCACTTGGGATAGGGATGGGTCTTTCAATCAGGGACTCTGTGCCTTTTCGAACACACTAGCCCCGATTTACGAAGCACGCTGTCTTGTCTCAGCAGATGCCTTCTGCATGAGAGAAGAACATTTACGTCCCTTCAGTCTGGAACATTAAAACAAATGCTGATAGTTCAAGGTTAATAGATGCATAAAACAAAAGTAATTCTGTGTCAAAGCTGAAATGACAGGCGATTTGACTTGAGGCAGCTTCACAATCAGTCTCTCACATGCGCTCCGTGCTGAGCCCAGGCAAAGGCGTTACGTCTCTGACATTTACTTGTCAGGAAAGTATGACAATAGAGATTGTTTCTATCTCTTCAGTTCCCAGATGTTAACCTTCTAGCTTTAGTTAGTAATTGGGGCTCTTTGGAGCTTTAACATTTTCTATTGATTCAATAGAAGCGATAACATTTCCAATCATAAGACAGCATTATAGAAATATCAAGCAATTCACACATCAGAATGTTTGATAGCTGGGCTCACCGCATTAATTTCTGTCACCTTTGCCAAGAACCCTTTATCCTCCTTTTATACTGAAGGACACCTGGGGGTAGTTGCTGCCACTTTTATTGTTCAATAAAGTAGACAAAAGTTTCAATTAACAACCAAAGGGCCTCTAGGAAATTGTGAATGAGAATATATTTTACTCATTTACTGTATTTCTTTTTCTTAATGTGCAGTCTGTGGTTTCAAGGCTATATTTCACTCAGCTTGTGTGCACATGCACAGAAGCACACATGCTGAAACACACACACACACACACACACACACACACACACACACACACACACATTTGTAGTTACCTTAATTTAACTTGATGTGATTTATCTTGTACTATTCAACAAAAGAGAGCCAAAAAGGGCAGTGAGGAGGCTGAGAGGATTCTGAAATGAGAAACTAAATTCTAATAAACAAGAAGAAGGCCTCTGGTCTCCAGTCTGCAGACAGGAGGCAGGAGATCTCATTCATTTCATATCTTTGTGACTCTGAGAATGAAGGACAAGAGATTTCTCTCTGTAATATGGGTAGCTTGTTAAGAGAAAAAAAATACATAACTGGTATCATGTACTTACTTACATATTTATTATCTTATTGTGTGTTTATATTATGAAATTGAACTTTTAGTAACAGGATTTTGAAAATGTAAATAGGAAAAGCAATTTGTAAAAACAGCTGAAGACCCTCCACAGAATCTCCAGACAAAGAATTTTGTCTTACTTCATTCCAACACTTGCATTACTTTATAAATAATCTTTTCTGCATCTCTCACAGAATGTGGATGATTTTAACTCCACAAATTTTCTGATGCTATTCCTCTCAATCTCATTGAATCTTAACCCTCTATCATTTCAGGGTAGCAACCTGATGCCAATGCATTTTTGTACAATGTAAAACCTACTTTGTTCATTTCCTCTCTCTCAAGATCTTTAGTTATATAAAGAGTCCTGATGTCAGAAGACCCAACTCTTCTAAAGAACAGAGATTTTTAATCATGAAATTATGCATTGGCTTTTAAAAGCTAATATGCTTTAGCTATACAATCAATCTTAATATAAATAGAAAGCATTCACTGACTTACACAGCCCCAGCGTGTGACTTGCTGTGTTATCTCGTGGATATCTTTGCTATCCTGACCCATTTTAATGTTATATGAAGTATTTATATTATCTTTATTAAAATTTCCTATACATGAATATAACTACTAGAAAAAAAGATGCTATTCCAATTCTAAAAGCTTCTATCCTGTATATTTTAATGTTTTAATGAAGGAGACATTGTCAGTGCTTTATGGATCTCTAGACCTGTAATGCCTACTGTCTAGAAAACTAGAATATCTTAGTCACAGAGGCTTTGGAAGTTTTTCCTTGGTGGACAGCACAATAGGACTTCCCATAATCCCCTGGGGTCTAGAGAGCTGCCAGTTGGCCTCAGAACATGATGGTAAAGTTCTTGAAAAGTAGCATATTTCATACTTTCAAAGTCATTTCCAAGTAATTTCCTAAATAATTATTTCAGAACTGGTTACTTTAATTGCCCTGTAGGTTGTAATAACTTATTTGCTCCTCCTTTAAAAGAGTATTGGGATGGAGATTCACGATCAGTGGCTACGTGTGTATACTCCTCTTAGAAAGGGCCTGACCTCTTTTGCCAGAAACCATGCTAGGCAACTCGTAATATCTTGATCCATTACCTTTGCTTTTCTCAGGTATTATACACATTGACATACGCAAACACAGGCACACACACACAAACAATTAAAAAATAAACATCAATGTTTTACAAAGGAAATAGTAATATTATTTCCTTTTTTATTTCACTGAATAAATTTATGTCTAAAAAATTGTAGATCAGGAAGTCATTTCACTAGGCCATTATTGGTTTGATAGTTATCAATACACCGAGACAAGCTGGATGTTAGTAGATGCCGGAATTACAACAACGAAGATGGAGCATAGCTTCTACCCAGTCAATCTTACTGATGAATTCATCATATCCTGCCCACTGGGTAAGGAAAAACAGCATTCCTACTCCTGGTGTAATCTATAGCCTGGTCTATCCTGAAGCCTCCCAGCATAGTCAATAAGAATGTTTCGTTGGTATCACCTAGGATACCAAAGAAGGCTGAAATGGCAGTGATATTGAAGTATTCCCAAGATAATTATAACTTCAATAAAATGTGTTTCATGCTGCCACAGATATAACCTCTGTCAGCAATGCTGTTCCTTTTCCTCTAAACACATTTGCAGATAATCATCACTCTTATGCATTTATTAACTGACAAGCAATCATATCAGCACTATTAGCTGGTAGCTGCCATTTAAAACAAGGAATTTGTTCTACTTGCTTCTCTGTTGCTTCAATAAACACTAAGAACAAAAACAAGTTGGAGAGCAAATGACTATTTTTTCTTGAACCTTTTGCTCACAGTCCATTGTTTAGGGGTGTCAGGGCAGTAAATCATGCATGAAAGAGACAGAAATCAGAGAGGAACAGTTTACTGTCTTGCTCCCTAGTTCATCCTCACCTGGTTCCCTTATACTCTTTAGGACTCCTGTCTAGGAATGGTACTACTCAAAGTGCTGTTGGTTCTCTATATCAATTAGCAATTTCAAATGTTCCCCCACTGACATGCCAATAGGCCAAAGAAATCTGGGAAATTCCCCAACAGGGACTTTCTCAGATGACTCTTGGCTGTGTTAAGTTGACAGCTAGTCTTAGCTAGAATAGAGCCTACTATAACCACTGAGCAAATCAAGCCATCCTTTTGCATGGTAAGCTATATAAGAAAAAGTGTCTTTTTTTTTTTTAATTTTTGATACTTTATTTACATTTCCAACGTTTCCCCTTTTCTGGGTCGCCTCTTTGGAAACCCCGTATCCCCTAGCCCTCCCCTGCCTCTATGAGGGTATTCCACCCCCCACCCACCTGCCCACCCACTACCGTCTTCCCACCTTGACATTCCCCTTTACTGGGGCTTCTAACACCCTCAGGCCCAAGGGCCTCTCCTCCCCTTGATGGCCAACAAGGCCCTCCTCTGCCACATAGGTGGTCCGAACCATGGGTCCCTCCATGTGTATTCTTTGGTTGGTAGTCCAGCCTCCAGGAGGACTGGGGGGGGGGGGCGGTCAGGCCAGTTGACACTGTTGCTCCCTCCATGGGGCTGCAGACTCCCTCAGCTCCTTCAGTCCCTTCTGCAACTCCTTCATCTGGGACCTCACTCTCAGTCCAGCAGTTACTGTAAAGTGAAACTTGGGTATTCCGAACGTTTGAGCTAATATCCACTTATCAGTGAGTACATACCATGTTCGTTCTTTTGTGACTGAGTTACCTCGCTCAGGATGATATTTTCAAGTTCCATCCATTT
>CM052715.1:17192064-17202346 GCA_028551405.1 Uromys caudimaculatus | reverse complement strand
ACTAAGGATGTTGAACAAGGAAAAAATGTCTTTATGTTGTCCATTGGGTTATGTTTAGGTTTTCTTGAAAACACATTAATCACAAAATTACTAATTACTGATGTTCAAAATGATATAAAAGACCTATTGTTTAACACATCTGAATATAACATGTTTTTGCTCAATAAATTTTTATGGGAAGAATTTAGAAGGCAAAATGGAATTTTGATATAGTTGCACAGATAAGCTATGATTTGGTAAGCGGAAAGGCTATATGGCTTTCCTCCAATCAATTGTAAGGCCCTCTTTATGTTTCATTGAGTTGACCTCTTCTGCCTCCCCCAAGGGGAGAGCTTTCCATGTCAGAGGCTCTGTTATGCAAGTAGATAGACATTTCTTTCATTCTCAGTGTTCAAGTCAGACACCAGCATTAGGAAACCAAACAAATGTGCAATTTGTCAATCTACAGATAGAGTGTTTTTGCCCTCAGATTCAAAATGGTTTTCATTTATTCATGTAAAAAAAGCAGCATTTCAGCTATAGTTGTAATATTTACTTATCTGCTTTGCTTGTGATGGATAACAAATGTATCCAGAAGCTCCATGCATCAAAAAGATGCCACTTCATAAACTGGCAATATAATTCCATATTTCAATAAAAACAGATACAATTCAAAATGCCTCAAATAGTTCCAAAAGCAATTATGGCATTTCAGAAGTAAACATTACAAACAAGTTCATAACCACCCATCAAAATTATTTCACCAGGGCACGTTAAGAAAACATCTGCTGCAATTTATGCATTTTGAGGTTTTCTTCTGAGAACACAGTGCTTCTAGCAAGCACTATAGTCCAGACTGGAGTCAAACTATTTGCCATTTACCCAGGAAAATATATAACTTCTCTTGGCTGTACTCAATTCTTTTACTATAATGAAGGCATACAATTCATATTTTCATCCCAAGCAACTAGACTTGACCAGGAACATCTGCAGGGGAAGTGTCTAAGATTGGCAGTCTTTTTCCTCTGCCTGAAAGAATACTGGCATAAACTCCTTTTAGAGGCTGGAAAGGGTCATTCTTCATTTACTGTCTGCAATAATGCTGAGTTATTTCTCAACTACAAGGAATGTTTCATAAATCACAAAAGAAATAAATCTTATTAAATCAGTTGTAGATTACAGAAACCTAAAGGCAAGGGCTATTTTCTAAAGGACACTGCCATCCTCACCAATTTTTTATCCTTTCACTTATTTAAGAGGAGACAAATTTTCTGAGACCTAGTTAACAGAAATAAGAACATTTTCTCCTTTTCATGGGAGGTCAAATAGACAATAATAATGATATTTCAACCATCCACTGGAAGTCAAATATCGTAGTATAAGGCTTTTTATATGTATAGGTAAAAATAAGAATATATGGTTCATAACCAGTACCAATATATGTTTTAAGTTTTATGGTAACATTTTGAAGAGACAAATTGATTCCATTCAGAATACTAAAAAGACAGTGATATTTGGTATATTACAAGGACATTGGAAAACAAGATAATCTTGAAATTAATACAGACAAAAATCTATTGTTAAATAATCAATATTTTTAATTGATCCATACCTCACCCTGTGGCTGAGTAATGCCTATAGAACTCTAGACTGTGTTTTAGTAAAAAAGAAACTAATTTTTATGGAGCAGAGTAGAGAACATGAATGCAAAAGCTATGTATGAACTTTGCACATTACAAATAACACATTCAATAGGATAGACACTTTATAGCCTGTCTGGACATGAAAACCTCAATATGCATGTATGTATGTGGTGCGTAGATTTATAGCCAACACACTCACTACCACATGGCCCCAGTTCACTTTTACATCCTTGAAAATAAATCATTTCACACTTCAAAACATTGAAAAAATTTAAAAGCATTTGCCAGCATCACAGAGCAACAGAAAAAGGTGCACCTGCATTTCTAGCCAATCAGTCCTAGAAATAAAGGAGGAAATGGGGAGAAGGTTGCTCTATGTCATAAACTGAAAGCATACTAAGTTTTTCCATTCACAGAGAAGGTAGGAATGGGCTTCAAAATTTTAAAGCTGAGTGGGCTCCATTTTGCTTCATCTTGGTAAAAATGTAGTGCCTTGTCTTCCCTCTTTGAAGTGAGTTTGACTGAGAGTCTGCCTCTATTATGGGATATATTACAATTAGTTTATAGACTTTTTTCATAGAACACTGTACCTTTTAACAATCTGAGTTGACACTAGAAGACTGACCTAGGGAAATCCTTACTCTAGGGATATTTGACATCCATGTAATTGCCACTTGTACATAAAAATCAGGGTGGTGGAAAAATACGAACCAAGCTTCCCTTTACCAGTTCCACCAGGGCATTAACTCTACATTGCTGGCCATTGTTTACTGCCCTAGAATGTTATCTACATCTATCTGTGACCTCAAGATGTCCCCATTTATATCTTCAACAAATATATACTTTTTCAGTATCTGAGCTGCCTCATAGAACATGCTTTTAGAATGCTGAAAATATCTCCCTTTCTACACAAGCAGTTTGGTTGATTTGTTTTCTTAAAGTGAGATGCATAGAACTTGGGACATTATTCATGCTAAATAAACTTCTCTTTCATGGAGCTCCATCATTATACCATGGAGCTCCTCACATAGCACAAATAGGCAGCAAGAAGAAGGGTCATTACAGTGATGGGAGCGGCTCGGGGGCGCATGATGGCTGAAACAAAAAGCACCTAGCAGAGTTAGGTAATGGGGGAGGGAATCCTTAAAGAGCAATAACATTAAGAATTAGAGGTTGAATGAGAACTTGAAAAGTCCAGTTGAAAGAAGAAAACACTCCCTGAAGGGTACAGCTAGCAGCTGTAAGAATCCAAAAGTTGAGAAAGGTATATGTCAACTGGAGGAGAAAGGAGACTTATTAGGCTGCCACATTGCAGACAGATTAATGGTGTAGTATGGGATTGTGAGACAGGAGCAGAAGAACCAATGAATAGGACACACAGTAACTAAACCTGTAATAACAGCCACTGAAATGCGAGTGTGTACCAACTGCACGTTATTTAACAAAATACAAGACACTGGCTACCTATGCAAGCATTGTTTTTGTTTTTGAATTTATAATTCTTGAGGTTCTGCTACCAGAGTTGTCTGGGGGGCATATGCTGAATTTTTTCTTTTTTATGTCTGTAGCCAAGATTAGAAAGAGACCAAGAGAGACAGCTCCTTGTTGGAATCAACACAGACAGCAATGAAGAAAACTGTGTCCAGCTCCCCTATTTCACACATTAGACTGTGTAGGTGTGGTGGTTTGAATGTAAATGGCCTTCTTGAAGGACTTATGTCAAATGAGATAGGTTTTGCGGTTTCAGGTGCACAAAACAGACCCAGTTTCTTACTTTCTTTCTGCTGTCTGAGGATCCACAAGTAGAGCTCTTAACTCCTTCTACAACATCATGTCTGTCTGTGTGCTACACTGCTTCCCACCATGATGATAATGGACTAAATGTCTGAACTGTAAGCCAACCACAATTATGTGTTGTCCTGTATAAAATTTGCCGAGGTTATGTTGTCTCTTCACACCAACTATCCACACAACTATTGTTCAGTCATTTCCCCTATTAATATAGTTAAATCCAGCTATTGTTTTACTGTAGGCAAATTCCTTCCTACAAGATAAGATAGTATCTACTATTTCATTTCTAATTTCAGAACACCTCTCTTGCCTTTACTTCAATGAGATAGAAAAAACAAAACTACCGACTTCAGGCTAGGATGAGAGTCTTTTTTATAAACACAATTCTCAGATAGAAAACTTTCCCTTTAACTTTCTATTACTTCTGAAAGGTTTCAGAACTGAAGGACCTGCAAGAATGAATACAGAGAGAAAGAGGGTTGTCTAGAGTGGTCAGAAAGAATGTTAAAGGAAGGGGACTTGCAAGTTGAACCTGGAGTTGATAACATACTCCTCAAGAAGGAGAGTAAAAGAATCCTAGGTGGGAACAGCAGTTGCAAAGGCCTCGAGATTTTATACAAGTAATCTTAGTTAAGGCATTCATCAGAGCTGGCCATTGCTGGAGCCAGAGTGCAGAATCAAAAGCAGGAATTTGTATGCTTATTCCAGTCAGGCAGGAATCAGATTCTGAAAGAAATGGGGTTCATAGTGAAAATCACAATTACCTTTTAGAGAAACACAATTGATAAGGAAGAAGAGTGCCAGTAATGAAGGAATTGTCACCATAGGGAAGAGAGTCTCATGAACGAGCTTTTTGTCTTATAGATAAAAGAATTTAAAATAACCAGGAACGCAGGGACTGGAAAGATGGCATATCAGTTAAGAGTGCATACTTCTCTTTTCAAGGACCACAGTTTGATTCCAAACAGCTGTCTGCTTTTGATGACTTAAGCCCTAGGGTATGCTAAGTTTCTAACCTCCATAGACACCTGCATTCAAACCCATTTATCCACACACAGACTCGGAGACATATACATACACATACTTAAAAATAAAATAAATCTTAAAAAATATTGTTCCATAATGGAATTTTGAAGGGGCTATATATTGGGTTAGAGAAAATACCAAGACAGGCAGGTTGGAGAAAATAAATATCTGTGTAACTTCTTGGTGTCAGGGAGTAGAAAGAAGAGGAAGAAAATTGGTTATGTTTTCTGAGCCACATCTTGAGAAAGCAGGCTACCTCATCAGTGGAGGCCTGCCATCAGCATTATGGATTGAAGGATTTAGGGATTGTAAGAACATATCTCTTTAAGGGAATATTTATCAGTTAAAGTCTCTTATCTGTTCTTTGAATATATATATGTCTTTACATGTTCTGGCTTTAGAACTTTGCAGAAAGATATTTTTTCTTTAGGGCAGGAGGTCTCAGTCTTGTCTGTGGAAGGGAATCACCTGCTGCCTGTATCAAAGTATATTATCATGAATGATCCGTCATTCTATATAGAGAGTTGTTCTAACTGCTGATCACTGACCATGCTATTTGTATAAGAGGATGTCAACATCTTGGGACTTTATATCTAAACTGAATCCATTAATAAAGGAGGTACTCACAAACCCTAGGAAAGGATGGTGCATGCCATTTATGTTAGAGGAAGCTGACATCTTGGTATTTTGATTCCTCAAATGACTCCTGGAAAGAAAAGACTACTAAAGGTTGCTTGGCACACGCTTTCATTGTAACTGTCATCCAGAACTAGAAGATCTGTGGACATTGGGTTAAAAATAGTGTTTTTCAGCAGGGTTAAAAGTGAGGGAGAAAAGTTTTGAATCTAGGAAAAGAATCCTGATAAAAAGACAAAGAAGAGAATAGCAATGGGGGGAAATAACAGATGAGAGAAAAATCTAGTGTATGGTAGAGGTGATTTCCATGATGACTTGCCATGAGGCATGTCAGAGCTTAATGTTTTGAGTAGCTGTTCTTCTCAGTCACTGCAAGAAAAGCAGGGGTGAGTTTTGACTCAGTGGAATATGTAGCAACTAAGTCACTGAGGATTGTTTGTTTGTTTGTTGTTTTTTGTTTTTTTCTTGTTTGTTTTATTTTGCCAATGTTCAGTGGGTTTTCCTGTAAGCTCTGGAGATCTAGGGAAGAGGATAGAACTAAAGATTTCATGTTAAGTTATCCTAGAAATGTATGCTATATCCCAATCTCAAATAGGAGTCTATTGCCCAAGGCCATGTATTCATGATATTAGCAGGAAAAACAATTATCTTTGAGAGTTGGGTTAGTTCATAAACCACTTGTCAAGCAAGCATGAGTACCCTAGTTCATTCTCCAAGATCTATTAAAACAAACAAACAAACAAACAAGCAGTAGTGTTTACACTGAACCCCAATGCTAGGAAATTGGAGACAGGTGGATCCATGGTACTCCTTGGCCAAACATCTCAACCCAACTGATAAGCACTCAAGGTCAATGACTGACATCACCTCAAAATACAGCATGATAGATCCTGAGGAAGAATGACATATCATGCTAATATCTGACCAACACAGTGTGTGTGTGTGTGTGTGTGTGTGTGTGTGTGTGTGTGTGTGTGTGCATCAAGAACACACATAGAGTATAAAAACATAGTATGATGATGCTAATGAGAGATGGAGCCTCTGGGAATTGCCATAAGTCATTAGTATGTTTTTGTAATAAAATCTTAGCAGCTGTGTAAGAAGAGGAATAAGACCAGATTCATAAATGCACACATGGTCCCAGTGTCCTACCACATAATGTTCTGAGATAATTAATACTACTTCAGGACTGCTAGTAAGGAGCCATGGCCAGATGTGGCCCTAGACTTTCACTTGTAGAAATATAGGCCCAAATAAATACATTTTCTTTGTAAAGTACATTTGTTTAGGGTTACAATAATTTTAATCTGACAATGTAAATGGAGGGAAAGGCAGAAGTTAAAATGCTGATCATAACGAGAGCTGAGTGAGCCATGGACATAGTCACTAAAGGAAGAGATCCAATCCATCAATATCCAGTCTACCTCAGAGGCTCTAGAAGAAAGGAGTGGGAGATTAGTCTGTTTATAGGAAAGTCTAAATGTGTCAGTTGTGGTGGGCGTTGGTATTAGCTCGAGGAAGACAATTCACAAGATGAGCAGTAACTAAAATTCCGGTTGTCACCTAAAATAAATGAATGAAGGAACAAAGAATTTTACCAACAAAAATGTCACAAGCACAGAATTAGGCAAGGCTCTATGGTGGACAGTGTTGTTCTGCCAGGATTGAGCTCACTTGTCATATTGGGTACCATACAACAAATTCCCAGCCAGCGTTGCTCTAATGTTTGTCAGTGAGAAGGGTCAGAGAATAGTGGTAAAGTTCTGACATCAAATGGCAATCAGATGTTTGGGTCTCTGGTTTCTTGGCTCAGAGCTGTCAACTTGAGAATGCTTGATGGGAACATTTAGGTTTCCAGCTTCATTCCCAGTTGAAATGTTCATATCTAAAAGAAGTTTGTCTTTCCAACTTTCTGAACCGTTCCCTTGAACTAGAAGGGTAAAATGCATTATCTCTTGCTATTTCATTTTTATTAAAACTGTTTGAACTTGGAAATGAGGCCTGATGGTCCCATTTTCAGAAGGCTGAAGGTCACTGGGTGTTTCTGTTCAAAAAGAGAAAACACAGTCTAACCCCTGTGGCACCATAATCGAAAGAAATAGTGTGGTGATTACAGCCCCGCGCTGAGCTGGCGGCAGCTACAAATACTGGGACCGAGTTTGATAGGGTCTTGTAATACCTTGTAACACAGTCTCATTCCTCACAGTTCCAAGGTCAATGTCTCTTTCTCAAATAACATTTCGGACCTGTAATTGTTCATCTCCATGCCAGCAATTACAGGGATTGATCAGCCCGTAATTAATGCCAGACTATTACACTTTTTAATTTGTAGATTATGCAGCTGCGAGCGTTCTCACATTTTTAATTTGTATATTATACAGCCACAAATGTTTACAATGCCCTTTTTAATCTCCTTACACTACCCCTGCCATTATTCACTATAGATTAATGATCCCCTGGATGCAGGGGTTTATTTCATTTACCACACTTACCAGGAGAGCAGTTAACATTAGTGTGCTCTGTTACTTAATGTCTTCCTCCAGCTGCTGTTGAGCACAGTTTACCCTTTAAAATAGTGCCAGTCAGTTATTTTTTCCCTACGTTTTTAGGTCTCTTGTCACCAACAATATGACTCTGCGGTAATATTACACTTTATTTCTAAATTTACTTCAACTGATTCTATCAGACATACTTAAATTATTCATTTTAATATCACAAATGACCCCCCCCCTTGTACTTAGTCTGTATTAGAGCCCATCTACGTGTGAGGGTGCAAAACTAAACTTCCTTATTTTCCATGCCGTTTTACTGTGTAACAGCCAGATAGATAAATTATTAATGACATTTGAAGTAGTGGTAAACTCCTTTTTAATCTGTTAAGAATAGAAAGGTTCGCAGTGTTGACTGGTAGGAAGTCTGTAGGCTCTAAGGTGGTTTAGAGGCTGCTGGTCACAGCCATTGAGGGATAAATATGTTTCCACAAAGTATCAAGAGAAGAATTCAACTGTGTGGGCATGAGTGAATATGTGTGTGTGTGTGTGTGTGTGTGTGTGTGTGTGTGTGTGTGTAGGCAAAATGTGTTCTCATTTACCAAGCACTCCTGGTAGCCAGATTTATCAAGGAAGCCCCAAGAGGAACTATGTGTCCCCACCTTTAGAGGCACGGGATTATGAGGTTGTGCTACCACACAAGCTCTTCTTTCCTGGATTCTGGGATTTGAACCCAGGCCCTCTGACTTGTGTTGAAGGCACCTTACTAACTGATCTTCCATTCTAGTCCTATAGTTCTCCTTGGTAAGGTTCTGTGACAACTTCAATGTGGCCTGACTCTATAATTCTAATTCATGGAGTCTAACAGCATCTGCATCTCAGAATTCTGTGCAAGAGATCTGTGTGAAAGAACGTAACTTGTCAGGATGAATAGGAGTAAAAGAGATAACATCTGTCATCAAAGCATTTATTTTCCTCTGTGTATACAAGAGAAAATAAATGTCATTATTTAATTATAAATTAAATATGAAAACTATAAATTAATAATCTACATAACAACTAAATTTAAAATTTGAAGGATTACAATGAGAAGACCCTTTGAGAAGGATGTTTGAAGCATTTGACAGCTTTCAAAGTGATTAAAGAGTTTGCGAGTTTGGTGACAGTGAATTCAGGAGGAGGAACCAGAGCTGGGCTCCTGAAGCCAAAGGAAACAAGGAAAGCTAAGAGCAGAGAGGAGCTGTCTGTACAGAAAATACAAAGGGAAGGCAGTCTTATGGCAAGGACAAACATCTCACAATAGGTTTACAGGAAAACAGGAGAAGAACCTGGCTTCAAGATGGTTCTAGGTAGGGACAAGTTAGACCCAAAGTTAGAAGGACCCAAATAGATGAAGTCATATACCTAATGAATCTGAGGATCCACTTTGGCAGAGAGAGTTATGTTATAGGGTGCATTTTGGCTTTTGGTTTTGTTTTGTTGGTGGCTGGTTTTATTACAAGAGTACTAAAATCAAAATAATATTTTAAGAGGAGTAAAATGCAGACATGGATTCTGGATCATTTTGGAGACTGGTGAACTAAGTCAGGGGAGATCGTAGACAATCTTCCTTGATTGTCTTTCTTTTGGTCAATCTCTATACCCCTCACTGTCCACATCTTTGTTCCTGCTTTGCATATCTTGTCTTCATATTAAACAGTTTCTTCTCATCTTCATCCACCTGCCAGATTGTTGAAATCACAGTTGACATTCAGTAAATAGGATTGAATACATAGGTAACAGATTTTCAATACTATCTATTTTAATAAATTGCTACATAGAGTATTTTTGATATTTTCAAATGTTAATAGATTAAATGATCCAAAATGATAAAATGACTAGAAGGAATATGAGAAAAACATGATTTTAATGTGAGTAATTGGAGTAAAGTTCATACAGTAATTCTTGGGAATTAATTCATTGCAAATGATATTCAAAATTATTTTTCCCTACACTTAGTAGTAAAACTATCCTGGGTAACAGTATATCTCACTTAAGCTGCAAAACAGTAGCATATTTTTTTCCCATTAACCTATACTTTCTTTTAAAGGAGTTGGTTGGTGTTCATTATTTTAATTAAATATTATCCAGGAATTACTGAAAATTACACAAGAAGCTGTAAAGTTTAATAAAACCACGAGCAACCTATCTGTTCTGTGAAGTAGCTATCACAGGTGGCATCTCAGAACCCACCAGAGACTCAAAGCCACATGACAAAGTAACAGGAAATTAGAGTAAATATAGATGATAGTATTGTTAAGAAAGTATATGTGAAGTCAAAGGAGAAAGGTATTTCAGATGAAATTCAGGACACAAAATGATTGACAAACATAAGATCTGACTCTCAGCAAATTCAGTTCCTGTCCTTAAATCCCTGACCTTAGCATGCAGGTGAGCTGAGCTCATGCTTTTGAAGACCACTGTATCTGAATCTGCTTACTTGAAGAATCTCGTAGTTACAAAAATCTGTCTCAAATGTTCTTGTCCTGGGCCTTGTGGAAGCTTGATGTGAAGTTGATCTGAGCAGTGGAAAGCCCAGAATAGAGATAGCTTTTGGCAGGGTGGCTGAAGGACCTCATGGGTAAGAAATGTCAAAGTCTTTTTTTTTTTTTTTTTGATACTTTATTTACATTTCAAATGTTTCCCCTTTTCTGGGTCTCCTCTTTGGAAACCCCCTAT
>CM052715.1:17154145-17191564 GCA_028551405.1 Uromys caudimaculatus | reverse complement strand
CCATGTTCGTTCTTTTGTGACTGAGTTACCTCGCTCAGGATGATATTTTCAAGTTCCATCCATTTGCCTGCAAATTTCATTAAGTCATTGTTTTTTATAGCTGAGTAGTACTCCATTGTGTAAATGTACCACATTTTCTGTATCCATTCCTCTGATGAGGGACATCTGGGTTGTTTCCAGCTTCTGGCTATTATAAATACGGCTGCTATGAACATAGTGGAGCATGTGTCTTTATTACATGTTGGAGCATCTTCTGGGTATATGCCCAGGAGAGGTATAGCTGGGTCCTCAGGTAGTATTATGTCCATTTTTCTGAGGGTCTGCCACACTGATTTCCAACAGAGTCAACAAGATGGCAAAAGGCAAGGGCAAGAACATAAAGAACAGAAACCAGGAGTCAAAGTCTTTAGTTATCACACATCCAGAAGACTGGCCTGGCTTCCTAGTAGCTGCATCCTTTGCTTATATGTAAACTGGGTGAAGCGATTCCTGGCTTGATCAATCTTCCATTGTAACTGGGATTTCCCAAAGTTATCCAACAACAGCTGTAGTCATGGGTAAGCACTATTTGTATACTCACGTACTTATGGCAAAATAAAAATCATGGCAAGGAAATGAGTTTGGCCTTTCTTGATGTAAAATCTAATTAATTTATGAGACTATCTTTCATCTTATGATGATTTTCTTCCTCTATGTTTTCAGTATTAGAATATTCATTAAAATTACTAGTGTCAATAATTTTAGAAGTACTTTCAAATTAAACGCACTTCAATTTTCTGTTTTAAAATATGTCACACATGAAAACAGTACTTCAAGAGACAAAGAAAACATAGTTTTTCTTTTTAAATTATTTTTCTATATTAAGGCATAATGAAGAATAAATGGAGTGAGTAATATTTTCCTTATTATCTAACTTTTTCTCCTAAGCTAAATAAATACTAGAACAATCGAAAACAAATATCTAGAAGAACATTCTAGACAGATTAGCCTAAAGAGAAAAATAGAAAAGAGAAACTTTTTATATCTAGAGCTTGGGTATCCCAGTCTTGCTCTAACATTCTCCTCTCCTTGGAGAAAGGGCAGCAAGAAAGGGAACTGAGATCACACTAACTGGTGAGAAAGTTGCAGATGTCAGGATTCTGAACTTGTTAGGATTAGAAAGGAATAATGGTGACTCAGGCATACTTACCAGTCATGGGAAACCTGTCAGTCTGCAGGGAGGAGTCCACAGTCAGACACTTCTGCTCTGAGCCCTGCCTCAAAAGGAATTTCAACAACATGAAGGAAGTCACATCCACTGTGTGACTAACAGCACAGCAAAGGCCCAATGGGATTAGCAAGAGGTTGCCATGGCCACTGCAGCGTTACTGAAAACAGCTCTGTGAGGATTTGGAATTACACTATGTAAGGTGTGTTCTTAGATAGAATTCAAAACCTTATGTCCTTTTGCTAAAAGCCATCCTTTCTCCAATCCCTCATTTAAATCAAGTACATTTGAGACTATGGCTGCCTAGTTATTTTTCTATTGTTGTGAAGAGATACTGCAGCCAGGGCAAGGGGCAAGTTATAAAAGAAAGCATTTAACTGGGGGTTTGCTTAGGTTAAGAGGGAGAGCCCATGATCTTCATGGCTAGGAGCATGGCAGCATGCAGGCAGAGCTGATGCTGACCCTGGAGCAGTAGCTAAGTGCTTATATTCGATCAGAAAAAAGATGGAGAGAGAGAGAGAGAGAGAGAGAGAGAGAGAGAGAGAGAGAGAGAGAGAGAGAGAGAGAGAGAGAGAGAGAGAAACTCTAACAGTGAATGGTATGGGCTTTTGAAAACTCCAAGCCTTCCCCCAGTGACACACCTCTTCTAACAAGGCCACACCTCTTCTAACAAGGCCACACCTCCTAACACTTCCAAACATTCCACCAACAGGGAATCAAACATTCAAATATATTACCTTAAGGGATCATTCTCATTCAAACCACCACAATTACTACAAACTTTATGACTCCTCTTTATGACTTTAAAAAAAGGAGCCCTAGTTAAGGCTAAATATTGAAGCGTTCGGTCAGTTTTTAATGAGAGATGTTGAATCGCCACTTTGTCCCTGAAATCCATCCACAGAGAAAGATGTTTACCTATTCCAGTTTTGGCTTCTCTTTGAATGTGAAGTTTTAGATCATGACTCACATCAAGAGCTCAATATTTGGAGCATCCCTGAGTCCCTCATATTGGTTCTTTTTGACCATTTCCCATTATGTCTGTCTATTCCTACTGAGATCCGGGAATGTATAAAATACATCTTGCTACAGCAGGGAGGGATTACCACACTATATTATCACTCACAGCTCATTAACCTCGAAACCCTGCTAACTAAGAAAATCCCCTCTAATGAGGTTTCCCTTGACTGCACTAAAGAACAAAAGGTCTGAAAGTTTCCCTTATTACCAATGCTCATCAAATTATTGCACTGTAATTAAAGTGTAACTTTGAGGCCAAAGAAGTAGAGAAGAAAAAATACTTTAAATTTGGTTTAACTCTAAAAAGACCTGGTGGAGAACTTCAGCTTCATTTGGTTTCAGTGAAGCCATTGAGACCCACTCGGTTTGGGAGGATGACTTTCGTCAGTCCACTGCTTTGTAGCTGGGACCACTCAGACATAGAGGTAGAGTCAGCTGGTATAAAGTAAATAAATGTAATCTTTACTCTTCCCAAAAAAAGAGTCTTCCCACTTCAGCAATACAGTCATCTTCTAGTACCATAACACACTTTGTCATGGTGTTGATCCCTTTTCTGTGGCCAAGAATAATCAAGTTAATAAAAATTCAGTTAGTAGCTTGAAGTGTCTTGGTCTATTTCTACTCAGAATTCTACAGTTAAGATTCATTGTATGATGCTAACACAGAAATGTTAAGGAGATGAGATGCTAATAAAACAAATAGAACGAGCAACATCCCCTAGAGAAATTCATAATCCAGTGAAGGAGTTACAATTAAGTATGCTTACCTCTGAGCTTTGAGTTTTTAAATGCCCAAAATGCAAATAATAATTACCTCTTTTAGTTTCTTGGAAGCCTGATTTATGTGTGGAGCATGTCCTCAGAGGAGCAGAGTAAAGAGGTAGGGACTTGTAGATTTCAAAGCGAAGGCTGAAAAGGGAATACAACTGCTGCTTCCCTATGATGAGGGTATTCACTGGAGGCAGGGCAACCTTGACCATAGAATCATGGAAGACTAATTAACAAGCCTAGTATTTCTAGAAACTCAAATTATTTACGTTGGAAACATTAAAGATAAGTCTAATTCCACAAAGGAAAATTAAACACATGACACTCACTAAGCTAAATACCATTACAATCTGAGAAGTATGGAAATTCAGAATTTGGAACACACTTCCATGATAAGGTTCTATCTGTGCTAACCTATTTAGGTATTATCTTCTCTCCTCAGGAACTTTAGGTCAGAGAAAAAATAAATGCATGGACCGTTCCACAGTACATCTGAAAAACACAAGATTGTAAAACACATTGGATGTATTCATGGTGGTGTCTGTCAAATCTTCTTTGAAACTGCCAATATGTCTGCTGATAGAGAATGCTAAGATGTCTTTATTGTGTATCCAGCATAGGAAGACATGGAGGATTGAATGGGGACATGTAAGTTGTATATCAGGTATTATTGGCTTAATCTTGGAGTTGCACAGTATTCAGACACTTCAGTGCCTAGAAAATTTACCTGAAACACTGGGACTTAGATTCAAGACCACTGTATATTATCAGACACAGTGGTTTTGTGGTAGAGGCTATGCTTTCTGCTCTCATTCAGCAAAGAATGAATTTTTTGTATAAAAACAAGTACTTCCATCTTGTTAGAATGTAAACTTGCTGTTGATTCCAATAAATGCTGAATAAATGAATACAAAAATATTTAAATTTTTTTTTTTAGGATTCACCATTAATCAGTATTTTACTTGTGTATCTGCCTTTATCATTTATGCTAGACAAATGAAAAAGAGGCTGAAGTGGATAAAGCTTAATAAATCTTAGAGTAGAAAGGACAGAAAAGAACACAGAAGAACTATGAGTGAAGATAATTCCCATGATTAAAATATGTTGCCTGTTAAGATATTTTTGACTAAATAGTATAGCATATATATAGAATACGCATACAAACAATATTGTGATCTTACCAATGTTTAGAGTAGTGAATTTTCAATATTGGTAGGTTTGACATTTTTGTTTGTATGTTTTGACCAGAGGTAAATTTTAAAAGACACATACCCACTTCAAAAAATCTTATTTTTCTCCAATCAAGTCTCATCCTGAATATATTGACCACACTTTAGGGTAGACCATGAAGAATTGACCAACACAAATTGAACAATTGAACTCAATGTTTCTGTAAATTATTTGTCTCATATTGCTTTGCTTGGTCATTTTTGTCTTATTGGTTTCATTTTTTACTTGTATATTTTAGATCCTGTGTGTATGTGTGTGTGTGTGTGTGTGTGTGTGTGTGTGTTTTCCTTTATTGTTGCTGTTTGGTTTTGGGGTTTTTTTGGTTATTTTTGGTGTTGTTGGTTTTTTTTTTTTTTTTGTTAAGAGAAGGAAAGAATGCGTGAGCACAGGCACAGAGGTAGCTCCATCAAAGATCGGGTAGATCTGAGAAGAGCTGAGGAAAGGAAAATGTGATAACATAGAACTGAAAACAGATGCTAAGTGTCACTGCTTCACCTTTCCAAATGTCTTAGTGACACCATTAAATTACTGAATTACTTCCCAAGGCCTACCAGATCACAAAAATATCCAATACATTAACTTATGAAAAAATATGTCTTGTTAATATTTTGAATTATTTGAAATAAAACCAAGTATTTATCAAGTGCCTCAAGGGCAATATGTAACATGGCCCTAGGATAAAACCTTGTTAATTAGAATCTATCATCCCACTCCATGCCCAATAGTATAAATTGGTGACTTTTGTGCCCTTGGGCTGATATGTAATTTTTTCAAGTGTATTTTTCTCTTATATAACCCTTTTCTATAATTTATCTGGATTATGTCTAAGGATCTGCCCTCAAACAAGCTTTTGTCTCTCTGGCTTTCTATCTCAATTTCTAATTATTATTATGAAAATTTTAAACTCAAGATTGTGTCTATTAAGCTTCTTCTGTATACCTGGAAACTAAATGAAAATAAAAAGAAGGAGGGCAGTTCTATGTTTTACCCTTTGACCATGGCTTTTCTAATTCTGAACAGTTTATTCATGTTTCTAGGCCATTATTTCAAATGAAATAAGTAGGAAGATAATATCCACAACTACAAGCAGCCAAAGAGACAGGTGCCAAAGCACCATAAAGGAATTAGCGGTTATCACTGAAAAGCAATTGCCTAGTAACAGAAGAGTGAAGAGAGAAATAAACTTTTTGAACAACTCCCCTATCCTCTCTTAGCAAAACATCAGTAGATGGAGCCACATTGGAAGGTATAGGCTAGTATGCACTCATGGAATTGTTTCATGGTTTGCAAAACGGACCTTTCATTTCCTTGGTAGAAATACTCCAGTATATTTTGTGTTCTGACAAAATCCATCCTTATTGTCCCTCATGGTGATAATTTATAGGAATATGTCTGTGCAACTTGTCTAACAAAAAATGCATGGTGCAAAGCCACTTGAACACCACAAGCACCTTTGGTAGCCATTTGTTTTGTAGACAGTCCATGCCTACATGAACATTCTTACAATAATTTAATGTCAGTACATTCCTGGTATTGAAAAATAAGTGAAGAGAATTTCACTATTGGATATTGAGGATCCAGGAACATCCAGAGAAGGAAATGAGTGAACCTATGAACAGAGACTTTCGATTTATGACAGGAATGGGTTCTGTTGCTATACCAGCCAGCATGATATAACAAACAAATGAATTTACTTTTCCTAAAACAGTATCCTGAAACCAGAACATGAATGATTATGATTAAGCATAAAAAAGTTACAAATGTTAGTATTTATCTCCAAAATGAGTGATTCTGGAACACTGTAAAAGGATTGACAGTTTCCCTATTCCCCAAATTAAAAGCTTCTCTGAACCCTTTCTCTTGGTCAATGTAAAGCCAGAGATTTTGTAGCCACCTTCTATGTGTTAAAGTTAATTCTTCATCTTTTCTTCAGATTGGCAAATATGTTAGTCCTTAAGTCCTCATGTATCCAGAGGTTGACTACTGGATTGTATGGGTGAGGACAGCCTGAATTCAAATTCAATAAGGAACCATGACAGTCCGACCCTCTCAGTGTAAATTAAACTAAGAAAATATTCACTTTTGAAAGGTTCACTAGACTAGCTAGTACAAGGCTCAGAATATGAAAAAATCAGGTTTTAAATATGAACACATGTAAATATACTGTAAGCCATGCGGCCTCATTCTCTTCTTCTAATCTCAGCTCCAGAAGCACAAAGTAGCCACTGGTAAACAAAAGGGCCAGTTCTTATTTTTTATTTAATTTTATATTGAAAGTGGATTCTTTTCTCATACAATACATCCTAACCATAGTTTCCCCTCACTCCAATCCTCCCAGATTCCTCCTACCTCCTCTCTACCCTACATCCATTACCCTTCTATATCCTCTTCAGAAAATAGCAGGCCTCTAAGAGATGACAATCAAACAGGACAAAACAAGAAACAATAAGACAAAGCAGAATTCCTCATGTGGAAGCTGGACAAGGCAACCTAATAGGAAGAAAACAGTCCCAGGAGCCTCCAAAAGGGTCAGAGATACAGGTTTTGCCACTGTTAGAAGTCCAACAAACACACCAAGGTGACAGCCCTAACATATGCAGAAAATCTGGTGCAGACCCATGTAGGCCTGATTATTGTAGCTTCAGTCTCCATGAGCCCATATGAATCTTGCTTAGTTGAGTTGGTAGGACATTTTTCCTGGTGTTTTTCATTGCCTCTGAGTTCTTGATCCAAAGAAACTTGTTTAATTAATAGACATTTAAATTTTATAAAATGCTTGAATATCTTTAAATAATCTCCCTTGATGCTGGTTCCTTTAACTATACAAAATGTTGCACACGCACACACACACACACACACACACACACACACACACACACACACACACACATATGTTTATATGAAAGAATTATGTAATACATATTTTGTATATGTATATATATATATACCTACATAAATACATGTATATATTTCATATATATGTATATGTATAAAAAATAGTTTGTGAACAAATATTTGGTTTTGTTATACTCCACTGATTTGAATGAATATATTCTTCTTAGTCAGTCAACTAAGACCCCATTTGGATGTATTTGGACAGTGATATCATATAACAAATAAGATAATGTGTGTAGCTAGAAATTCTATTGCAAGCAGGGGATGATGAGCCTAACTCACTTCTCATTTGCCATAGGCCATTTTCAGTAGGCTCACTTTGGAGGTAGGAAACAGTTTGCAGTATCTTAGAGAACGAAAAATAATTATTGTAGGACACAAGAAGTAGAGACTGACAAGAGACCTCTAGCTGTGACTCTTTTATTACCTGGTGTTGTCTATTTCCCCAAGACAAACTCAGTGGCTTTCTTGGCCTTCATCTAGTTTAAGAAAAAAAAAAAAACTCCCAAGATTTATTATTTGATCTCAAATTTTACTTAAACTTTCAAATGGTATCATGCCCTCAACTGGTTATTTGATAGAATGTACACAATGCTTAGTCCCCTCTTCTTAGACATATAAGTAAATACTTATCACGTCTTCAATCTTTTCTGTTCTTTTAATGATAGGAACCAAGCTTTATTAGAAGTGTTATTTGCTGATAGTCACAGGCGGTAATTTAAATTTAGATATTTTATTAGATTGTTTTCTTATTTTTCATTCTTTTTTTTTTTGACCTTTTTACAGATACATTTGTTTTTCTTTTTGTTTTAATTTTTATTTTTTGATACTTTATTTACATTTCCAATGTTTACCCCTTTCTAGGTCTCCTGTTTGGAAACGCCCTATCCCCTCCCTCTCCCCGCCTCTATGAGGGTATTCTACCCCCCACCCATCCGCCCAACCACTCCCATATTCTCACCTTGACATTCCCCTTTAGTGGGACCTCCAAAACCCTCAGGCCCAAGGGCCTCTCCTCCCCCTGATGGCCAACAAGGCTCTCCTCTGCCACATAGGTGGTCCGAACCATGGGTCCCTCCATGTGTATTCTTTGGTTGGTGGTCCAGCCTCCAGGAGGACTGGGGGGGGAGTCAGGCCAGTTGACACTGTTGCTCCCTATATGGGACTGCAAACTCCCTCAGCTCCTTCAGTTCCTTCTCTAACTCCTCCATCTGGGACCTCACTCTCAGTCCAGCGGTTACTGTAAAGTGAAATTTGGGTATTCTGGACTTTTGGGCTAATATCCACTTATCAGTGCAGTGAGTACATACCATGTTCTGGGCATATACCCAGAAGATGATCCAACATGTAATAAAGACACATGCTCCACTATGTTCATAGCAGCCATATTTATAATAGCCAGAAGCTGGAAACAACCCAGATGTCTCTCATCAGAGAAATGGATACAGAAAATGTGGTACATTTACACAATGGAGTACTACTCAGCTATTAAAAACAATGACTTAATGAAATTTGCAGGCAAATGGATGGAACTTGAAAATATCATCCTGAGCAAGGTAACTCAGTCACAAAAGAACGATCATGGTATGTACTCACTGATAACTGGATATTAGTCTTCATTCTTTTCAATCTCTATAACTTTTGTCATGTTGCTCTATACTACTTCTCAAACCTATTAAATAGCTATGCATCATAAGCCTTATATTGGCAGTAATATAGTAGACCTGTCCTACATGTTTGTCCATTCTGCTAATATTCAAGGTGTGAGGTATGTCGTGATTTCTTCATAGAAACTGGCCACAACAAGTGTTTCCTTGCCACCTCCTAGCATTCTGTATTCATCAGTCTAAACATTGACACTGAGAGAAAGAGAGAAAGAACAGAGCAAAATGAGGCCACTTAGTGACATTTCCTTTATTTTCTCTTTATATTTACAAGAGAACCAGCTTTGAAAGGTAACTATTGTTGGTTTTCTAAGGCTAATCTAAATTTTATACTTTTTGTTATCAGCCTTAATTTTATTGCCTTGATCAAATAACCACAATAAAATTATTCTGTACTGGGCTACTGCTTATAGAGAGGTTACCTGTTGATTACATGAGGGACTCTAATGTCACTGGACCTTCCCCATCTGCAAAGAAGGCTTGAGTCAGGAATCATGTCACAGCCTTTGGAAGCATTGCAGCATTTCTGAGTCTGTCTTTTAGTACTATTTTACAAGTTTGACAGGGTTCATAGAAGGTTACAGTCTTATTTATTTATTTTTGGTCCATTCTACCCAGTCTAAATATATTTTTGGATATAGTAGGTCAAGCATCTCAGGCAATTTCTGGATTTGAAAACTAAGTTTCAAGACGAAAAAACCTTAATAGCATCTGAAAATATAATTTTGTTTGAGCAATACACACATGTACACACACATACACACACAAACAAAACACGTGCACATATATGTTTTAGCAAGGAAAATATCATCTCTACAGCATCTTCTTAGATGTGCTGTGATCATGTTTAAATATATAAAATAGATAGCAAATGTTAATGATGCCTTGGAAGATACAGAAATATTCCATTTTAGATTACATTGTAAATGTGATCTCTGTTAAGTCTGTAGGAGTTGGAAGAAACTGAAAAAATTATCCTGTCATCTTTTAAGGAATAAATATGGGTAAATTAAAAAAAAAAAAACTATTAAGATACAGAAAAAGCATCCTTGATGCTTCCAAAGGGACAGAAAGTTCTCTTAGCTTGCAGCAAAGAAGATCATATGTAGTCTGTTAGACTTTGCAGAAACTAGGAAGAGATAAAAGCTCAAGAATAAAGAAATAGTTGCTCCTTCCACAACCGAGGATCCTAGCCTGTGCCAAAGAGCTCCATAACCAAATAGAGCACGGAGAAGGCTAGCATCCAGGGAGTGTGGACAAGCCTGTGATCAGGGGTAAGGCCAGCACCTCTGCTCAGAGAGACCCGCCCAGAACCCTCAGGACACAGGGAGTGAGGAGTGGCCTTCTGGTTTCCTTTTGAGGCCAGGGACATAATCCCATGACACAGGGCTCCATACTCAGTGCAAGGAGAGAGCTGGTCTCCCAGGAGTGCCTACACACCTTTCAGCACAGGAAGACCACCACTTCTGATCAAATTCCTCAATCAAGAGGGACCCTCGCAGGACCATCAGGACACAGGAACCAAGGAACAGGTGGGGACAGGATCCTTCTGGTTTCTTTCTGCACCCCAGAGCTGACCCTGTACCACAGCTCTCCAAACCCAAATTCTTCTCAGAGAAAAGTCCAAGAAGTACTGACTAAAAGGCTTGCAGGAGAGGCAAGCCAGTCAGAGAGAGCAAGACCAGCTAACACCAGAGATAACCAGATGGCGAAAGGCAAGGGTAAGAACTCCAAAGAACCAAATAACTCTATCAAAAAATGGGGAACAGAGCTAAACAGAGAATTCTCAACTGAGGAAACTCGAATGGCTGAGAAGCACCTAAAGAAATGTTCAACATCCTTAGTCATCAGGGAAATGCAAATTAAAACAACCCTGAAATTCTACCTCACACCAGTCAGAATGGCTAAGATCAAAAACTCAGGTGACCTCAGATGCTAGTGAGGATGTGGAGAAAGAGGAACAGTCCTTCATTGCTGGTGCGATTGCAAGCTGGTACAACCACACTGGAAATCAGTTTGGCGGAACCTCAGAAAATTGAACATAATACTTCCTGAGGACCCAGCTATACCACTCCTTTGCATATACCCAGAAGATGCTCCAACATGTAATAAAGACACATGCTCCACTATGTTCACAGCAGCCATATTTATAATAGCCAGAAGCTGGAAAAAACCCAGATATCCCTCAACAGAGGATTGGATACAGAAAATGTGGTGCATTTACATAATGGAATACTACTCACCTATTAAAAACAATGACTTCATGAAATTCCAAGGCAAATTGATAGAACTTGAAAATGTCATCCTGAGTGAGGTACTCAGTCACCAAATAACAAACATGGTATGTACTCACTGATAAGCGGATATTAGCCCAAAAGTTCTGAACACCCATAATTCAATTCACAGCAACTGTTGGAATGAGTGTGGGGGGGTCCCAAACGGAGGAGTTAGAGAATGGACTGAAGTAATTGAGGGAGTTTGCAGCCCCATAGGGAGGAAGCAACCGTGTCAACTTGTCAGGCCCCCCAGTCCTTCCAGAGACTGGACCACCAACCAAAGAATGCTTATGGAGGGCCCCAT
The DNA here is from genome assembly GCA_028551405.1 of Uromys caudimaculatus. Classification (NCBI taxonomy): domain Eukaryota; kingdom Metazoa; phylum Chordata; class Mammalia; order Rodentia; family Muridae; genus Uromys; species Uromys caudimaculatus. Next base: position 17,180,201 of record CM052715.1, on the reverse strand, counting down.
GGTGCTGGCCACATAAGTGGCTAAGGAGGGCCTTGTTGATCATCAGGGGGAGGAGAGGGCCTTGGGTCTGAGAGCGTTAGATGCCCCAGTAGAGGGGAATGCCAGGGTGGGAAGAGGGGAGTAAATAGTCAAAGAAAATGAATATAGTCCTTCATGGCAGGAATATTGGAAAGCATCCTTTATAGTTTATGGACAGCAGAGAACAACAGAGACTGAGTGTAATAATATATTGAAGTTATATTTTTTGGCCAAAGCCTAGAAATTGGGAAAAAAAAAGATGAGCTTTTCAAATTTCAATGGTTTTGTTGAAGTGTTCCCTCAAAAATAAGCCATTTGGGGGGGGGGATATACTTTTTTAAGTGAGTTAACAAATACATAATCAAAGTTGTTTAGAAAAGTCCATGATTGATCATATAGGCCTCATCAGTTCAGTGAAAGTATACTAGATCCCTCGTAGAAACAGATTAAAGACAGCTGTGTTTCATGTTTCTATCCCATTTGAAACATATAGTCTTGATTCCTGTGTCTTCAATCTGGACAATTTTCATGGCTGTGTAAGTATGAGGATATAGCAAATGTATTTCTAATCAAGTTTCTTGGTTGATTCTCTAAGGACATGGGATTTATATGTTGTGTTTCTCTGAACACCAACTGCTGGACTTCTACCCAGTGAGTATTTTAAGTACCTTTCCAAGGTTTCAAATGCCTGTACTCTAGGAAGAGTACCAGACACTCAGTTTATCTGGTTCTTCCAGGTATTATGTCCTCTCCCAAACCACAAAAGTAAAGTCACTTGCTAACCTCAAACAAACTGGCTTACAGATAAATGTTGTCAGGGGCTAGTCATGTTACCAAGGAATAAAATGATGGTATAAAATAAATTCAATGTTTTCTAGATTCATCATAAGTTGAGATTCTTTTATACTCAACAAGAGGCAGCCAGGATGTATTTGTTTTATAATTGTGAATACTATTCTTTTAATAATCAAAAAACTGTGGGAAATGCGAAGATACAGTTGTCCCCACAAATGGAGACCAGAGGATGGACCATCCTCTATAACAGTGGGTACCTGAAGCAAAATTTTACTTTCCCAATGGAGAATAGGGGACGGATGGTATTCTTTCTCAGTTGAGACCAAAGGAATGAAGGTCCTTTTTGTCCTTGGAGACCAGAGGGAAAGGGTGCTCTTTCCAAGTATCAGTTGAGGGTAACATTAATCCTCTATGAAAGCATGAGAACTAGATACCTGAAGGATTCATGAATCCCCTGGGATATTTTGTTCATTATACAAAGTATACTTCCAACTGACCTTTCAAATATCCTATAACAAATGATAAATGAAAAGGGTGCTAACCACAGAGTATGACTGACAGAAAACAGAAAGAAACCCAGTGTCTAAAGGTGTATTCAGACTGTTTCTCATTCCTTCTCTTCCTCCAAAATAAGGCAATTACATTAGAGTGAAAACAAGATCCACTGGGCTACCATATTAGCATGGTTTCACAGCAAACATTGCCACCCACATAACTGAAGATCTCTAATTTTCTATCTAAAATTCTTAAAACACAAAGTAAATAGGTTTCTTATATTCCATCAAGTGTGCCTTGGAATTGATCAACCGGGTTCTAAGATATTAAAGGTGATGGTAGTATGTGTCTAAATACATTTAAAGAATGGTAAGTATGGGTAACATCTATGTATGGTCAAATTCTCCTTTTTCAAGGAATAGTTTTATGTTGTTTTTACTGTCTCAACTACATGTTCTTTACAGGGGGATGCAGATCTATTCCTTTATATCCCAAGACTTCAGCAACAAAATTCACTCATTAAGGCCAATTTGTAAAAGGCTTCTGCATAGTTTTGACTCAATTTGCTGACCCATGAATGAACCATTTGTAAATGAGTGCTCAGTTCATGAAGGCGGTACACTTGATGTGAAGTCCACAGCGATCATTCTTGAACAAGATAATGCATCATACTTCTCTTTCCTTGAGTCATTCATTCATTTTTTCACACAAAATTAACATATACAGATTTATGATACAAAGGAAAGAATGGATCTTCTGTTACCATGCTTGGGGGTTATGGAAGAAACAAAATAAATGATGATCATAAATGTAGGTAGGAATCCTATTGACATTGTAATTCCATAGTCCAGAAGGTAAAGAATGAATGAGTGTATTTGTCACAGAGTAAATTATTTTTGAGTCTCTGTGCACCTGAGCTGCAGGCTACATAAAAGCCTCTATGAACATGAGCTATACCAGAAAAAAATCAGCATGGTTTTCCCCAAATTTCCTAATGCCCATTTAAGATAAAAGAAACGACTCTAGCAAGGCTAAAATGACTTATTACATTGACTTTTCTCTATACCTCAAAAATTCGATTCCTTATATGTAAAGCATTTTATTCATATTGGATCAATAAAATTAAAAATGCCTCTGAATGGAGCACAGATAGCCTTTAGCAAAATGGAGGGAGGGAAAGAGGTAAAAAGAGAGAGAGAGAGAGAGAGAGATAATTTAATAAAAAATAATTTAATAATTTAATAAAAAAATCTCAATCCTAGCAACAGAGACTATGGTAGTTCTTTTATGAACACACACGCACGTGCACGCACACACACACACACACACACACAACACACAACACACATACAGAGGGGAGAGAGAGAGAGAGAGAGAGAGAGAGAGAGAGAAGAGAACAAAAAGTACACACTCTACACACAAATAAGAAAATATAAGCTTGGATTGTCAGAAAATAATAGTGTTATAAGAAATCCTAGTATCAAATTGCATCTCATTGTAGGTAGAAAAATTATGCTTTCCTTGAACAAGTCCATTTCCTTAGAAATATGATAAGAGATGTTATCTGAGAGAATTTATGCAAACACTGTTTTTGAACATGCAGGAGATTTTTCAGGTTCATGAAACACAGCAGTGTATTGGTCTACACCTTGGTGATGTTAAGTGACTATCAATCACTGGGAATTTAAAGAATAGGCACTCTAGAGCTTCTCCTGTTGCTTTCTTGGGAGATGTGATGACAAAAACTCACAGCTTCAGAAAATAGAATAAAACAAAATGAGCCACAATCCTAGTGAATCTCATTACAGCCATGAGTTCTCATTGGTTGTATTGTGAGGAATTTCAATGAGCAATAGATGGGGTCAGGATTTTCCTATTTTAAAGAAATTTCCTGTCTGCACAAAGCCCCTAAGCTCATTTTCTTAGAGAACTGGACATTCTTTTCCTACATGATCTGAATATTTGAAGTGAGCAATGAAGAACATACTTTTGATAGCAAAACATTTAAATGCATTGAAGTCTAGCAAGGACGATGAATGTAAATGCAAAAGATGAACCAAGCCAATGTCCACTTAGATGTTTTGGGTTCTTTTGGAATAACAGACTGGCCACGTGCCCTCTCATCACAGTACCTGCCTACCTAATTTTAAGAATAATCTACAAAAGACATTTGGTTTAATCATACTGCAAGATTTAATTGCTGAGATAAAATGAATGGGGACTACCTTTAGGTAATTGTATGATGTGATATGCTTGGTTAAACAAATAAACTAGGAGAATCTAGACTTACAGGCTGTACTTTTATAAAGGTAAAATACTAACAAAAATTAGAAAGATGGCACAGTGGCTAAGAACGTGAAAGCTGATAGCATTTTAGAGATGTGAGAAACTTGATGAAAAGGGGGAGTCTATTTCTCCAACAGACATAGCAGAAACCCTCAGATAATAGGAAAAATAGGAAATTGAGGCAACTTCTTCCCACACTGCATTCAAATATAGTTTTGCGTTCTATGTGCAGTGGGGTTGAGGATACATTTAAAAACACATTTTAAAATGCTCATTCTCATAAAAATTAAAACTATATTTTAAGGCACCAATCATATATTGTTATTGTGACAGGTTATTCATAACTGTTCTACAACCTGCTGTCCAGACGAGGGCCACTTTATGAAGTGTCACCAAGGCCAAAAGAATTACATTGTCTCCAATATGAAGTTAAATGTGTTGAACGTGTTTAAGAATAAAAGTCACTATTAATTATCTTAACCACAGCCTCCAAATGTAGATGGACAGTAATCAAATCATAAAAACAAACAAACAAGCAAACAAACAAACAAAAAACAAATGTTGAATACTCAGAAATCAGTAGGATTTTCATACGCCATTGGTGGATTTAGGACCAGCCATGGTTTCCTGTTCTGTTAATCGGTGACTGTATTAAAACTCACTCAATTTACAACAGAGTTTTTCTTTCCTTCCTCCCTCCCTTCCTTCCTTCCTTCCTTCCTTCCTTCCTTCCTTCCTTCCTTTCTTCCTACCTTCCTCCCTTCCTTCCTTCCTCCCTTCCTTCCTTCCTCCTTCTCTCCCTCCCTCCCTCCCTCCCTTCCTTCCTTCCATGCTTCTTTCCTTTCCTTTCTTTTATCAATTTTTTCTTTAATTGAAAAGAAAAAATTCCATATAATATATTTTGAAGGTTCCCCTCCTTAAATTCCTCAGAGATCCTTTCCCACACAACCTTTATTTCTCTCAATAGAATACAAGCAGGAACCTAAATAATAATATAATCAATCAAGCAAACAACAAAAAGGATAAAACAAACAGAAGCAAAAAACAAAAACAAAAGCAAAAGCAAAAGTTCAAAAACCACATGTAGATGCAGACACATACAGATTGGTATACATGGAAATCCAATAAAAACACAAAATAGGAAACCAAATCTATAATATAGACTCAAAAGACTTGTAACTTTACAACAAACGAACAAACAAAAACAACCAAGAAAGAAAGAAAGAAAGAAAGAAAGAAAGAAAGAAAGAAAGAAAGAAAGAAAGAAAAGAAAAGAAAAGAAAAGAAAAGAAAAGAAAAGAAAAGAAAAGAAAAGAAGAGAAGAGAAAAGAAGAGAAAAGAAGAGAAAAGAAGAGAAAAGAAAAGAGAAAAGAACTCCCTGACAAAGAACCTTGAAAACTGCCATTGGGATCATATTGTGCTTGTCATCTACTGCAGGATCAGGCTTATGGTGGTTTATATCACCAGTTAAGACACCTCTGAAGACAATTAAGTTTTCATTTGTGAGCAGTTATCACGTGGAGATAGGTTGTGGGTTAGGGATGGACGATTTTATTTATTTCCACTGAGATCTATTAGGTCCAGACCTGTGTAAGGGTCTGGGTGGAGACACTCCATTTAAGACTGACATTCCAAAGTCTCTTATTCTTTGTACAGTGACCAGCAGTGCAGTTCTGTGTTTGTTCTCATCAACTGCAGGAGGAAGCTTTCATGATGATGGATGAGCAAAACACCGATCTATGTTTTTAGAAAACTATTGTTAGGAGCTATTCTGCTTTTGTGTTCCTTTAGTAGAACTATTGTTTTTGGTTTTTCCCTATATTCAGAAAATGCAAAAGTGAAGAGAAAGCCTCAAAGCAAGAAAAGCTAAAACATGCCACACAGAGTAAGGTTTATGTACCAAGTAGCTAAAGTAGAGAAGTTGTGTCCTTGAAGCAGAAGTTGGAAAATGGAAGGGTTTCTGCTCTCTCTCTCTCTCTCTCTCTCTCTCTCTCTCTCTCTCTCTCTCTCTCTCTTTCTCTATCTCTGTCTCCATTAATTAGCTTATGAGATAACAGAGTTCCTTTCAGTATTTTCATTCATACTTTGCTTGAGTTGATTCTCTGTTCTCCCCCCCCCTGTATTTTATCTACTGTGTACCTCCCCATCAAGTCTCCCCTTTCCACTTTATTACCCCATGTATTCCTTACCCTCCTGACCAACTCTTTTCTTTTACTCTTATCTCAGAGGCTTCTCTACAATTTCTGTCATCTGAATGCATTTTTCCCCTACCCCAATACATACATGTAACAGTTTCCAGCTGGGATCATCGTACGAGAGAGGATGCACTACTTGTCTTTCTGGACCTGATTTAGAATTACACTCTCCACTATATTGCTTTTTCTAATGAAAATCCATCTCTGTTAATATTTCTCAGTGGGTCCTGGGAAAATCTGATGGCATGTCTCATATTTTTCAATGAGAGTTACATGTCATAATGTTCATATCCTTTAATAAAGTTAATTTCTTTTAGATCCACAAAAGGAGACAAGGGGACTTATGTTCACAAAGAAACAGAGCACTGCCTTGTCTAACTCCTATACTCTTAAGTAGAGTCTGAAAATTACATGCAGAGCAGAATAGTCTCAGAAAAGTCTACAGATGCTTTGAGCCTTGGGATAAAGTGTATTATTCCTCAGTTCCCTTCCCTGGAGTGGCAGTTAACATTGCCTGTTGGGTAATAAATTGGCCAACTACTCTCAAGAACTCTATCTGCATAAAGCCAATCTCTATTTCCTTTTGAGGAGGAAAGCATAAGCTAGGGTTGCTTTATACTGAACATGACAGTGCTCTGAAGACTCCAAGTGGTAGGTGTGATAGAGATTTTGAACTGCACATCTTACAAAAGAAAGGAATGTGAAACAAAAACAGACAAGCATTACCTACCAAGCAGAGCATGTTTTGTATTTATTTTGAAAATGAAATAGAGGAAGACATTAATGTGGACTGGCAAAAAAAGTTTCAGTATGTCTAAGAAATTAAGGATTACCATCTGCTACAGATTGCCTAGGGAAAATTATATCATGCAAAGACCATAGAATTGATGGTGCTTGCCAAAACAATGGTACTGGGAAAATACACCTAAGCTAGAATCAGCAACAATAACTCATTTTTGAGTATGCTTAAAGGGAAATGGTTCTTTAAATTTCACAGCAATGGAACACAAGAATACAAGAAGCAATAGATGAGAGAATTTCAAGAAGTATAGTAAATAACTCTGGGATGAAAGGCAAAGATGCCATGATCAAGTGAGCTGTTTAAATTACAGAGTAGTAATACTTTCTGTCAGGACAGGTATCTCTTGGGTACATGAGAAAGAAAGAATCACTAAACTATTAGGTTGTCCTGTGAAACAACCAAATATTGAACAAAGCAAGCCAGAAAAGTCTCAGTTTTGTTCCAGACACGAAAGGTGGTTGTCGTGTGAGTTTTTATCTCTTAACCATCTTAGTACTGTAGTGAATAGCACAGCTCTCTCTTCTAGGTCAAAGAATGTCAAGACTACATAGGTTTCTCATGACAAAAGGGAGACACACACACACACACACACACACACACACAGAGAGAGAGAGAGAGAGAGAGAGAGAGAGAGAGAGAGAGAGAGAGAGAGAGAGAGAGAGAATTTGTTAATATCCAGGGTTTTACAGTTTCCTTGAGTTTAAGTTCTGCCATCACATAGAATATAGGACAGAATTTCATTTCTATTGGCTTCTTTCATTCTTTGATGGTAGGAAACAAGTAAGATTCATTAGGATTAAAATATTTCCCTGGAAGGTAACTCATCCCCTGGAATCTGATTCTTGGCTCAATCTTTTCTCTTAGGAGTGAGCGAGATGAGTCCCAGCCCCCAGCTCACTTCTCTAATCCTGCACATGCTCAGCTTCACTAAGGTTCCGCACTGCTTGTCCCCCAGATGTTCAGTGTTATCTTCCTGCTGAAGGTGGTGACAGAACCCAAGATAATAAGATCACGGCCATCTGTCATCCAGTCATCATTGTGGACTTCCTTCATTTCCATTTTTCCCACCTTATGTCACTGTTCCAAGTGTGCGATTGCTTATTGCTTATTTCTGCTTACTTTGTCCATCATTATTTTTACATTTAATGACATTCATCTGTTAAGCATACTCCTCATAGAAAATACCCACTTTCTTAAATTGAAGTGAAAGATAAGGGCACTCCTATAACTCTGAGAAATCCAGAGGGCCAGGGCTTTTGGATATTAATAGTAGGTGGTGTAATAGATAACCTGGTATACATTTTAATACTGTCAGTTTGTCAACAAAGTCTGTGACACAGTGGTGTGTAACCAATAAAGCATGTAGAGTTTGGTTGAAAAGAGCAAAATATGAAGCAGCCAGCCAGCAACTTATAAAGAATGGTTGAGTACTTGGCTGTATGGATGGCTAAGAACTTAAGTGTATTTTTCTTCTGTTTGGCATGTCTTTTTAAAATCTAATGTGATGAATTATTATAGTTAATGAATAAAATTAAGGGTGGATAATCAAATAAAAACAATTTCAATGAGCTCCTACCTTTATAGAGTGAATGGCATATTACAAGAAGGTATTTCAAAAGAGAGGTAAAATTCTTTATAAATAACTAAAATTTCAGATACATTAATGATACAACCAATAATGTCCAGAACAGAGAAGAGGGAACAACTTATTTTCATCAAAAAATAGGAAGTCTTTAAATAACTAGTGATACTATGCCTGGACATTGTGTTATGAAAATACATTTTATCATATGAAGTAAGAGATGTTCCACGAACCAGGTCAGATATGTTTAAAAGGGGGGTCCCTGGGCTGCTAAGAGCAGATATAGGAGGTTAGTGCCATAGTTAAAGACACGGATGTAAATGTAAATGATCAATTGTAAAATTATTATTTGTAAACTGATCTAACTTTTCAGATATGCTCCTACCATGTGATTCAGCAACACTGGGATGACATTACCCTTGTTTTCGTGTTGAGCTCCAAGACTTCTTTTTAGTCACATTCTGGTTAACTCTCTAAATTTCAAATGAAAATTAGTATATATTCTTAAAAAGAAACTTAATTTACACCACAAGTATATGTGAGCTCCTGTCTGCATCACAGAGTCTACTCAGTTGTAAAGTGTGATTATGAACATGCTTGTCTCTTCTGTTTCTTGCCAGCTGTTCAGAAGGTAGGCCCCATGTTAGCAAGTTAGTTAATTTAGAGCTATAATCTAGATGGCATTCTTTACTGCCTCTATTGGGATATCGGAAATCTCAGGTTCTGAGTGGTTAGATTAATTTCAACCCCACGTCTAATGTCAAGCACTATGAGTAAATTCAATCCAATTTATGTGGACCTTAAGAGCAAATTTATTATTAATTGGTTGTCCTGAATCTGTTTATAGTATGGTGAGAGTGTTTTCTGTAACTATATTTGTAAAAGTAATCAAATGATTATTAAACATAAATAGACTATTAGTAATCTACTACCTCAATGTAGATTAAATAGAATCTAAGTGATATAACATTTTTCTTCTTTGGAAAATTATAGATGTTTTCCCTATCCAACCAACTATGTTACAGAAAGCCTTTTTTTTTTTTTTTTAGCTAGAAAACTGTATTTTTATCTGATGGAAATAAAACCATTTGCACTTGATTAAAATACTCAAAATTTAAAATAATTCTTCCCTATTAGGTAAAATTTGAACAATGAATAATCATTTCTAAATGGAAGATACCAATTTTATTGCATCAAGTTGTTTTATATGATCAGTTAATTGAAGAATTACATTGAGGAGATTTCTTCTTAGCAAACAAAAAAGATCTATGTAAGTTCATAATACGAATTCTCAATTTAAAAGGCAGGGTTTAATATAAATGTCTAGATTTGGTTTATATTTTATTATTATGTATATCAGATATGTGTACTTATGATTATATATGTGTGTGTATCAGATATATACATTATTTATATAACTATAACACAGACTATAAATAATGATAATTAAATACAAATTATATGAATAAAGAGATGTATTATGGTTTGCCAGATCAATGCATAGATAAATATGTAGATACATAGATAAACATTTGAATAAGAGCTAGTATGTAGCTAGATGATAGATGATAGATAAATGGGTGATAACTTCACAAGACTACAACTTTATCAATTAAAGTAATCAAGTAATGTTTCAACATTTTATTATAAAAAATCACTTCTAGAAGAATATTGTCTTGTTAAAAGAATTAACATCTGTAGGATCCTACGAGATACCATATTCATAGTTGTCTGTTTCTCGTGGCTTTATAAACACTACAGTATTCTACTGAAGAGAGGAACATGTAAATAGCCTTAGGAGTGTGGGACCAAAATAAATTCTCCAAGGAGAATGCATGTTTGGTTGATCATTACACACAAGGTGCACGGGGGCCCTACAGCATGAAATATGCAAAGCATGAATGCAAATCTGTGATGGAAACTCAACCCCTGCTGAAAATGCAGTGTCCTCACTAAGCCCCTTCCTAAGCAACTCTCACCACCTCTTTCTGAAGCTTGTTAGTTTAGTGCGTTCCTGAAGTTGATTTATTCTGAAAGAACAGCCCTCTACTAAAGAACAGAGAGGATAAAATGTCAGAGGAGTAGCTCAATTGTAGACTTTCAACAATAATCAGTATTCTGTCTTTGAAAGGCATTGCAGTGATGGGTCCTAGTGCTTACCATGGAAACCTGACATTGGGTATGAAGCACTTGCTATGAGGTATACATTGAAAACCTCTTGCTTCAATCCCCAGAGATAACCCTAACCATGAAATCAGGTTATGTTAATTCTATTTCGTGATCATCGTCAGGAAGGACGTGGAGTGTTCCTCTCCTAGCTGGACTCCTCAGACTCATCCGCATGCATTAACCTTCATGGTATTTGTTGAGGTATTCGACTCTTTGTATATCATGAATAATTTCATTAAACATTAAGGATTTACTCACACTGTATCTTTGTGTATTTTTAAATATTTACAATTTGTAATACTGAATAAATATGTAATAGGTAGGTCAGGGTTTCCAGAATTTAATATTGCTTAAACCTGTCATGTATTATAATCTTTTGGGGTTTATATAATATTCAGTCTCTTAATTCAGTGTTAGAGATGTTATCATATGTTGGTGGGAAAATAACAGCCATGTTGGGGCTCTCTAGTCACTAATAATTCCTATTTTGATTTGATTAGCATATAAATTTTTCTAGATTTATGCAGTGTCAGGGGGAAACGTATTAAAAATACTCCTCAGGGTTCCCTTTCTCTTATTTTAATCAGGCAAGAGAGAAAGAATCACCCCATGCATGAAGCCTATCTTCAAATCCTTGACTCTTAACAATTTCCAGCAAAAAAAAATTTGCAAAAGATGGCAACAAAGGAGGCTTTACTTCACACTGTATGAGCAGAAGGTCATTGGGGAAGTAGACCTTACCTTCACTTTGTTATTTCTGAGTGTTTATAATTTAGGGGAGTATTACAGAATGATTCTACTCAATCAGCACAGTGGAGTTCTGCCTTGATCTTCTGATAGACACCAGAGGGTCTCCAGCGTTATGGAGGGCATTCCTCTCTTTTTGCATTCTTAGATGTCACAAAAGCACAGTTTAGGTAATAAAGGAACAGCCCCCAAGAGTTTTTAGCCATTGTTGTTCAGCAAAAGAACGAAACTAAAAAAGTCAGAATCATGCTTAAAGGAATCTAGTTGAGCACTGAAACACCCCCATACTCTACACACAAGAGGAAGTCAGACTGCAACTTGGAAGCAGACAAGCTCGCTCTGAGCTCTGACTAGGCATACATTCATCTCATAAGAAGGGATACTGCCCAGAACTCATACATTGCAAATATATTATGAAGTAGGAATTAATGTCTCTCTAGTGGTGAGTGGGCCATTGTTTAATAAAATACATTAGTTCAAAACATAACAAAAAATCAAGAGATGAAAATAAAATGATAAGCATGCCTAGAATAGCTAAACAGTCAAAAATCCTGCTTACAAAAAGCTTTCTTAAAATAATTTGACATTATAATTATATCAATTGCCCCTTCTTCCCCAAACCTTCCATATACAGTCATCATCTTCTCTTTCAAGTTCATGGCTTCTTTTAATCTGCTTGCTGTTATGTGTTAAAAAATAAATCATACTTATTTTCCTAGTTAGTTTTACATATTTATGTGTTCTTTTGTGATTTATGACTGATTTCAACATTGTCTTCTTCTGCACCTATTTCTATAATCTGGATTTGGTAGCCCGGGAATTTTTTATATCTCTTAAATCATTTTATCATATGAAATAGTTTGATCATATTCTTCCTCCTCCCCAAGTCCCTATCTGCTTCTTTCTATCTCCCTGGCCTCCCAATTTCATGTTCTCTTTCCCTTTCCCTCTAAACCAAATGCCCTCAAACCAAAGAAATAAATAAAAGTCCAAAGCCAAAACAAAAACACAAACAAGAACCCTGATTAAATGAAAAATACCAAAACAAAAATACATTTCCAAAACACTGAATTTATTTTATTTTGGTCAACTATTCTCAGGCATAAAGCCTGTCCTGGAGCACGGTTGATATTCACAATGATACTCCATTGGAGAAAATTAATTTTTCCATTTCCAGTAGACATCAATCACAAATATATTTTTGGTCAGAGATGTGATTTGGTGTCTAATACTCCTTCTCAGTGTTGGAGTTTTATCTGTCTTGCATCTGTACAGGTCTGTCCTAGTCTGTGGGAGTGTATATCAGCACTGTTGTATCTGGAAAATCTTATTTCTTGTAGTCACCCATGATCTCTGGCTCACCCAGTCTCCCAGCCTCCTCTTCTTCATAGAGTTCTGAAATTAGAGAGGAGAGGATTGATGCAGACATCCTACTTAGAGAAAATCTTGTTTAACAATTGTTGCTTCTTTGCTCAAAAATGCCTGAATTCTTTTACATTCTACCATTTAAAATGTGGTTTCTCAACAATTGATAGAATATTATAAAATCTATAACTAAGAATTTCAACATGATACTTTGTTTTCTTTTGTCAAATTAAAATTATATTCATTTGTCTGCCTTTTATTTGAACTATTTGCATCTTGCCGTGTTATATTAAGAATGAAAATTATTTCCTCCTTTTATTATCTTCTGGAAGATTCCTTACTCTTTTCTTCCAATTTCTGTATTTCATCATCTACCAACTGAGGTCTCTAAAATCAATATTAGAGTCCCAGTGCCCCTGAAATTCTGTTACCTTTCAGGAAGACAAGATTGTCCATAAGAATATTAACATGTCAGATTAACCAAATCATCCATCAATCTTGCCTGCACATTAAGAAAACACTTCACAAAAAATTATTTCATGTAATTATGAAGACATAAATCACAATTTTATAATAAAAAAGAAGGTACAAAATTTTAAAGTAAAATGCTGCAATTAGCTGCATAGGGTAAAACCACCCAGGTTCAAACTAGTTCAGCTTTTTCTCCTCATATTCTGAAACTCTACTAAGACTTCATGCTTTCCACTGGATGCAAAAATGAAAGAGACTGCATAGTCCTTACAAGATGAAGTTCCTGATGGATAACTTCAGAGAAGTTGGGAGCTTACATAGAAAGTGGACACTATCTAAAAATTAACAGTGCTTTAGCAGAACAAAAGAAGAGACTTAGACACTGGGAAAGGATAGGAATAGTTGTATTAAGCAAAGAGTGTAACAGAATTGACAAACAGATCAAGAACAACTAGGGGATATAAAGACACCTCAGGAGGTAAGCATCCTGAATATTCTTAACAGACTAGTTTGATAGCTAAGACTTTTTATTGCTATGATGAAACATCATGACCAAAAAGAAAGTTGGGTAGGAAAAGATTTATCTGGCTTGTAGTTCTATAGCATCATTCATCGTAGGATGTAGGACAGACACTCAAATAGGCCAGGAAGCAGGAGTTGATGCAGAGACCATGAATGGGTGCTACTTACTGACTTGCTCTCCATGCCTTGCCCAGCCGCCTCCTCCTCCTCCTCCTCCTCCTCCTCCTCCTCCTCCTCCTCCTCCTCCTCCTCCTCCTCCTCTTCCTCCTCCTCCTCCTCCTAACTTCTTCTTCTTCTTTGTAGAACCCAGGACACCAGCTCAGATACTGTACCACCAACAATAGTTCCTTCGCCATCAATCACTAATTAAGAAAATGTCCTATGGCTGGATTTCAAGGAGGCATCTTCTCAATCGAGGTTGCCTCGTTTCAGATAACTCTGGATTATATTTTATATCAAGTTGATATAAAAGAGTCTAGCATATTAAGGTCCTAGCACCCTTGCTGGACAGCTCACAACTGCCTGTAGGATAAACTTCTCCTCCAGATTACCTGAAAACTCTTCTGGCCTCCACAAAATTTGTCTTTATATACACATATAAACATATATACACATATACCTTTACAGGTAACACACCCCTAAAAATAAAATGAGTATTTTTTTATGGGTAACAAAAAAATCGTCATAGAAAACCTTACAATTTAAAGATAAAGTCATTGATATAAAAAAGAAAAATCTGCTCAAGTAGGTTAAAGGGCACAAGAAATATCAATGGATTTATTTAAGTGATGTAGCAGTTTAATGACACAACAAGAATAAGTATAAAGTAAGTAACAGGAAAAAGAGACAAAAGTACACTTTAACCTGTGTGTAGAAAATCAGGTAGTTTTTAAATGAAAGCTATGTAGTTTTTTTTTCCAATATTAATTTAACAAATACACATTATAAGTGAGTAAATGGGCTGATGAGTTTTTTCAGACAGTACTTGCTGCTAAGCTCAGAAACATGTTTGATTCCCAAGACCCATAGGAAAGAAGGAGATTAGCCACTCCTGCCAGCTTTCTTCTGACTCTCACATGCACATCAGGGATACACACACACATACACACACACACACACACACACACACACACACACACACACACACACAAATAAATAATTGTAAATGTTTTTAGCGAACAGCTATTTGAAATGTAAGCAATTATTAAGAAGTATCAAGGAAAAATTTAGGTTAATATACATATATATATAAACATATATATAAACTATATATACATATATTATATATATACTTTGTAGAAATATAGATAAGTGAGATATAGTAAGGTTCAAAAATAGACACATTCCATATTAAAAGTTAGTATTTGACAAAAGTTTCAGCAAATGAACTGTTGTCTTTTAAAACAATGATGGTGGATAATTCAAGAGTCCATGTAAGACAAGCATAAAATCTGACCTCTATTTGACACCATAAGCCCATTCTAGATGGATTCTGGTTCTGAAAGTGAAACACAAATCAATAGTTCTTCTAGTAGATAATCCAGGGTTTCGTTCTGATATTGACATGGATAAAATTTTCTCAGCAGTACCCATCAAGCATGAACATCTGGGAGAGATATAAATTAAACTACACTGAAGCTGGGGAATTCTCTATATTAGAAAAATGGGAAAGAAGCACACAGAGTGAAGAATATTTTCAGCATGCATAACCAACACAGGACTGTGTTCAAACAAAGCAACGAAAACTTCTAGGAATCAATGAGAGAAAGGAAACAGTAATAAAAACACCTTTACTCACACTTTTTAAAAAGAAAAACCATCAATATAAATAACCTTAGGATTTGACTGGCAGACACTACTGACCAGTGTACCAGCTAATGAGTGTATTTAATTCGTATCCCTAAGTGAATGACCTGAGACCTAACACTACAGTGTATAACCCATTGAAGAGTCCAAACACCGGCATTGTCTCTCAAGCACTGCCAGGTAAGTACTGAGAGATCTTTGCATGTTTTATGCTGCAGTGTTTGTTGGAGGCAAGAAGAAAAGCATGGTCCACATCCACAAAACCCACTTCCTACATGCTCAAGAGAACATTGGCTTCAAAATGGAATTGAAAGGACAAATAACCTAAAAGGATGGTCAGTGTGAACACCAGGAGGCGTAGCTGCAGGTGGCACAGAGACAAGGGAGACATCCCCAAATTCCATTAACATTCTCTAAGAAACAAGGTGCCAACTCTCTGGTGCAGAACGATTGGAAAATGTGACCTCTGAGCCTCTATGGAAAACACAATGCGTGAATGAAAGGCAGGAAATTTTTTTTCTTTTTCTGAGAGAGGGACAAGATCCTGCTAAAAGTTGGCTATGAATCAGCAAAAAATGAAACTCAAATTCACAGTACCTACCAAAGACTAAGGAAATACATTTTTAGGGTCTATTTATCAGCCTTTCCCCAAGGTACCATGCTAAACACTAAGGAGAAACAAAGCTGGACTTTATATTAGAACAACTTAAAATAGTCTTTAGTAATCTTAGGACTAATGTTGAGTATAGACATCTAAATTCTAATAGAAAGTAGACTTTAATTATGGATCAACTCCTAACTACTATAGCATGTTTGTTCTCAGTAATACCTGAGCAAGTGTATAATCTTATTTCTAAACCTGATGTTATCTAGCTCATTTTATATATATATATATATATATATATATATATATATATATATATATATATATATATATCTCCAGAACATATATCATTTATATCCAGAACATAAGAGACACTTAAGATACAAAGAAAACTCTACTAATCAGGACATATCATTCATCAGATCTGTAATAATATGTAACATGGGAGTTGGAATCACAAAGGGAACTTAAGCAAATGTGGGTAAGCAAGAAATCACTCTGACAAGTGGTTTTAGCATAGGAATGGATGCAGTAAGAAGAAGCAGCTGGAGCTGCTAGAGATGAATTCAAGCAATGATAAGAATGGTCTCCTTTGGGCTTCTCAGATGATTCTAGAGAGCAAGAGCACGATTTCGTGAGGAAGGTAGTTTATCAGAAATGGCTCTAAGTTAAATATAAATATAAGTGGAGTAAGGAATGAAAAAGAAAATTTCATGTTTGTCAAACCAGTGATCCAATGGGTCTGTATTGCTTCTCTCAATAGAGGAATGACAAAGTGGATATATTTAAAGAATAGTGACTAGTAACTTCCCAAACCTGATGGGCAATGCAAGAAGAAGACAGAACAAGAAGCCGAAAGTGGAAATAAACTGAATGGAAAAAACAACAACCTGAAATCCTTGGTTAAAACGGAAAATTTGAAGACTAAGAGTATCATTGATATAGTCAGAAAGGGTGGTTCCACATCACTGTACCAAACTGGAAGAAATTCTAGCTGATCGGCAACAGAAATCGCTCAGGCAACACAATAATGGAGTATCAATTTAAAATACCAAAAGCAAAACCTAAAATACAAGCCTAGAATTCTATACAGAATTGCAATATCTTTTAAGAGCTAAGAAATAGACTTTCTGCGCAGCCAAAACTGATGCAATCACTGTTATCAGACTTCCTTTGAGAAATATTCAGGGAAGCATTTCACACTGAGAGAACATAAGTGAGACACGGTTCTAAGGAATATCAAAACAGAAATATTAAAAATAGAATGCTTATTTTTATTAGCTTTAATTTCTCCCCAAGACAACAGGCTGTTCTAGGTTGAACTTTATCACTCTTATGAAAATGGATGGAGCAGAATGGAGAAAAACACTGGGAATACATCCTCATAGACACGACCAGTCAATGAAGAAAATGAAACACAGTGAGGAAGTCAACAACCTGAATAGACACAAAGCAAGAGGATGTTGAAATAGCAATAAAAGCCTGTCAGCTAAAAATATCCAAGGTCAGATGAAGTCAGTCTACAAGACTTTCAAAGAAGAACTGGAGCTAACCCTTCTTAAACTTTTTTTAAAAAAGAGAAACAGAAGAATCATTCTCAAACTCCTTTTCAAATCCAGTAACACTTTAATACCAATAACAGGTAAAAAGACACTACAGCTGAAAGAAAACTACAAGTCAATATCACTGATGAATACAGACCTAAAAGTACCCAAGGAATATATATGTAAGTATAATACAGACATATCTCAAAAAGAGAACCCACCATGACCAAGTTGGTTTTATTCCTCATGTGTAGGGATTGTTCAGCATATTCAAGACAATAATCACAAAATAAAATAATCTCAGGGGATAAAGATAAAGCTTTTGAAAAATTCAACATGTCTTTATGATAAAAGTCATAGAGAATGTAAGGAAACATACCTCAAGACAACAAAAGCAATATAGATGAAACCCATACCAACATCATCCTAAATGGAGAAAAGCTTGAAGCAATCCCACTCAAGTTGGGAATGAAATATGAATACCTACTATCCCCAAGCCAATTCAATATAGTTTTTAAAATACTAAATAAATAAATAGAGAAAGGGAAAATCAAACTATCCTTACTCCCAGATGGCATGATATTGTACATTAGAGATCCCCAAAAATTCAACCTGAAAATTTCTAGAAATGACAACAAATTCAGGTAGATCGTAGAGACCAGAATCAACATTCACAAAACAATATCTTTTCTATACACCAACAACAAACACACACAAAAAAGGAGATCATTGATATAATCTCATTTACAATATCCTTTTAAAAAATCTAGAAATAAAGCTAATAGAAGAAGTGAAATATGTTTACAATGAAACTTAAATCTCTGGAGATAAATTTAAATAAATATTTTTTTAATGTATATGTGTATATAGCTGGCTTCAGACACACCAGAAGAGGGCATCGAATCACATTATAGATGGTTGTGAGTCACCATATGGTTGCTGGGAACTGAACTCAGGACCTCTGGAAGAGCAGTCAGTACTTTTAGCTACTAAGCCATCTCTCCACCTCTCTGGAGATAAATTTAATGGAAGATACTAGAAAGTAGAAAGACATTCCAAGCTCATGGATTGGTAGATTTAATCTTGTGAAAGTACATTTATTAGAAAGATATTTTTTTTCAGATTCAATGCAATCCCACTTAAAATATCCAGTTGATTCTTCACAGAAAAATATACCCTAAACTTCATATGGAAATACAATAGACCCCAGAGAACCCAAACAATCTTAAAACAAAACAAAACAAAGCTAGATGGAATAACAATTGTAGATTTTGAGATGTATTACAGAACCATAGTAACAAAAACAATGTGGTACTGGCACAAAAGCAGACTTATAGATTAATGGAACAAATTTGAAGACTCAAACATGAGTATACATTACTTAAGGACGTTTGATATTTGAGAAAGTTGCCAAAAACATAAGTTGGAGTAAACAAGTTTATAGCAGGCCACATTGGCAACTAGTTAAAGATTCAGTTCCCAACTTTCTTGCTGCTGTGTTCAACCATGTGACTGAGGGATCATCTATGTTTTAGAAGTTTGGGTGTGCTTTCAGGAGCATGCTGCCATGGAGAGAGAGAATATTCAGCCCCTTCCCATGCCTCATCGCCTGTAATAGAAACCAGAGTTGACCATGATGTTTGAGGCTATATAACGGGACCAACAAACAGACCCTGATGTTTTCAGAGACCTGGCTGTCACATGAAATTGTAATGGTTCTCATATTACTTACCTTTGGAAGAAGAACCTCTCTTGTTTAGATCAGTGCTGCCTTACTCTTTTGCCCTTTATTGCAAAATAAAATCTAACAAAATGATCTTTATTTTTTCTTCTTACATATTTTCTTTACAATATTTAGTTTTTTCTTCTTAAATAATACCACGCATAAATGTCCTCATATATGTTTTAATCCTTTATAGTGAACAAAACTCAAACCCTCAGTTCTACTATGCAATAATAATTTCTCTCCTGTTTCACATGCTTCCAGCAATAATACTGAAAATTTTGCCATAGTCCTATGGGTGGGTTTGTAACTCATTTACATTGCATCTAATCTGTGCAGTGTTACTGCAGTGGTCTTTAGGTAAAATGACAAGATGTTCATTAAATTCATATAGTAAATATTTAATTCCACACCAACTTCTCTGTTAAGAATTCAAGTTATCCATGTCCCTGTTCATATATTGATACAGTCATGTTTATTGATTCCCCAGCCCTGTTTATCACTATGACATTAATCCTTATTAAAACTAATGTAGCTTACCAGAAGTCCAATTAAGATCTTTAGGGATAAAAATGAGATTGGGACAATTCTTATTTCTGCTTAAACCAGCTTGTCCATTCCCATTTGTTGGACTTTCCCTATTCATTTGTTAAAACTATTGCCTTTCATTAACTCTGTATAGTAATGTGTCGTTTTGATAGAATACGACCTCAGAAAATCAAATTTGTATTTTTAAAAATTCATTTAGCAAAAATGAAGAAAAACGAGGCCACAAGAAATCAAATGCTGTTATTAATATTATTAATAACAGCAGTCATCTTTGAGAATTTTCTTTGTATCTGGTATTTTAAAGTTTGGTATTCTGTTAACTAAAGATATAACTTCCTGTTACTAAGTGGAAGGCATAGTAACTGTGGAGTTCTCGAGTGAAATAAGAGCAGCATGCTTAGATACAAGGTATTATTCTGTTCAGTTTTTCCCTCCATCAACTCACAGGAAATGAACTCATTAGTCAGTGGTGGTGGGGCTTTGTTATAGTTTTATCCTTAATTAAAATGGGCCCATTTATAATCCCTGTCCAATATTGTGCCTTTCTCATGATTGTATTGCTATATATTTATGTCTGGCTGACACATCCACTTGTTTATAAGAACATCATCAGAAAACACAGATAAGAGTGCATAGCCACCTTATGACAGACCCAGTATCATTACCTAATGGGGATTTTTCCCATTCTCATTATAATCTTACAGGACTGACGATCCATGCAGCCCACTGTTGGTTGGAATAGAAGCATACAACATCATAAATAAGTACAAAGAATTCTGTGTGTTAGAGATGAAAATTTGAAATGTATTTTAATTTGTTATCATAAGAATATGTAAACCATACCAAAATGGTTTATATTTAACAATCATCTATTTCTAATTATTTTATGACTGCTTTTGCTTTGACCTCTGTGATTGAAACTATATAATGAACTACTATGCATAACCAGTTCAGGCATTTGTAAATTTCATTTTCCAACTTTTAGCAAGGCATGGTGGTAGATGCTATTAATCCAATATAGTCAAGAGGCTGAAGCAGAAAGAACACAAGTTCAACGCATGTCAAGGGTGTAGCGTGAGTTTAGTATCAGCCTTGGAACTTTGGTGAGACTGTGCATAGCCAAAGTGAAAAGTGGGGCGTGCTGCGGAAGTGTCTCTGTAGTGTAGTACTTGCTGAGCATGTGTGAGGTTCTAGTTTCTACATCCAGTATCTGGAAAAATAACGCATAGCTTAGAATCTACTACTGTGGGAACATGAGGACCACAGCAGACACTAGAAGCCAGGACGGTATTGTCCTGTGTGGACCTACTGTCAGCTATGTGTGCAGTTTTAATCCTAGACACACTTACATCTCTGCCTGGGTATATACTCTGTGCATGAATATTTATCATGCTGTTTATATGCATGTGTTAATGCACAGAGATATTTATGTACATGTGTTGATGTGCACACATCTATGAATTTTTACACATTAAATGGTGTCCTTATTTCTTGGTTTATTTTTAACTTATATGTTTTTATGTTGTTTCAGTGTTTCTGGAGTCACTGAAAAGTCTTCTTATTTCAAAAAGTATTCACATGTTAATATTTTAAAATAGAATTTTTTACTTTATTTAACTATCCTTTCCCTGATTATTTAGAAAAACTAGTACATGTGCCATGCTGCTCATGGTTTCCATTTTCCTTTACTTTGCTTGGGTTTCAGCATTCTTTGCTTTTCCTATGTTCTCTTTTCATATCATATCAGTGGTACTCACTTCTTAAAGATTTGTTACAAGCCTTTTTGTTTTCTTGAAATTTGGGCCTATTTTTCTTATGCATTTTCCTTTGTTTTGAATATAAGAGACGGGAATAGAGTACTATATCACCAGGCTGTTTGCTCCCTTACTTTGATTGAACTGGACTGTTTAGGTTTTATTTTCTGGGTTCAGCTTTAATAATTTTATATTTATCATGAAAACGATCTATTTTATGAACATTCTCCAACAGGTCTGTGAAAGCAGCCGATAGCAGAGCACCAGACAGTTCCCCACCAGGCCCCTCAGGAATACTGACGTCATCAACTTCACTCTTTGCATGGGGTCTTTGAGCTTGTAATGCAGCTAGGCAGTGCCAGGCAGCTAATGACCAGTTGCTGACCTCAGGTGGGCAGAAGCTTGTGTGTGTGCTCCAGGTCCCTTATGCAACGAGTGGGCTGATGCCCAGGGTGTACTTTGGAGCCATTCTCAGATGACCTTAAGTTTCCTCTCCATGGTGACAGCTCTAATGATAGCCTTTCTTTGTAGATTCTTTTGTCTTTGTTCTACTCATTGTCTTCTAGTGTTCTGAGCCTGAAAAATGAAGTATTCTACTTTGTCTAAAGGTCACCTTGGAACACAACTTTCTTAGCTTTGAAACTGTTTCTGATTATTTCTCACAATCTCTGATTACTTTATAAGCTTAGCACTTTTTCTATTTCCTCTTTTGTCTTATTTGGGTTTCTATTGCAAAGAGAGTATATGAAGACCCAAGCAACTTGTGAAAGAAAGGGGTTATTTAGCTTGCACGTTCATAGCACTCTCCATCATAGAAAGAAGTAGGACTGGAACTCATACAGGGCAGGAACCTAAAGGTAGGAGCAGATGCAGAGGCCTAGAGGGGTCACACTCACTCACTCCATATGACTTGTTCAGATTGCTTTCTTATAGAGCCGTGGTCCATCATCCCAGTGCTGGAATCACCCACAGTGGGTTGGGCCTACCACCATCAATTGCAATTTAAGAAAATGCCTTACAGGCCTTTTACCTACAGTCTGATATTTTAGAATCACGTTCTTTACTTTCTTTCTTTTTAGTGGGGCCTCATAAAGGTCAGCCATGCTAGACTTCTGTCTGAAAGCATAACAAAGTATCATTAATAATGTCAGAGTTTGGTACTTGAACATGTGATGGATTTCAAGTTGCCCAAGTTACTGGTTAGCTGTTTCCTCCGTCTCTGCTCCTTATTCCTGGATTTCTTGTAGACAGCATACATTTTGGGTTGAAATTTTTGTGGAAGCATGGTCTTAATTGAGGTTCCTTCTTCTTTCATGAAGCACAAGTCTAAATAAAGTAATTAGGTTATGTGCAGCTTGGGGACTATGTGCATGTGGGGGGGGGGAGGGGGTTGGCAGGCACATGTCATAGCTCCTGTGTGGAGGTATGAGCACATTTCCATTTGAGGAGTCACTATGCCTTTGCTGAGGTGGGTTTTCTCTTACTGTTTCTACCACTGCAGTGCATCTATAAGTGTATATATAGCTTATTTTTCCATCTGTACATCCTCTCTTAAGGCAAGTAAGATAGAATGGAGACACTTTGCTGAACTTTCTGTTTTTATGTTGTTTTCAGGGATTGAACTCTGGTCATCAGCCTAGCTGAAAGCACTTTACTTACTTACTTACTTATTTATTTATTTATTTATTTATTTATTTATTTATTTATTTATTTATTTATTTACATCCCAAATGTCACATCCCCTCCTGGTCTTCCCTCACAGAAATCCTCTCCCTATCTCCACTCCCCTTCATCTCTGAGAGGGCACCCCCCCACCCACAGTCTGGTGCATCAAGTATGTGCAGAATTAGGCTCATCTGCTCCCACTGAGGCCAGACAAAGCAGTCCTCTACTACATATGTGCCGGGGTGGAGGCAGAACATCTCAGACCAGCCTGAGTATGCTCTTTGGTTGGTGGCTCAGCCTCTGGGAGCTCCCGGGGTTCCAGGTTAGTTGACACTGTTTCTCTTCCTGTAGAGTTGCCATCTTCTTCAGTACCTTCAATATCTCCCCTAACTCTTCCATAGGGGTTCCTGACCTCTGGCCAGCATTTGGCTGTGGGTATCTGCAACTGTCTCAGTCAGCCTTCAAGCAATTTTATCAGTTAAGACATCTTAGCAACCTGGAACTTTTCTCATTGCGTCTATTGCTTGTTTTTTGGCTCAACTTGATTTATAGAAGCTTTTTTTCAGAAAGGATCATGGCCATTACATTGTCGGAAGTCTTGAATGAGAAAGTAGGTTTTTGTTTTGTTTGCTTGCTTTCTTCTGGTTGAAATAGTTCTTGTTTGCTTGTGAGTAAAATTTGTATTGTAATCCTTTATCTGAAAGCTAATTGTTTCTCCATCATTTTACAATATAAATACCACTGTTGGTGCTTAGAGTCTTCCCCCCCTCTTCTCCCTCTCTTTCTCTTCTCTATTAATATACTCAAAGAAGTGTTCTTTGCCTATTCATTAATTTCATGTGGACTGTTACCTGCTCAGAGATCTGTTGCCAATAAATCTGGAATAAATTGTGTTTTGTAATATATTAATTTGGGTATTTTGTAAAGTACGAAAGCCTTAAACCAATGTTATTACTGCCTGCAATATATATATATGTGTGTGTGTTTGTGTGTGTGTGTGTGTGTGTGTGTGTGTGTGTGTGTGTGTGTAATACAATAATATCGGGTCTTCTTGTTAAAAGTAACATCCCTCTCTTTACAAATATTGCACGTGATTGCAAATCCCAGGTTCTGATTAGTGTATGTACCAGTGGGTGAGTATATACAGGGAATTAATTTAGAAGATTTTTCATTTTGTATTATTTGAACAATTGAATGCAAGCATTCGTTCAACTACAGCTAGTACTCTTGTCATTAAAACATGTATTAGAGAACTCCTAGGAATGTTTCCTCATTCTGGATGATAAACCAATATCCCACATATGTTTGTGAACTGAGTCACTTTTCATAATATAGAAATATGCATTGTTGGGTATTGTAAGCTACCCTAGTCATATTATATCCTTGAGACATAAGAGGAGGAACAGCTGACTTAGAGAGCTTGTGGAGAGCTGACTTGTCCGTATTATTTATTGATATGTGCGTGACTCTCTCATATACACCAGGGGACCAAGGTATTGGGTTTATTTTTATAAATGAATTTGATAAATAATTGAACATGGAAGTGGTCCAGGTATTATGTTCTTGCATTTGCAAGTCATTAAGAATTCATGCCTCCATTGACCTGCCAGCTTCTACTTCTATTGCAAAGCACTGGGAGATAGCTAGGAGGAGAATTGGGCTCCTTCTGAATTGTCCTTCTGCTGTGTAAATGTTGACCTGGGGAAGACTCTGGACTCATTTTCATTAGCAATCTAAACACATTTGAAGAGTGGAATAGGGACTGGGCAGCAGACGCATGCTCAGCATGGGTCAGCCACACTCCAGGTCATGGCTACTGGCTGAGAAATAATCAACCTAATGAGGAAGGGCTTGATGTGAGTGTACTAGACTGATCTGTGCTGTTTTCAGGTTCCTAGTGGTCACCAGTTAGAGTCAACTCTGCACTGCTTAATCACCAAGGAATGAGCTGAGCTGCTCATTACCCCTTTCCACCTCTTCTGCATTCATTTTGGTCTATATTTCTGCCCACCTCTTGGGTTGTGGGCAGATAAGAATGCCAGCTAACTTTAATAACAGTGAACACAACCTGGCTTTTAGTTACTTATCAGATGTTTTATACTTAATTATCCAGAAACTAAAATTGAACAGTTTAACATGTTAAAAATGGAGTCAGTTTTTCCAACAGAGTACTTAAAAATAAGTTTTCTTTGTCCTAGAGGCAGGCTACAGGGTCAGCCATGCTAGTGCTCTTTAGGTATGAATGCCATTGTCAGAATGTCTTCATTAATGTTTGAATACCTCATTCATTTATAGAGTGCATTTTGATCATATTCACTCCCATGGTCCTTTCGCCTCTCCAACACTGCAGGCTTCTTCTTCTTCTTCCTAACAATGTACCCTCCCGTGTGTGTGTGTGTGTGTGTGTGTGTGTGTGTGTGTGTGTGTGTGTGTGTATTTCTCTTGATGTGTGAGTATTTCTCTCTCTCTCTCTCTCTCTCTCTCTTTCTGTGTGTGTGTGTGTGTATGTGTGTGTGTTATGTGTGTGTATTTCTCTCTTTCTGTATTTCTGTGTGT
The DNA here is from genome assembly GCA_028551405.1 of Uromys caudimaculatus. Lineage (NCBI taxonomy): Eukaryota > Metazoa > Chordata > Mammalia > Rodentia > Muridae > Uromys > Uromys caudimaculatus. The sequence continues at coordinate 17,154,553 of CM052715.1, read as the reverse complement.
GTGTTATGTGTGTGTATCTCTCTCTCTCTCTCTCTCTCTCTCTCTCTCTCTGTTATGTGTATATATTTCTCTGTCTGTATATGTATGTTATGTGTGTGTATTTCTCTCTCTCTGAATGAGTGAGTTATGTGTATGTATTTCTCTTTCACTCTCTTTGTGTTATGTGTGTTTCTCTGTGTGTCTATGTGTGTGTTGTATCTTTCTCTCTCTTTCTCTCTCTCTCTCTCTCTCTCTCTCTCTCTGTGTGTGTTATGTGTGTGTATCTCTCTCTCTCTCTCTCTCTCTCTCTCTCTCTCTCTCTCTCTGTTATGTGTATGTATTTCTCTGTCTGTATATGTATGTTATGTGTGTGTATTTCTCTCTCTCTGAATGAGTGAGTTATGTGTATGTATTTCTCTTTCACTCTCT
>CM052715.1:17135873-17154045 GCA_028551405.1 Uromys caudimaculatus | reverse complement strand
TTATGTGTGTTTCTCTGTGTGTCTATGTGTGTGTTGTATCTCTCTCTCTCTCTCTCTCTCTCTCTCTCTCTCTCTCTCTCTCTCTCTCTGTGTGTGTGTGTATGTGTGTGTATTTCTCTCTTTCTGTATTTCTCTGTGTGTGTTATGTGTGTGTATCTCTCTCTCTCTCTCTCTCTCTCTCTCTCTCTCTCTCTCTCTCTCTGTGAGTGCTATGTGAGATATTATGATTCTTTGCATTAGCATGATAGATCTTTCTACTGAAACATGGACTACTTACCAATGGTTACATGACTAAATATTGATCTCCCGATGCTCAGTAACCAGTGTCATTCTATAGCTACTTCTTTGGTTTGTAAAATATAGGAAGCCCATAGAAAATCACAGGATATATTATGGGCTACAAATATAAACAAGATCAGCATAGGGGCTATTCCATGAGTAGCAGTAATTATCCTGGATGTCACAAATGGTACAGGGAGAAAGCAGTATCATATCCAGGGCTTTTCACATTATTTGCTAAAGAAAAGAAATGTACTTTACTCACTTCCCAGATAAGAGGTCAGTCCTTTCTCTCCAGACATGTATCTTATTCCTCTGACTTTCTCCATAAAATTTTCTACTGATTTCTAAAAAAAAGGAATGAAATCTTTCTAAGTTTAATTGAATGTCATTTATAACAATTCCCAAGTCATTCCTGGGCCATGGGGGAGCAGGTTGATGCCTTAGGAAGGAATCATCATCAGTGACAGGGTTTAAACAGTCAATCCTTCTTGTCCCTGCAGAAATGTTCTCTAGTCCCGAGCCTTCCCTTTGCCTCTGTTACTGTCTATGTACACCTTAATAAGCCCAAACATCACCACAAGTTCTCTTTAGCTCTATCTTTCTCTTATTGTATTCATAATCCAAGAAGAAAACCACATTTTCCTAAATATTCCTTATTTTGATGACAATTAAAGAGAGGTTTCACATTGCTGAAATCAGCCTGCCTCCTCAGTTCAGTCACAAATGCTACAGTAGAAGGCTCTGTGTTCAAAGTTCAAGCAGATTCAGGTTTGGCGTTGGTGTAAAACACCAGATCAATGTTTCTGTAGAAAAAATGGATCTATTTTATTAATTATTATGTTCTTACTTTTCTCATGCCACCAACCAATATATCTGCCAAAAAGTGATTAGATCAGGAAAGGTTTATTTTGGCTCACAGTTTAAATTGATAAAGTTCTTTATGGTCCCAAAGTAGTGGTGACTGGAGCAAAGGAAAACCCAGTCGGTCACAGTCCGTCCTCAGGCAAACATTTGGAAGAGAGAAACACCTGCACTCAGCTTTGCTTACATCTTGTGATTCACTCAGGCTCAGGAGTGCTATAGCCTATATTCAGAATATGTCTTTCCCCTTCTGTTAGCCTAATCTAGAAATTCTCTCACAGATATGCCCACAGACTTGTTTTTGTGGTAACTGTCATGGTTATTATACATATTTAAATGTACTACACAATGTTCTGATAGACACTTTCATTGTGAGAAAACCAAGCATGTCAGCCCATTTGTTCATATTGTTACCTTGTGTGTGGAAGTACAATTGATCTCAGCAGGACGATGGCATGTGACACATTAACACCACATGGATCCCATCCTGAAGATCGTGTCTCTTGACTTTCCCATTTGTACCTGAAAACATGCACATATTGACATGCATTTCTCTTGTCCTCCCCTTCTCTTGTCATTTAAACTCTTCTTCCTTTCCTTTTTTTTTTTTTTTTTTTTTTTGTTTTTTTTTTGTTTGTTTGTTTTTCGAGAGAGGGTTTCTCTGTGTAGCCCTGGCTGTCCTGGAACTCACTCTGTAGACCAGGTTGGCCTCGAACTCAGAAATCCGCCTGCCTCTGCCTCCCAAGTGCTGGGATTAAAGGCGTGCGCCACCACTACCCGGCTTAAACTCTACTTTCCACCTAGTGTAATTTACTTCTTTAGATCTCACAGAAATGTGATATGGGACATTTTTCTTTCTGTTGTCTGGCTTATTCCATTACATGGTCCCCCAGGTTCTCCATACTATTTCAAATGACAAGGGCTTTCTTCTCAAAGATGAGTAACACTGTGCCATAAACAGGAAATTGAAAAGTAAAGAGAGAAAGAAATCAGTGTGCACACAGTTTTAACAGTCCTTCACCTGCTGATGGACACAATTTTCTGCTCATGATTAATGCTCAGTGTACGTTGGGCAAGTTTGTTTCATCCTATTTCAACTTAGCAAAAGCAGAAGTTACTAAAGCATGTGGACAGCCTAAGAGATACTTCACTGAGAAATTTGACTCTTGTTCCCAAACAACTTGCAGCAACACATTTTCTCTCCATGATATACAAAGAATTCTTTCTCCCCACCAGTGCCCAGGACTTGCACTCTCTCATCCTTTTCAGCTTGGCAATCCAAGCACCTGTGAGTGAGTAAGTGGATAGTTTTATTTCCCTGATAATAATCTCCCTGGTGATAATATCAACCTCCCTCTCTCATCCTCTCTGGTGTACTTGTGTGTACATTTTCATGTATGTGCACATATGTGCAGGTACATGTTAAGCCATTTCTTTAGTCCCAGGATGCTGAATGTCTTTTTAAAATGTAAATCTAATAAAAATCTGAATGTGACTGGTAAAATGTCTATTTGGTTCTTTGCTCATTTTTAATTAGGTTACTATTATTTGCTCTTGAGTGATATAAATACTGCACACAATTTAGAAATTAGACCTTTATCATTTGTATGATTTGTAGTCTTTTGACAGCAGGTAAGTTCACTTTTCATTTCAGTGACTATTTGTGCGGAAGGTTTCCTGTTTCTTTTATCTCCTTCTTATTTTGTCTCCATTGCTTGTTATTTGTATTTGATAGCCAAAAGTTTGTTGCTATGGCCATGGCATTCCCATTCGTTTTGTTCTAAGAGTTCTCTGAGATTTAGAGTGCAAACCTGGTTCTCACATTTTGTTTTTACAGTGCCTAATTCTTTCAGGATACTAAAAGATTATTTAATTTTTTTGTGGCATGTATTATGTACACTACTCTTGTGAGTCAGGTTAACTTTATTAACTGCATGTATCAGGTGCAGAGCCCCGGGGGTGGAAGTTTGGAGCACTTGCCCAAGGTTACAGAGTGAATGCACAGCAGTGCTGGGATGAAAACCCAAGTCCACCTGAGTCAAACCATCACTTCCTACTGGATCCTGCTGGTTCCTGGGCTGAGATGATGCCAAGCTGCTTGTCAGTGAGCCTGGCTTCCTGTTGCTTTGGCATCTTCCCCTCACCTCTCTGCATCCTTTGAGCTTCTATTAGGTCTAAGATTCCATAAATTTTTGGGCTTTATCTCAAACAATATGGATGAGGTTAAAAAAAAATTGAAAACACATTTGCTGCTTTCCAGGATTTTGAGTTTTAGTAGCAGAGCTCAGCGACAGACACAATGGTATTTATAAAGAACAAAGGACACTGCAACTGAATGCAATGGGAATAGCTTGGATGCATGATAAGTAATATTCTACGTTTACTTAAAATTGGTATGTTGTGAAGATGCTTCCTCATGTGACAGCAGCAGTTTGCGGCAGTGTGAGGACCATATATTCCTGATTCTCATTATTATACACAAAATTGAAAATGCCTAAATGGTCTGAGGCATGTACTAGTTGGTGGAATCTCTTGGGAGAGGAACTTTAGCACCATTAAATAGCTCAAAGTATAGCACTTCAGGTGAACCTCCTGTTAAAGGAGCTGCTCATTTAGGTGAGCTAAGCGCACCCTAAGAACAAGCACATAGCAGGCAACTAACATGTCTATCCATGCATCAGGCAGGGACGCAGACTCCGTGCTGCAAGCTAGCATGTTAGACCTCAAATAACCCAGAAATATAACATAATCTTAAAGATACTTAAAATAATATTGACTGGAATACAAATTTGAGCTTGAGTTGTGACAAAAGAGAAATACTAAGTACCTAAGCTGAAGTGAGCAATGAGGAGTGGCTTTCCTGAGAGTTTGATATCACTGAGACATGTGTAAGATGCAGAACATAGAGTTTTTAACACAGAGAGACCAGCTCAGGGGACCCTCTTCATGTGTGTAAAAATAAAAACAAAAAACAACAACCAAAGCAAAACAAAACACAAAACAATAAAACAAACAACAACAAAAAACAAACCCTTTCCGTTCATTGTAGATGTGTAACATTCTCCATTTTTAAAAGGGATTCCAGCATTCCTCATCCAGTAACACAGTATTTCATATAATAATTATGTGTTATAATCACTAAAGTATATAGACATTCCTAAATCTTACCAGAAATAAAGAAATACTCTTTTTAAAAATTGGATTGGAAGAAAAAAGGAATAAAATGTCATCCATAAGTGTTAACATTTCACATTGACAGTATATGATAATTAGTTGCATCTCTATAAAATGCCAACATTTATATTGCATTAACAGAAGTTGGTTTTAAAGGTTATATGTGTGTTTACCTAATTAGTGACAGATAACTTACAGTAGCCTGAATGTCCTTAGCAAACAGAACTGTATTCAAATAGAAATTATGATTATGAGTTTTCTCTAAAATGTACAGTATTTAGAAATCAATTGATAGGCAAAAGGAATAAACAAAATGAGTAATTTAGACCTAGAAATAGTTTGTGGGTGAATCTGATAGTTTGCGATAAACTTGAATTTTATATATTAAGGATTTAAAGTTACACCACTAAATTAAGATTTGAAACATAAAATTCTAAGTTCCTCTCACACCAGTTTGATTTTAACTTACCTATGAATCATAGGACTAAATCTAAATATGAAAGTACACTAGTGTTAGAGAGTAATGAGAGAATTATAGAATAATCTATGACAGACAAAACATGATCCAAAAATGAACGAAGATAGAGAGAGCACTATACACTTTCTTTTAAAAGAAAACAATTGAAAAAGCACCATTTGTTGGAGATGCTGTCTTTTTTCCACTGGGTGGTTTTAGCTCCTTTGTCAAAGATCAAGTGACCCTCAAATGGATGCAGAAAATGTGGTACATTTACACAATGGAGTACTACTCAGCTATTAAAAACAATGACTTAATGAAATTTGCAGGCAAATGGATGGAACTTGAAATTATCATCCTGAGCGAGGTAACTCAGTCACAAGAGAACGAACATGGTATGTACTCACTGATAAGTGGATATTAGCCCAAATGTTCACGTTCGGAGTACCCAAGTTTCACTTCACAGTAACTGCTGGACTGAGAATGAGGTCCCAGATGGAGGAGTTGGAGAAGGGACTGAAGGAGCTGAGGGAGTCTGCAGTCCCATGGAGGGAGCAACAGTATCAACTGGCCTGACACCCCCCCCCCCGTCCTCCTGGAGGTTGGACCACCAACCAAAGAATACACATCGAGGGACCCATGTTTCGAACCACATATGTGGCAGAGGAGGGCCTTGTTGGCAATCAGGGGGAGGAGAGGCCCCAGTAAAGGGGAATGTCAAGGTGGGAATACCGGTGTGAGTGGGCAGGTAGGTGGGAGGTGGAATACCCTCATAGAATTGGGGGAGGGAGAGGGGATAGGTGGTTTCCAAAGAGGAGACCTAGAAAGGGGGAAACATTGGAAATGTATAAAGTATCAAAAAAAAAAAAAAAAAAAAAAAAAAAAAAAAAAGGTGTAGACTTCAGTTAGGTCTTTTTAAATAAAAACAAAAATCTCTTAAAACTTCAAAAAAAGAAAACAATTTCATGAACTAAAATCAGTACTCTTAAAATCTCAAGAAAGAAGAAAATAGGGCAAAGCTTGTTTATCACGTACAGAGTTTAAGTCATGGGAAACACTACCAACAGGAAAGGATAACGAACCATAGGAGAACAAATTTTCCACATGACATTTTGCCTTTTAGAAGATGGACAAAGTCATTGTCCATTCAATTGTTTATATGAAAAGAATAAAAGAAGATTTGATCTGAGTGGACTAGGAATGAAAGCAACCAATTCATAAAGAATTCGAAGGAAGCTCAACAGATTAGAAGGCGTTCAGGGACTAGGAGAACTCACAATTTGGATTGAATGAAGCAATGTCTAAGAAAGGAATGCATCAACAATAAAAACAAAACAAAACAAAAAACATGGTAAAATTAGAACAGATGAACATACTTGATACAACATAGGACACTCCATATGTGAGGACCAGAGAAAAGGATCCACGATGACCATTCTGAAAACTTGCATTCCTCATTTATGGTTATTTAAGCAGTTAATACAGTCAGAAAGCACATGCAGACCTCTTTATAATCATTTATTTTCCATTGGAGTAAATGTTATATAGGAACAATTGTTATTTAGAAATTGTATATTACGAACTGTGTAAGCATCAGAGAATACTGTGTTCTGTTCTAGCTTTTCCCATTTGCATATGTTGATCTGATCCATAAAAGTAGCTCAGTAAACTGAATGGTTCACAGGAACATAGAAGAATAAATGCAGGCATTGGCTATGAAATGCCATGCTTAAGAACAACTTTAATGCAAAATATTTCTCTATGAAAAGTTGGAATATGGAAGAAAGCTATCCTAGCTATGTTCTCATCACTGTGCTCAAATGTCCTGACAGGAGAAATACAGGAAGAAAGGGTTATTTGACTTAATGCTTTAGAGGGGTAAAGTCCATCATGGTGGAAAAGACAGGGCAGGAGGCAGGCTAGGCATAGTGGTAAGAGCAGGAACAGTTGGTCTCAGTCTATGTGCCCTTTCAGGAAGGCTAGAGGGAACATGAAGTGTGGTTAGACTTGTTCTTTTGCAGACTTATCCACGTAATCTACTTTTTCCAGTAAGGCTTCACTACCTAATGCTTCCACAAACATCGCTAAAGTCTGAGAAACAAACTCATACACCTATAAAAAATAATTCACTTTCAAACCACAACAATGACCTTTGTTTTGCTTTCTTTTTCCGGTTTTGTTTGTTTGTTTGTTTTGTTGTTTTTTTAACTGTTGCTAACGGAAAGTTGTAGTTCATAAACAAAAGATTTTTAGCATGGTCTAAGCATGGGTATTAATCATAAAAAGGAGAAAGCCACTTGAGGGAAAACAAAACAAAACAAAACAATGCCAATAGGAACACAAGACATGGGTGTAAGCTACTTGATAGAGGAAGACTTGAAATTCATCTCAGTAGCATACTTTATTTAGTTTTCCGTTGATGCCAGAATCACATTACTTCAAACATTTGGTCTGGGTATTGGTTTAATGAATTAGTTTCACAAGAGTTATTTAGGAATGCGTGATTTAAACTTTGTAGTAATTATTTTTAGAGAATATCTAATCTTGCTCTGAACTGTCAATATAGATCTCTCTCTCTCTCTCTCTCTCTCTCTCTCTCTCTCTCTCTCTCTGTGTGTGTGTTTGTATTTGTGTTATGTACGTGTTTCTTTTTTGCATTCTACCAGCACAATCTGTGAGCTGTCCAAAGACAGAAACCTTTTAATATTTGACCATTTGTACATGCCTTTAAGCTCACAGATTTACTCAAATGTTAGAAACAAAGATGGGGATTTCAGTAATCATCACAACTATCATTGATCATAGAGATGAAATTTTGTTTATGTGTTTGTCATTTCTTTTTTTTTTTAAATATGGAAAAGTGTTTTGTTTGTTTGTTTGTTTTTGCTGTGTTAACCTGCATCTCTGGGATACTCTGCTTGGTTGTAAGATACTGATCTCAGGAAGGAAACCACTACTAAGTTAACAAATCTCTATCCCATGAGTTTTGTGACCAATTTTTTTCCCTAGCTTTATAAAAGGATTGCTTACCAGATCCAAATTCCAGGGTGCACACTAGTTTTTGAAAAAGAAAGGGAAAGACTTAGCAAAGTTATGACACCCCTTTTTCACACCTAAGGAATTATTTCTCCCTATGATTGGTCCTCAGAGCTTGTCAAGAGGAATGAGACATCTCTCCTAGCTATGGGAAAGTTTCCTATTTTATAACTTCCATGCTCTGCAGGGGAAACCAAAACAACAAAGTGACAGGAAACCAAGTATGACATGAAAATCAAATGAGCATAAATCACTGGAATGTGGTTAGGTCAAAGGAATGGCCTGAACTCGAGAGAAGAGACTAAAGTGCAGCTTGTTTAGTGGAGGCCATTGTTGGCTGAGGTACGTGCTCTCATCTATGAAACTTTATTGTGTTGAGTCTGAAGTTATTAGGGGTTGGGATGAGGCCAGAGTGCCCTGCAAGGACAGCCAAACTCCCTGTGGTCTGTTAACTTTCACATCTCTTCTTAAACTGTGTATATGCATATGCATTGCACAGTAGGCTTCATGGTGGATTTCACTCAGCTTATAAACTGTGACTACTTGTTACAGCTTCTTAGAAGCCTGGAAATCTTATCTCTGTGATTTAACTTCCGTCCTAGTCAGAGTTTATTGAAGCTGGAGGGCATTGTTTGACATCCCTGCACACAGAGGGCATCATGACACTGACTCCCCATTACATGGTAAATAAATCTTAAATATTGGGAAGGTTTAGCACACAGTAGCTTTGAAGAGAAATTAAAAAAAAAAAAGAAAAAGAAAAAGAAAAAAACCTCTGGATTTCTGCTGAATTTTAATTACACTTGGCAAAAGGAAAAAAAAAAAAAAACCCTCCCATATTCTGGAAATAAGATTGGATTGTGTTTTAACTAATTTGGGGAAGAAGTAACACTTCAGCACTACAATTTTCTTTATCTTACATTGAAGGGAGTCCTGTACATATTCTACATCCATAAATACATTCAAGGTTCTCAAGGATTCTAATACATCAGTCTGTAGAGGCTGCCACCCACATGGGAAGGCTGCATTCTAATAAACCCTTAGGAAGTTGAAAACTCTGAAGTTGAAAACATATTAAAATCCCCTAAATGAGGCACTAAGTTCTTTGTAACTTATGAACTATGTCACCTTGGGATATGTGACTCTCTGCCTTGACTAACAGTACAGAAATGATAGCTGAGGATAAAGTCAGAATTCAAAACAGGAAGTATTTTTTCTCCTGAGGACAGCCAAACCATCACGAATTAATAAATCCCTAAGAAGTTCTGAAGCTATGTCTTTCACTCTGTCTTTTACAGAGGGGAACAGTTACAAATAATCAGGTCTGGGTCATTGTAATCTTAAGTTATATACAATACAAATACAAATTTGTTAAATTGCCTCATTTTATTACTAAAATTTATTTTTATTATATCTTCATATATGTATATATATAGTTTCTATGCACATATACCTATATATGCATTTAAAGATGTATATATGTATATATAAATGTATATATGTGTGTATATATATGTATATGCACACATATATATCTATTATATATACATTTATATAGATACATTAATATTCATATATATATATATATATATATATATATATATATATATATATATATACACATTGAGGAATTTATGTGAGTGCAGAAGAGGACACTGGGGCAACTAGAACTAGAGTTACAGATGATTGTGCCCTGAAAATTAAACTCGTATCCTCTCTAAGAGCAGAGTGTGTGTGTCTATGTGTGTGTGTGTATGTGTATGTTTGTGTGTGTGTGTGTTTTCTTAACAACTGAACCATCTCTTCAGTCTTCAGATGACCTTTTCAGAAGTTGAAGTATTGTAATAATAAGGACTGTTTGAAATCCTGCCTGGTTATAGAAGATACCCGAAGATAGAAAGATCTCCCATGCTCATGGATTGGCAGCAGTAAAATAGTTAACAAAGGACTCCCTGCAAAGAACAATCTATAGATTCAACAAAATCCTCATCAATCATACTACATATTTATTTAGAGAACTTAATAGGCCATTTCTCAACTTTATATGGAAGAACAGAAAGTTCAGAATAGCTAAAACAATCTTGTATAGCAAAAGAATTTTCGGAGGCATCAATATTCCTGATTTCAAGCTGTACTACAGAGCAATATAAGAAAAACCTCATGGTACTGGAATGAAAATAAACAGGTTGGTCAATGGAATTGAATTGAAGAACCAGAAGTAAATCTACACATTTGATTATTGGCAAAGAAACCAAACACTTTACAATGGAAAAAAACAAAGAATCTTCACCAAATGGTGTTGTTCTAACTGGATGCGTGTATATAGAAGGGTGCAAAGAGATTCACGTCTGTCACCCTGCACAAAACTCAAGTCTAAGTGGATGAGAGACTCCAATGTAAAACTAGATACACTACATTTGTTAGAAAAGAAAGTGGGGAATAGCCTTGAACTTAATGGCACAGGAGACAGGTTCCTAAACTAAACATCAACATCTCTGGAACTAGGATCAGCAATTAATAAGTGGTATCTCATGGTACTGATAAGATTTTTAAGGTAGAGGAGATTTTCAAACAGAAAAAAAAAAAGCAGTCTACAAAACGGGAAATGATTTTCATTGAGTCTTTGTATCTTATTCTTATGAGTACGTTGCTCTAGACTTCTATTCAAAATATGTAATGGTTTATTTTTTTCCCAACTTGACACAAGGTAGAGTCATCTGGGAAGTAGGAATATGAACTGAGGAACTGATCCCTTTGATTGGGCTACAGACAAATCTTTGGAAGAATATTCTTGATTAATGATTAATGTAGGAGGGCTCAGCCCTTTATGAGCGGTACTATTCTGGACATGTGGCTCTGGGTTGTATCAGAGAGCAAACTGAGTAAATCATGACAAGCATGCCAGGAAACAGCATTCCTCCCTGGCCTCTGCTTTGTTCCTGCCTCCAGGTTCCTACCTAGACTTGCCACCATGATGTACTTATAAACCATAATAATAAATAAGCTGTTTCCTCCCTAGGTTGTGCTTGGTTATAGTGTTTACCACAGCAAAATATAACAAGTGAGAACAGGACCCACCCTCACCTCAGTCATAAGATCTCCCTCTGCCATCCATCCAGAAAGGAAAGCCCACCAAGACAATGTAGGAACATTGTCTGTCCTGCATCTGAAGGTTGCCTTGGCCATTGTCCGTATCAGCGGTCTACAAAGACACCATGTAAAAATTCAAATTCTCTGACCTCAGTCTCAGGAAGAAGCCTGGCTAATGAGAAGAGATAAATGCAAATGCTGACCAAGCCCACACGGCCACTGATCTCCATATACTGATCAACAAAACAGTAAAAGTCTGTTACTGTTGATCTTTGCAGCCTTTGGCTTCCATCCCAAGCCTGTCTTGATGTATAAACACAATTACTCAATATAAAATAACCCAACCTTTTTTTAGTGTAGCCCTATAGTGTTTGACTCTATGACCTGTTCTTAAAATGACTCTTAGGGGTTGGCCACATGCGGTATGCAGAGAATATAATTTCCCTTTATTTGTTAAACTTATTTAGGTCATTAACCTGTTTCATAACCCTTTGATCTTCCCCACCACTGGCTTCAGCAACAGAGAGAGAAATAATTGACCCATTGTACAGAACCATCCTAATAAGAAACTTCATAGCTATCTTGGAAGCAGTCTTCCTAGTTGTGTGTCAGCTACCTTGATCAAATGTTTTCTTAATGTCCTACCCCCTAGAGGCAAGTCCAAGGACACAAACTGCCCAAGTACTTCACAAGCTGTTCCACAGTTTTCTACAGCAGAGAAAAATAATCATACATTAAGAGTCCTGAACTGAACCACTGGCCAAGCTTTCTGTATTCAAGAAGAAAGACAATAATTTAAAAACAATGTCATCTATGGCTTTCAAAATTCCTGCTTGAGGAAGTGGCTGAACTGAAAAGGGTATAAGCATTATAAAGAGCCAGTGGTAGAGCCAGTGGTGTCTATAGATGCTGAATCAACAGTGGGAGGCCAGAGAACTCTAGTCCATAGTGGGTGCTAGACCTTTCCTTTTTAAACTCTAAAGACATGCAAAGTTACTTTCAAAGTGTTCACACAAAGAAGTTAGTAAAAGCAAAGTATTTTCTTAAATTTTCTGAGTCTGTCCACTGCATTCTGTGTAGGCAGTACAAGTGAAGTCCTTTGCTACTCCAGAGTGGTGAATAAACGTTTGCTCTGTAAACATATTTGTGTCTTTCTAGAAAGTGTGAACCATTGCAAGATTTGGTGCATTCATTTCTCAAATGTTGAAGATGTAGAGAATTCACTGAGTCTCACTGCACAGAGTTCTATGCCTGCAGAATCATCATGTTCATCACCATTAAGCGTGTTATAAATATCCACCCCAAGAATGGAGAGAGTTTAATCAGGAATGGTTTTTGCTTGCAAATATAGTTCTGAAAACCAGAACCCATGAAAGAAAGGTCTGAGGTCATAGCTCATTTCTACAATCTTAGTGCTGAGAAGGCATAGACAGAAGAAACCCTTGCGTTTCTTGATAAGCCATCCCACCTCAGTTTCATGCCAATGAAAGACCTTGTCTTAAAATAGGAAGATGCACGGCACCTAAATAGCAGCAGCTGAAATTGTCCTTCTGGCTCCTTGGTGAATGTCCAAGCACACATACATATAGTGGTTGCTGCCATCCGACCAGTCAGGGCAGAAACACTGGGACTGCTCTTTTATAACCTTAGCTCAGAATCCAATCTGCTTCAGCAAAACATTACAATCTACCCTCCTGTGTCCGTCCACTGTGCTGACACCTCGGGTAACTTCCAAGTTGATAAGGACTTCAAAATACTGTTCTGGTCCAGTCAGCACTATCAGTTGTCCCTTATCCCCAGAGAAATTGGGATAAAGGTATTTGTAAGGAAGGTGTGTATGTTGCATGAGGTCTTCCTGTGTTCCTATAGCCATGGTGACATTGAATTTATCACAGCGAATATATTACATCTAATTAGTATTCAGCTACTCTGAATTTTCATGAATTTAGCCCTCAACCAATTTGAATTTTAAAAGTCTACATTTTTTACCTATGCCTTTCTTGAGTTCCTAGATAATGACCAGATATTGGGCTCTGAGGCTTACCAAGACACTTTTTACTTACTCTAGGGTTCTATAAACCATCTGTCATGAAGGAACTAGCGAGGCAGAATCTCACAGCTACCTTTAAGGGCACTTCAGGGTGGCTGCTGCACTTGAGCTGTCCATAGGCCATGAAGCAGCCCCATCCTTTTGTCTGGGGAGAGTTTTTATGAGCCTGGCTCCATTCAGATTGCTGGTTGCTAATAGCTTATGAGACCCTGGAAATTGGAGGCTGAAGAAAGTTAGAGAGGAACATGGAGCTTTTCACAGATTCTATTATCTGTTCACCTTCAGGAAGGAAGAAGGGATTTCCAGCGATTTCAAAGCCACAAAAGTTCATTTTCCAATGGCAAGGTGGAGTATGTGTGTACTCATTTGTTTCTAGCAAAAGGAAAAAGGAAAAATAACTGCAAACCTGTACTAAAAAGACTTTAGTAAGAGAAGGTAATGAACTACATATGGCACAAAGGCAGAAGGGGAGAGGACTGTCACAAGGAAGGAAGGTGGCCTGGGGGAGGGTTGTGAGGAATGGGTGAGGAATATAGCATGATGAGATGACATTTATCTATACTCATTTAACGCAATTTTTAAAGGGAGTGCTTAGTTCTCTTCTGTGTGCTAGTTCAGCATACTCTTCACCTTTCATGTCTTCTTACAAGCCACATGGACCTCCTAAATGTCCTGGTATCCAGCACTTCTACTTCAACTGTACCATAGTTAGTTCTAGATTCTCTCTTATTTACTTCTTCTCAGATGGATAAATGTTTTCCTTTATTCCAGTAGCCATTTTTTTAAAATCTTTCATATATATTTATACATATATATATATATATATATATATATATATATATATATATATATATATATTCACACACACACACATATGGTTACAGAATCCACTTACTAAGGTAATAGTCTGCAAATATGAGACTATCAAGAGAACTAGTCAGGGTGTCTGATTGTCACTGCAGGGGTTCTCCTTCGAGAAGGTGACATTTGACCTGGGATCTGAGGACTGAGAACAAGTCAGCTATGCAGAAAGACACCATGGCAATAGTCTGCAAATATGAGACTATCCAGAGAAGTAGTCAGAGTGTCTGACAGTCATTGCAGGGAGAATCCTCCTCCTAGCAAAGAGGGCTTCTCTTTCCAGAAGGTGACCTTTAACTTGGAATCTGAGGACTGAGAAAGTGTCAGCTCTAGAGAAAGACACATGGAGTCAAAAACTAAGAATGAGGTCAAGACTGTGGGGCAGCAAGTCAAGTAAGACAGTTGGGTGGGACAGGGTGTGTGCTTCGCAACAGAGAGGAAACAAGACAGAGAGGTGTGAATGGAGGTCCCTATTGCAGGCTACAGTCCAGGCTGCAGGTCTCACAGGATGTGCTTGTGAAAACTGCCAAAATACTTACAGCTCTGGCATACGTGGACTGAAAGGTTCTTCTGGCAGAAGATGGCTGACAAAGTGGCAATGGGCAGAAGCTTGAGACCTGTTAGAAGCTTTAAGCAAGAGTGCAGATGAAGCACAAAGTGCCACCGACATGGCGGGGCAGATCTCTTAGAGCTGTAGAGATGTATGTCCCCTTTATTTCAGAAATTGGCTTGAGAAACCTGGGCGATGGGTTTGCTGCTCTACAGTAAAATGGGTGAGTTATGTGCCCATAGCATTAGCTGTTTAGAGGAAGACTCTTTACAACTGAACTGCCTCAACTCAGCTGGATGCATTGCTAATGGTGCAATTCTATTTAGGGCATATTAGGGCAGGTGTCCTTTATAATCCCTCAAATAACAACTCAGCATGGACCAAGGCCCCATTTAATGCTCAGTAACTCACTTAACCAAATCCAGACTGTCCTTCTTCTGTGTGGCAGACAGAGGCTAATTATGCTCGTGGATGATTGCCTATTCGCGGAGAAATAAATCGCAAAATGCCAGATTACAAAACGATGGGACAGAGAGAGCTTTTTAAAATCACACTATAAAACAAGGAACAAATTTTGTTTTACGTTTGTTTGGTGCACCAGGCTAGTCCTAGTAGAGCTTCTTGTTGGCCTTCAGGGTCTTTCTTTCCTCCTCCACCTCTGTGGCCAGTCTATGACTATGGATGTACCCAGTTGGGCATCGGCTTGCTCAGAAAGAATCAAACCTTGTTAACTTCAGTTGACCTTCCTATCACTTTCAAAATAACCACAGTAACAACAGCAGTTGTGGTAACAGCAGTGATAAGCAACCCCTGCCCTGGCCTGCCTTCCCTCCCTTTTATTTCACTCTCCTCTGATGGCAGTGAACGCAAAGGACAAGTCTGTCATTAACTATTTGCAAATGATCACTTATTCACAGCAGCTGTTTGCTAGCCCGATGGCCATGCCAAGCACAGCTGCTCAGATGCACCAGCCCAGTCTAGCTGGGCAGCTCCCCACACATCTGCAACTTCCCCCAATTGCCTCAGGAAGAACCAGGCTACTGAACCCCAAGCTAGCAGAATATGCATGACTTTCTACAACTGCAGGCTTCCCTTATCTCTGCTTTTCCTGCTTTTAGCATCACATGGGGAGACAGGGTGACAGGTTGACAGGTGCTAAACCAGTAGCCTTCCCTCCTGTAGATGCTGCTGCAGGAAGGACAGAGGGTAGAGAACCCTGGCCAGGTTTCAGACTAGTTACTGAGAAAATCAGCACAACTACAACCGCTGCCTGGGTCCTCTGCATTTTAAAAAAAGCAACCTGCTTTGTGCTTCCACTTATTAATTTTCACCAGCTTCTAAAGGTCAATGACCTGGCAAGGCGAGATTTACAAATAACAGGTGCAGAGCTTCCACTGTCTGCCTCCATGGGACATCTCTCTGTCACTTTTATTTACTGAATCAATCCACCAGTGTCCAGCAGGAGAACAACAGCTAAATGGCCATTAATTGTGGGCTGATGTGCACATGAAACAAACCTCCAAAGGGACTGTGAACCTTTGTTCCTCCCCCGCCTCCTGCTCTCACTGCGGGATCAGTAGTAAATCATACTGAAACTCATCCCCTTATTAAAAACTTACCCTGAGGGCCGTCTCAGGAGAGCTAGGCTAACCCCTTGCCATCCTTTCCCTCCCGATCCTCTCCGTTCTTCCACCTGTCCCTCTTTCCCTTCCTTTCTTTGTTTCATTTTGATTAATCTTTTTCATCTTTCCTTTTGTGGTTTTTCTATCTCTTTTTGGTCTCTCTCATCGATGTGTGTTTATCCCCAGAGATATTCTACTAGTTATGTCAGGTCCCAGGCAACATGATTTTCTGTTTTTTTCTCCCCTATGCATATATAGGTGTGAGCATGCCTACAGCTGATAATTCTATGCAAGACAAAAAGAAAAAAAAGAAAGAAAATTCTCCCCAAAAGGACTAATTCCCCCTTTCCCCTTTCTTTCATTATTCTCTAGTAAAGCTCTTTAACTCCTTAGAGTGCAAAAGGAGCTTAATTAAAGTGTAAGAGGGAATTTTTAAAATAAGCAATAGACAAAGAAGAAATCCGATGAATGTGTGCTCTTCGGAAAGCCCCAGGGAACATAATTTGACTCTGGTATTATGTCTAGAACATGCAGTCTATGCTAGCTTGGCCACTGGCAGCTAGTCATTGATTCAATTTGGGTCAGGGGCCACAAGATAGGCAGACTCACATTTAGAATTAAGTCCCTCTACTGGTCTCTACAAGATTCCAGTCCATAGTAGATTATAATAATTTTTATATCAAGTATAATCTTTTCCCTTCTCCTTTGTAAATGATGCGTGTTTCATATTAGTTGTTCATCTACATTTTTATATCAATAATAATTTTCTGTAGTTTTGGGAAGACTGAATTTCAAGAAGGACTCAGTTGATTGGATGGAACAGACGCCATTAAAGATATCATCAATGAAGACATTTCCTCAACCAGGCAATAGTTAACAGAAGAGGGAAAGATGGACAGGAGAAAATCTTTCTTATTCTACAGCTGGCCTAACGAAGAGTCTTAGCCTAAGTTCCCGTAACCTGTATGCAGAGTTGAGGAAAAAAATCTATACAAGTCGTATTTGTTCTGATTCCATCCCCACTGGCTTACCAGTAATTGGCATCACTGTAGGCCCATGACACAGTAGAAAGTGATCCACAAGGATACAGCTACACTTACTTTCAGACATCTAGTGAAATATTGATGACTGAGAATATTCACAGATGAGAGTTCTTTGTCTTTCAAAATTCCAGGATACTAGAAAAATAACAGGTGTTTAAAAATGAATATCAGAAATAATTGATTAATGTTGCTTCCCTCATAATATGTGTAAAATATTTTGTATGAAGAATGATGTAGTTCTGGAATGCAATTTTTATTCAGGATTCATAATTCAACTCTTCCATGCTGGAGAGAATCTGGTTGTGTTAAACATTCATTAATCTGTTCAAGAAACACAAACTTTACATGGTGTGTATAGTTATAACAGAAAACAGGGACTAACATGGTCTCTCCCTCTATCAAGCTAAGTAAGATCTTGAAAAGTAAAACCATCTCTACAAATTCGGAAAAGGCCAAGGCTTGAGGCAGCATAACTGAGTTTGAACTTCTGGAGCAGAGGAGGTGGTCTCCAATATTGCTTCCCTCTGTGGGTTGTGGGGTATCCCAGCATTATAGCTGTAACCAAAACATTTTGCTTTCCTCTTTGAGTACTTGTTATAGACAGAATGTTACCCCCTTAGAAACAGCATTACTTTATTCCAACAGGCTTCTTGTTGCCATGATGTTAAAAATTTGTGATCAATTTCATGAGGTCCCATTTGTCGATTCTTGATCTTAGAGCATAAGCCATTGGTGTTGTGTTCAGGAACTTTTACCCTGTACCCAGGTGTTTGAGACTTTACCCCATTTTCTCTTCTATTAGATTCAGTGTATCTGGTTTTATGTGGAGATCTTTGATCCACTTGGACTTGAGCTTTGTACAGGGAGATAGGAATGGATCAATTCTCATTCTTCTACATGTAGACGGCCAGTTGACCCAGCACCATTTGTTGAAAATGCTGTCTTTTTAGCACTGGGTGGTTTTAGCTCCTTTGTCAAAGATCAAGTGACCATAGGTGTGTGGGTTCATTTCTGGGTCTTCAATTCTATTCCATTGATCTACCTGCCTGTCACTGTACCAATACCATGCAGTTTTTATCACTATTGCTCTGTAGTACAGCTTGAGGTCAGGAATGCTGATTCCCCCAGAAGTTCTTTTGTTGTTGA
>CM052715.1:17115445-17135373 GCA_028551405.1 Uromys caudimaculatus | reverse complement strand
TTTTGAGTTAATTTTGTATCCGGCCACTTTGCTGAAGTTGTTTATCAGCTGCAGGAGTTCTCTGGTTTTTTTTTATTTTATTTTATTTTATTTTATTTTATTTTATTTTATTTTATTTTATTTTATTTTATTTTATTTTTATTTTTTGTGGATTTCCCCTAAACGTTTCTGTGGGCAAATAACAATACACTATTATTTTTCACTGATTCCAAGCATGCAGAACTGAATATTTTAACCATACAGAACCTTGGCAACCTGATGCTTGATAGGATCCCTCCGCCCCAGTCCGATCATGGTCTCTTTTAGTTTTACTTTTCTTGTTGCCTATTTGTTTGCTCTTTGCCTAAATACAAACAAGCAAACAAAGAAAAGTCAATATGAGTGAAAATATTTACAATTCTATGAAGATATATGAGAAAGTAAAAATAGAAGAGTTGAGATTTACAAAACAGATAAAATATCAAGTTGAGGTTAGATTTTGACATGTTTCTAAAAAATATAACTAAAGATATTCGAGGAAAAACCACTAAATACCACAGAGAAAGGGCAGTTGTAGTTATATAGGGGAAAAATGGTTTGACTCTCAAGACTTTGCTGTGTAGGCATTTGCTTTACTTGTGGATTATATTTCTGCCCCCTCTGGAGTGTCAGTTGCTGTAGGGAGAGAAACAATGTATGCCCATTGCTTCCTTTTCTTTTTATCTTTAATATATTCTTATTTTTTCAAATTAATATACATCATTTCCCTCTTCCCTTTCCTCCCTCTGATCCTTTACATGTACTCTCTCCCTCCTCCTTTTCAAGTTCATGGCCTCCTTTCTGATTATTTTCAGTTGTTAATATATATATATCTATATGTTTATATTCATATATATATTATAGAGTATATATGTATACAAACTGTATATATAATTTATCCATATATTTATACATTTTTCAGTCTGTATAATATAACTTATACATATATAATTTCAAGGCTGATCACTTGGTATTGGACAACCAATAGTGAGCCTCTTCCCTGAGTGATTCTTTATTCCTCTCTTCATGATCCTCAGAAAAATTTAGCTCTTAGCCCTCATCAAAGCAACTTTTCTTTTCAAACAATAGAGATTATCACAGAAAGAAACAGATTAAAATCAGAGCACAAATGATCTTCTGATGCCCAGTCATAAATGATACACCCACAGCCCGACCCATGAACCAAAGGCGAGGGAACGTTGTAGAAGAAGATGTAGGAATAGTGTAATAGCTAGAAGAATACTCTGTCTGCTGTAACATTATGTCTTCTTGAGATGATAGAGCAGCTACGTACATGAAATACGACAACCTGGCTGGATAAACAGGACCTAGACAAAGATGAAACGAACATACCTGCTAACATAGAAGGGAGAAATATTAGGGTCTCTACTCTAGACAAGGAATTAAGTTCTGGTGGGTTTCTAGATGAGCACAGTGAGGCGAAAACAGAGACAGAGGAGAGAAGTTAAGAAAAGGAGGAACAGAGTGAGATGGAGTATGAATGAGGGAGGGAGGGAGGGAGGGAGGGAGGGAGGGAGGGAGGGAGGGAGCAATTGAGTGAGCTGAGTGAGTGAGTGAGTGAGTGAGTGAGCATAATATAGCAAGAGAGTCATTTGCAAGCTCTGGACTCCAACACATGTGTTCTGAGAACTAAGGAAGCAGGGGGATCTTTAGTGTTATCCAAGGAGAATAATTTCCTGCTGGCAGTCTCTGGCCTAGAACAAGACAATGACCATGTAGTTTTACTTAGAGAACACAAATGAAAGAACAGCCTTCAAAGGTAGTTTTGAGGGCAAGAGATAGGAGATGCAGAAAATGGCAGAATCCCTGAGTGACTTAAGGAATGTAGAAGAAAGATTTTTTGAATAGTAAGACACAGTTAAAGAAGGGAAAAGCAGAGGGAACAGTATCATTAGGGATGCACAGAGATCTTACAAGGTTTGTCAACTTACAGCAAATGAAAATTGCCAGGGTCCAGCCTCGACACAGGGACACAGGATTGGAGTTCTCACCTGGAAGCAGGGATATCTGGAAGGCGCATAATAAATATACACAGACTACTTTTTTGGGTACAAGCTCACAGGCAATTTTTCAAGGCTTAAAGTTTCTCTCTCTCTCCCTCCCCCCCTTTCTTTCTCTCTCCCCTTCTCCACTCTCTCTTTCTCTCTCCCTCCCCCCTCTCTTTCTCTCTCCCCCTCTCTCTCCTCTCTCTCTCTTTCTCTCTCCCTCCCCCTCTCTCTCCCTCACTCTCTCTTTCTCTCGCTTCTTCACTCGCAGCTTGAGGCTGTACACACGCTGCATCCTTCTGCGCACTCTGCTTTTCTCCTGTGCACTTTTCTTCTCTTGACCTCTCACACTCCTACACACCTCTGTGCGTTCCCCTTTCACTCTCACACACACTCTTCATACACATCTCATATGCACTCCTCTTTCACTCATACACACACACTCCGTATACACTTCTAAGGATAAATGACGTGGGCAAAGCTGCCAGGCAGTGGCCAGAAAGAATCAAGTTAACCCTTAACTCAGGAGTTCTGCTAGCTTTCTGCTTCTGCACATTGTACAAAATGACTCTCCTAAGAGTCCCAGTGATTTGGCTTAGTTTTACTAGTAGATAATTTTATGTATTCTATACTTTCTTAATCCAGGAACCACTTCCAATGTTGTGCAAATCTTATTTCATAACTTCAATAGTTATTTTCCTTTCTTGGGGTTCCAATGTTGGCTCTATTTCATTTTCTAATAATTTCTTCAAACTTTCTTTGCAAGTCAAGCATTAATCTGGCAGTACCATTGTGCAGTTATTGCATTGTTTCTAAGATGAGAGCGCACAGCATACACCTGGGCCCTACGACTGTGCTGTGCTATGCTCCTATGCCTCAATTTTTAATTGTTTAAGACTCATCACATCAAGGAACATCTAGTTACACAGAATTTACCAGAGCAGAAGGAGAAAGAAATAGGAAAGTCAGATATAATAGAATAATTATGCACACCAAGGCCAACTGAAAAGTAGTCACACATAAGTGAAATCTATACAGCCGTTGTCCAGGGCTAAGGTTAGGAGAAATGGGAACAACTGTTTTTACAAAGAGCTGCCATGGGCTACTGAGATGTCTCCATCCTGGCCTACTATAGGAAGTCCCTTATTTCAGATGGCGGGTCCCCTGGAGGGTTGTCTCTCCTCTTCTCAGGGTCCCAGACGCCATCCTTTTTTAAAAAGGAGCTGCCACAGACTTCTGAGCTGTCTCCATCCTGGCCTACTGCAGGCAGTCCTTGTCATTGTGTGCTGTCCCCAGCATCTCCCCTTTTTGTTTAAGAAGTTTATGGTGCAGGCATCCACAGTTAAGGCAGAGAGTGAGCGTTGAATTAAGGAGATGGCAACTGGAAAAATAATGAAATAATATATTGAGGGTAAAATGCAAGATGGCAGATGTAATCATTGAATAGAGAAACAGATACTTTGTTTAGCAGCAGTGTTCAGTAAGGGGCCCTATGAACTCTGATGCAGGATGAAGAGGAAAGCATGGCTGCTCAGAGATGGAACAGCTTTCTGATCTGGAAGACCACCAACTGCACCATCATACTCATCTTCTCCATCCTCACTATCTTCTCAACAGTAACCCAGCCAGTGTTACTCTGTGTCTTTCAATGACTTAGCATACAGCATTAATTCCTCTCTTACAACATTACATTTCAGACTATCAATAAATAGCATTCCCTACTTGACAGGAAAGAAAAGAGATCAAAGCTATGAGCCCATCTCCTGATGATTCTCCACAGTCCCTTAACATATAATTATGTATGCTTCCGATAAAAGCACACCCATATATATCTGTCATTCATGCAGTTTTGACTTCCAATTAGTGGTTGGACTTTAAAATCTGTACATGTTGGTATGATGAGAAAAACAGAGCAGAATGATAGAAGTCATTGCCAAGTCTAAAATTCTACTTCAATTTAAGGATGCTTTTTATACATACTCTGTTCCCTGTAGAAATTATTTTATTTTTGTAGAAATCAGTAAATATTATTAAAATAGTCCTAAATACAATTTGAACATTTGAGAGTACAATATCCAGAAGCTAATCACAGTTCACTATCCTGTAACAGAAATGTGGGAGAGGACAAGCAAACCACTAATGATCATAAATAAATGTCAGAAACTCCAAGGGGACTTTAGAGAGGGGAGGGTATTATATTTGAGACAGGGTTGAGGACCAGTAATTAATTGAAAAAGAAGGATGAGGAGAAATGGGAGCGCTCTCTATGTGCAAAGTAAGGCTGTAGAAATTGTCTCATTGATGTATGTTTGCCTAGCTTTTCAGAAAAGGATCAGTGATGAGTATCCTGCAGCCATGCACTCACAGTCAATAGTGATCGCTCATTGCAGGTGAAATTATTTGGAAAGAGTATGAGACTTGTCAAAGCAATACCTGATCCTCTGTTTCTTCCTTAGTATTAATTATGCACAGAACCTTTATAGGGCACATTGTTTTAAAAATCTTGCTTTATATTTTTAATTGAGTAAAAAAAAATGTTCATCTAGGTTCTCATAATGTCATCTCTTAATGTCAGTATCTAACCTTCTAATCCATCGAAGCAGTTTTCATCTCTGAATCCTAAGGATGACTACATGATTGTTCAGTCCAGGTGTTAGAATAATTGTGATAAATTAAATGAATACTGAATGCTCCATGGCCTCCGCCTGTGCGATAGGCTGCTTTTCTCATAGAGGTTGAAGAAACAACCCACCCACGGACCAACTTCCATTGCTGAAGGTATTTCTGACAAGAACATTTTATCAAACTTTAAAAGGCAAGTAAATTATAAATTTAGAAACTATGTTTTGTCTTCTGGTATCAAAAACAACATTGCAAGGCACAATCAAGACTTTCACAATAGCTGGGCGGTGGTGGCGTATGCCTTTAATCCCAGCACTCTGGAGGCAGAGGCAGGCAGATTTCTGAGTTCGAGGCCAGTCTGGTCTACAGAGTGAGTTCCAGGACAGCCAGGGCTACACAGAGAAACCCTGTCTCGAAAAAAACCAAACAACAACAACAAAAAAAAAAGACTTTCACAATGGTACATGGAAGTATGTTGGAGAATTTCTTTGACTTTGTTGGTTGTACTCCCTATTTTAAATGTAGACCAGTTCAGGATATCTCAAGAAAAAGAATGTAAATTATTCTTGTTCATAATAGAAAAGGAACAATAAGTAAATAATGAAGGAACCTATGTAGATTGCATGAAGGATTGCCACTAAATTTTTTCTCATTATGGCACTGTCTTTTTTTTCTGTATCTAATTCATGTTTTCTCCTCTTGGTCTTATATGCTTATTTTTCTTTTTTGATTCTGTCTTATCAATGCGTATTTTTAATGACTGTCAAGACATATGGGTCTAATATTAAATCAAATATTTTAGTTCAAGCCCTTACCATCTAATGGTCATTATCTTTTCCCATAATTCAATAGTCTGAGTTTATCCATGACATACATAGGTTTCACTTCATCGTATTTTTCCTTTCAAGAAATATCTACTGGGGTACTTGGCCATTCTTTTTTACAGAATCAGTCACAGAATGTAATTTATGGAGACATTTCTTGATGGACTGTCACAGGATGAATGAGTCATCAGCTTTTGATGCAAAGTCAACTGGACAAGTGGAGAATCCCAAAGGTGGGAAAACACTTGTCATCAATGAAGATGAGCAACAATATCCAACAGCTAGGAAAAAAGCCAAGTACCTGTTCAACACAAAAATTAGTAGTAGAGAATCATTGCACGAAAGGACCGCATGAAATATTGAGAGATCCCTTTGAATAACTGATTAATTGATAATTCCCTATGAGTATCCTGGTCCTACTTGTCTTTGTTCCAATCACAGTATAATTGATAATTCCCTATGAGTATCCTGGTCCTACTTGTCTTTGTTCCAATCACAGTATCATACATAACAAAATTTATTCACTAGTGTGGCAGTTATGTGTTGAGAGCTTAATACAAACTTATCATTTCCTATCATAGTTTATTTCTCTGTTGAGTTTATCCAGGAATAACTGCTGATCCTATGGGGAGTCTTTTGCTTATGATAGAATAATATTGTGAGCAAGAAGAGCAAGAAGAGAAAATCAGCTTACCTTGAACTGTGTATCCTGACTTTCCTCTCTCACCCTTCCCTTACTCTTTTCCTTTTAACCATTACTAATACCAGTATCACTCCTGGACTATGGAGGCAATTAAGAACAGTCTCCCACAAAAGAAAAAATTCAACCAAATGTGTGTCTTTTGTTATCTGTGATTGGGACCTCTACATTTTCTCACTAGGAGCCTATCTTTGGTAAAACTAGGGTGATTTAAAGGTGGAAATGTAGATAAGGGAATGCTTATAAATGTATCCTTTAGAATTCCAACCAAAAGATAGATCTGCATTTGAAATTGTGCCATTGAATTTGAAGAAAATTATACACATACTTGCATTAATTTTACTTCCTGCCGCTGCAATGGAATATCCTGAATAAAAAACATTCAACTTACAGGAGAAAGGATTTGTATGTCTCATTATTATAGGTTACAGTCCTTCATGGAAGGGAATCAAGGCGTTAGGAATTTTAAACTGCTAGTCACACCAAACTGACAGTCAAAAGCAGAGCTCAATGGATTGATGCATACATGTTATTCCTCTTCTCACTTTCTCTGCTCTTATATAGTACAGAATCACCTGCTTAAGGACTGGTATCCCTTATAGTAGGTGTGTCTCCATATCTCAATTCATATCAGTAAGGTATTCCCCTTAGGGACAGCCAGAGGCCAAGCCAATCTAGATATGACAATTCCTCATTGACATTCTCTAACAAATGACTCCAGACTGTGCCAAGTTAACAGTTAACACTAATGTTCAAAATATTTATGGGGAAAGTACTAAAAAAGTAAAGAGTGAGTTTACTTCTGGATGTATATATTGCTATATGGCCTTGTAACTGCTGAAAATCCTTTGTTCACAAAAAATGCTTCTTTTCTAGAAGGTAGATGAAGGAGACTTTGAGAGCTGATTACTGCTGTACATGATCCTGAAGAATGAATAGAAATTAGACAGTCACAGTGTATGTGACCAGGTATACTAAACAGGTTGAATGCCAAGGGAGAGGCAAGGAGTAGCCAGTGTCTTGAACAGTTTATGGTACATAAAAGACAGTTAAGCTTAACTGAATGAGGATTTTATTAATGGGGAGTCAAAGTTAAGGTATTAGAGCCTGTAGTATTTCTGAGATAGAAAGAACAAGGCTATTATTTTCCCTATCAGGAAGGATACAGGGGAAATGTGTAAGATGAACATCACTTGGCAGTGACCAGATGTAGATATAGTCAGGAAACCAGAGAAGAGATGCAGTAGACAGAAATGATAAATGTTATTCAAATCAGTAAAGAAGAACACAAACAGATTTTTATTTGTGAGGCCCTAAGCTAAATCAGCATGATGGACAAGGAAAGAGGAGAGAGTGAGATGAAGAGAAATTGGGGTTTGAATTTGAAATCCTGCAAGGAGTGTTGTGTTTTAGTTTATTAACAAGGGGAAGTCAAGGAAAGAAGAGATTGTAGAAAAAAGTCCATATTCACTTTTAAATACAATGGAAAAGTATGTAAAACACTTCATTTAAGCTCTCCTACAAGATGTGAGAAAAGTAGAAATGTAGTTTGGAGAGAGAAAGTTATTTAATATTTTTTTTTCCTACAGAAGTGAGTTCTAAAGAATAAGGCTGGATTGCATTTTTGTGTAGTTATTGGCTGAAATGGGAGGATTCATATGTAGGAAACACACACCTTAAACTCCTGGAAGATTAAGAACAGTAAAGTGAGCCAGAGAAAAGAACTCAGAGCATCAGAAAGAAAATGGATAAAATTTGATGATAGTGATTAGAGACAGATATATAATAGATGAGAAATTGATAGGAAGTAATAGATAAATAATAAATGATACAAGAATATATAGATATATTAGAAAACAGAATAGATAGATCATGGATTGATAGTGATAGGTGGATATATGTAGATAGATAGTTGATAGATGGAACATGAATTAATAATAGAAAGAATATAAATTAAAGGATTGATAGATTGATACATATGAAGACAATAGGGGACAGATGAAGTACATGGATGGATGGAAGGAGAGAAATATGGGTGGAAGAAAAATTGAATTAATAGATGAAAGGAAAATGGGTAGGCGTAGGGATGAATGGATAGATATATGGGGTGAGTGATAAATGATAAATGGGTAGACAGATGATGGATGGATAAGCAGAAGGATATAGCATACGTATAGAGGATAGATACATAGATAATAAATAAAGAATAAATATTGACTACTATAGAATTAGAAAAAATGAGAAATATTTTTACGCCTACAATACTCTTCTAAAATAAAACCTGTCTGAATACAATCATGGGAGCAGAAGTTGCATAGTGAGATTAATAAAGTTATAGCCAATGAGCCACATGGCATCCCTTCTGCACAGGAAAGGCAGTGTGGAGACAGGAAAATCCAGGGACAGAGAACAGGTCGGCCCACTTACTACGTGTGGTTCCACTGGTCTCCTGCTCCATCCTTTTTTACTCTAAAGTATGAGATGAGAATAACATGCGCAAATAAATCATGTATGGTACATTGTAAATGATATTTTTAAATGTTACTTGCCAGCTCTATTAGTTATTAATATGACCTGGTCAATTGATCAACGCAAAGTCGTATACATTTTTAAATTAGCTTTAGAACAATTACTGGGCAAATTCCCTCATCTGTTTTTCTATATGCTAGATTCTATATGCTAAATCCCAGCTGCGCTTCCGGAGTACTTGTTGTTTGAGTCTCACCTGGATCATTTCTGCTTCATCAGTTTGTCCTTGAGGGGTATTTCACTTACCCACATGCTCCTGGTCCATCAGGTTTAGTGGAGACCTCCTTCTCTCTCATCTTCTTTCTCCTTCTACTTCTTCTTCCAAATCTCCTTTCCCTTTCTCTCTTTTTCTCCTTATGGTCTCTATCTGCAACTTCCAACCAGGTAACTGAAAACTCACCTACCTCTATTATCCCCAGCAATTGGCTGTAGCCACTTTTATTTAATGAAAAGCTTTAAACTGGGGAGCAAAGTTTACACAACAAAGGGTGGTGTGCCTGTTAATCTGCTTGTAGAGGGCAAACAGATCTTGGGGTTCAGAATTTAGCATTTGTACACATAGCACCAGACCAAACCCCACAGTGCATGTTTTGACAATTAGTCTAATTGAATTGCAGAATGGGCAGGATCCAGAATACAGAACAGAGATGAAGACAATGGTGAGAAGCTGGTGAAAACTGTATCCATTGTCAGATCCCCCATCTGCTCCACTATCAGGCACAGAGGATATTATTTTCATATTTTATTTACATCACTTACTTTGAGAATAGGAAGGATGCTATGTCATTTCAAGAAAACTTTCACTTGGTAGAGAGATCTCCTTTTGAGCTCATTAGCCTTAAAACAAGATGACACCGCAGTCGTACTATATAGCCTTTCCCATGCTCAAAGCTCTTAGCAAATATTAGCTAATTAGTTCTTCAAACACTTATGGAAGTTTTCTAAATATATATTATAGTTCATATCATTGTGTCAGTAGTGGAGGCCAGCCACCTATGTAACTTGTTAAGGAAGTAGAGTAGATCTCTGACAAAAGAAAGATCCTATCCTTTAAATACCTGCTTCTGTCTTGTCACTTGCTTTGGGACCACGCGTCTACCATCTTACAAGAAGCATGAGCTGTGATACAAATATTTGAATGGATGTTAGAATATGTCTATACTCTAATAATGTGGCCTTGATTTATTGCATTGGCCTTTGCAGGCTCCCTCTAGCTCTTTATCTATAATGATGTAATTAGGCTCAGGCAGAAAAATGTCCATGTTGTGGTCGCTTCGATAGCCTTCTAAGTGCTCTCCCGTTACTGACTAGGTTTTGCCTTCACCACTTTTACCCCAATGTTGGTTTCACTAAAGATCCAATGAGGTAAAATTTTATGAGAAAGACACTGCATCTCTCAATCTAGTAAGTCCCCTTAACTTTAGACTCTCATATCTTATATCTAATCCAAAATTTTACATATAGCATTCAGGATGTATTCATACATGTTTCTGAGAAAGATTAACTGTCCTTGTAAATCTTCTCAAGTTGGCTACAAACTTTCTATTCTCATGCTCATATTGTGATGATGAATTATAAGCAGTGAAGGTAATATCAGATAACTACAAAACAAATAAGAAATATTCAAAGGCACCACTACCACCACTACCAGAAAAGCCATACAAACAGAAACACAGGGAGCACTATTCTAGCAAACTACCTATAAGTTAATCCACAACACCCAGCACCTATGTGAATTCTCCAGCATTACGAAAAAATAGCAAGAAATATCTCTTACTCTTAGATATATTTTCAGCTATCTACATTTCCCTAACATTACTGTTATATTTATACTTTCAGAGTTCCTCTTATTGTCTGAGCTTCTTTGGATGATTTCATTTTTCTTTATGCTTGGATTTTTGCTACTTGTTTTTTCCTACTCGTTTTGACTACTGTTTGGTTATCTTCATGTCTAACAAGTCCTTTTCCTCTATGAGACTACGACTGACCAGACTCATAAGAAAATTGAATCTCTTCTGCCTGCGGCTCCCATTGGGATGGAGTATTAATGATTCCAACACCAATTCACAACTCTGCAGAGAGGGTCTTCACTGAGCCAGCTGCGTACTCACACCAAAAGATGACATTTCCTTGCACCTTTGATTTTTTGATACTTCCCTCCTGGCAGCAACTGTTTGCTGATGGTCTGTGGAGAAACAAGCCCATTCTGTGGGTGTACATTATTTGAGCAGGCTGATCTTACCATTTTCTCAATAGCTGGATAGGTTATGTGTGTGTTCATCAGTCGACAGTGCAGTCTGGGACCTTTCTTGTAATCCAGTTCTTCTTTGTTTATTTTGAGGCAGGCATTGCAGTACATGTTGTTCAAGGGGACATGCTTGTGCAGACTTTGTATTATGTCCATACTTGGGGAGGGGGGTGTTACACAATCTTCTATATAAAGTGTGAATTCATAAGAAATGAGTGAGCAATCTACTGTGTACTGTGAAAGCTCAGCCTTTGTTTGTGTTGCCTTTTACTGGGAATTTAGTAAAGAAAAAATATAGAAATATATTTATATTTAGAGAATTGCTTGGAAAAAAGAGACATATGTGTTAGACAATACTTGAAAATCCTTTAAAATAGCTTGCTGTATACATTGCAATTTAAATCTGAATCCTCAATGATGTGACAGTCAACAGAGTTTGGTGTATGTTGTTTTGAAGAACCACAAAAAGATGAAAATAACTCAAGATCTACTACATTACAACTTTAGTCTTTGTCCTCTCCCCCTCCTTGTGATTATTTTAATTTTATAATATTCTACATTTATTTAAACTGAACAGTCTAATATCTTTCAGATATTCTACTAAATGTATATAAGTGTATTTATGAGAAGACAGAAAAATCTACTCATTTCTTAACACTAACATGGAGGCACTGAGAGCTATTTCTGTGGTCTGCTACTCATGTGCCAGGGCTGGCAGTGTGGGCAGAGATTAGATAGTTCAGTCTCAATAGCATTGTTGGGCACACATCCTACAACATTGTCTTAATGCCATTTCTTACTTTATTATCAACTAGTTTCCATGGATTAGGATAATAATAATAGTAATAATAATTAGTAATAATACCTCACTGCCTTCTGCTTGAAAAGCAATCAGGGCCTTATTAAGAGAAGCTACACTGCCCTAATGGGAAGTAGATCACAGGCCACATCTGTCTGTCTGTCTGTCTGTCTGTCTGTCAGTCTTCTGTCTTCTGTCTCTCTATCTCTGTCTCTGTCTCTGTTTCTGTCCCTCTCTCTCTGTCTCTCTGTCTCTCTGTTTATGCCTCTCTCTCTCTCTCTCTCTCTCTCTCTCTCTCTCTCTCTCTCTCTCTCTCTTTGTGTGTGTGTGAGAGAGAGTGAGGGGGAGTGGTGGGAGGAAATGTGATATTTCCTATCTTTTATTCCTGGGATCAAATTGATGATACATATCTTTTCTTTCCTTGAATTTTTACAGCAAGAGAAGAGGAAGGATTCAGAAAGGAGACTTGGCACATTTTCACTTCCCTATGATGCAGGTGATTGCACAGAAGCTGTGTTTGTTAGGCTGATTGGTTCAATATTTGTGACAGAGCCCTGTTCAGCATCACTCTTCCTATCTACCATGTACCCAGGGTGCTGTTTTCATCCTTGGAAGAGTAACGTGTACTTATGGGACCTGGATCTCCTTATACTGTACCACTGCCAAGATCTCCTCTAGGTTTTCCTTTCATAAATAAGACTTGGTACCTCCTTTCATCTTCACATATTTTAGTTCTTCAGACATACTTCAAATTGTCCATTCCTTCTGAAGCAAGCCTCACCCAGCCTGACTCGGGCTTTGCCTTCCTTTGAACTGCTGTCTATTATTTTCAATACCTCTTGTAGACATTGAAACTTATTATGCCAGGTTGACTTATTTATAGCTCAAGATGCAGACCTGACCTTGTTATATTTTACTTGTTTTTATTTTCATTTCTCTTTTCTCTTTCATCTTCCTCATAATTACCCAATGTTATGCACCGCATGCCCCTATAGCCTTAAAATGTATGCACCCGCTAAATTGTAAAATATCTGTAGATAAATGAGATTTATTTTTAGTTGCAAAAATATATTGTACAATACTTCTTAGTATATTTCTTACACAATACTGTACATTAAGCCATTAGAAGAATATACCTAACTATGAGTGAAGAAACTCTATTAGCAAACTGGTCCACAGATTCATTTTCAAAGTTGCAGTAGAGCCAGCAGGAGAGAAGAAATCAATTAATCCGAGCACTCTCCTTCAGATGTGCAGGTCTCATCTTAAACTTCAAACAGACAAATAGTAAATAGATAACCTTTGTCTAAAAAGGTCAGTTAGTTAAAACTGTCACAAAGCACTGAGTGTGCTATTCTCTGGATCCCCTCTTAGTAAAGATGAGCATAACCGCCCAGTTCAGAATCTTCTCATCTGAGCTTCCATGCACACAGGCATTTGTGTTTGATGGTTCCCCACAGATAGATTGGAATGTTCATTTCTGAGGAGCCCCACTCCACTAGGCTGAAACAATTACCACAGATCTGATAATATCAGGGTTAAGTTGCTTTAAATACATGCATTCTTCTCACCCCAGGTTACAACAGAGCAGTAGCCCTTTGACTTTTCTCTGCCTTAGGCCCTTTTTCCTAAGTCGGCTTCTTCTCCCACTAAATTATGACGAACCTACCATATACATTATACTTTACCTATCTATGGCAAAAGGACATGTAATGTAATCTACTCTGGATGTATTATAATGTATGTGTTATTATTAAACACTTGTGACTTTATAAAATAAAAGTAAAATGTTCTTCCTGATACAGAATGTTGTCAGAGTGTTCAGTCACTGCACTGCTTTGACAAACAATTCAGCAAGCTTAGGGGGAGAGGTAGGTGAGCTACTTATAGAGCTAAACAGCACCTACTATTCATAGTAATACCTTACAGTTTGTGAAATATTTAGGCATTATTTCATTCAGTACTATTTAAAATTCTATGTAATAGATATGCACAACACCGTGCTTAGAAACTTTGAGATTATAATTCTACCACCTGTGCTATTGCCCTAGCCATACAAGAATTGCTTGATGTGACCAAAAAACAATCTGTTACAGAAGTCCACTGTAACTCACTTTACCCCATTTTTGGATCAGTGTTAGGTTCAGGGTTGTTTCTGTTTAATGTTTGACTATTTCATTGTACCACCATGTAGAAAAAAATAAATTATTTTGATTAGAAATAAGCAATTTTTGGCACATATAAACATTGTAATAAACACAAGTATCATGTTAATAAATAAAAAACGATTACAACTAACATTAGAGTGTTAACAATTTTTTCTGATTATCTCATTTGAGTTGCATTTCTCTATCCATCACACGCCCCAAAATGGAAGCAAAACTTCATGTTTCTAAGAAAAGTTCATTGATGGAAAAAAAAATCACAGGTCATTTGAAGCTGAAATAATTCTCTGTTTGACTTATTAACATATTGCATCTTTGAATAAATCTTGTTTTTGTAAACTATCTGAGCGCTATGTGTTTCATTTCTGAGTGCACCATGAACAACAGCAGGTTCACTCATCCAGGAGTGTGTAAAAGTGAAATGCTTCCTGCTGTCATTGCAGAGGAACGGTGTGCAGCAGAGCCTGTGGCCTCTGCCACACAGCACTGTTCATCTGTCAAACTCTTTCATTGGAAAATAATGAGCAGTGAAGAGTTTGAAAAACTAAATCTATTAAGGCTATTTATGCAGGAGAGCTATCACTAAACACCTCCATTCGCTCATGTAATGAGATTGGCATCCTGATAAAATTCTTGTCTTGTAAGATAATGATCTTATGGCTTTTTCTGGCTCTTAAAACAAAGATAATTGGGTTAATCTCTGCAGGAAGTCCATCTGTTACCAGTAAGCCATTTTCATTGTGGATGACTTTATTTTAGAAACATGGAAAAAGGTCTTGCCACTTGCTTCCTGTTCCTGGAAATTAGAAGCATGGAAGTCAAAATCTAAAAGGTAGATGCATGGAAAATATGACTCCCATGGTGAGTTCCCTATGTGCAAAGAGAGATACTGGCAATGGGTAAGCTTTATGCTTGTAGAAGGCTTTTCATTAAGAATTCAAATACGAAGTTTCTGGCATTATTCATCATTAATAAGCATGTTTCTGAGACACAGAAAAATATTAATATTGCACAGTAGTGTGGTACTTTCTATAGACAAAACCCTACAAATAGGAATGCAAAGATTGCACAGGCAGCTTCAGTTTATATTGACGTGTGTGTTGACTCCATCTTATACCACATCGTGTTGTACATGTCTTGATTACTTCCTGTGTAAGACTCCAATCTGCTGACTTAATTTTTCATATTTGTTGAAGACAAATTTAAGCCACTTCTTTTACAACCCACAGTTAGAAGCTACATAGCATATTAGGTGTTTGCATGTTTTTAGTTACATTTTTACGAAAAATGGATTACTTAGCACTTATTTTAAATAAGAAATACTTTCTTTGACTAAGGAGGTAGCGCAGTGAGTAAAAATGCTGGCTGAATGAGTTCAGATCCCCAAACCCCATGTAAACACTGAAACGATAGTGCATAACCCTAGTGTGGCTAAGCATAGACAGGAAGTGGAGGAAGGATGATCCATGGGAACTCATGAACTAGCTAGCCTGGTGTATACAGTGATCACCAACAAGGCATCTTATTTCAACAGAAGAAAGAGGGTGTGGCTTGATATTCAGATCGGCCTCAGAGCTGTAAACATGCACTTGGCATGAGTATGCCTGCATATACCTACATAAGAAGGTGCTCATAAATACACACACATGTCATGGATACGCATGTCAGAGGCATGCCTTTATGGCATGCCTTGTACAAAGAGCTTTGATGACAGACAGATTTGTCAAGCTGCCCTCTTCCTCCTCTTCTTGGTCTTCATGGGAGGAAGTAACTTAAACATTGCCTTTCTGTCTCTGTCTCTGGAAAATTAGCATATTTCATTTTGCAAGAAACAGCCTTTGCATTGAAACAGTCAAATCTATCACTTCTTATAGTCATAAAATCCTGTTTAGTATTCCTCATTTTCAATTTTGGAAATTAAATCTAGAAAATATGATCTTGTTTTCATACAGATAAGAAGTAAGGTTTCCACAGAAAGAAGGTAATATGAAGGGCAGTACAACTCTGGATCCACCAAATTAATCCACAGCTACTGAAGATCTTCCATGTGGGATCAACTATATTAGAACAACTTGGGGAAGTGTCTGTAGGGCATTGACACTTACATCAAGGGGAAGAAACAGCCATGACTGTTTATCAGCATATAATCCCACCTCTAACAAAAACTACAGAGTAAAATTACCCAGTGCTAAAGAACTGGATCACAAAAGGTCCTAACCTGGAAGGAGAACCCAGGATACAGAGGGTTAGCACTACCCTGCCTTTGCTGTTCCTGAACTGACTGATGAGGAACCAAGAAACACATGGGCTGATATCTTGACACACAAAGTGATGGTATTTAGAAGTTATTCCCCTAAGACCTGATTCAGTCACGGGGGTGCAGCCCCATGCAGTTATAGAATGTTTTCAACTCTTTCCCCATCTAAAGAGTACAAAAAGGTGTGGAAGATGAACAACTAAGCAGTCCTCCTCAAACACTTTGGTTCACAGGTATTCAGATCACAGCCACCTGCTCTCTGCTGTGTATGAGGATTTTACACTCCTCAGTTTCTTGTATAATCAGTGTAGAGAAATTTTGGCCTCTCCTGTCTGGTTATTTCAATTAGAATACTGCCTTCAAGGCTCATTTTGTTCAGTAAGTATGCTAAGTCTGAGGTTTAGACATAACCTGAAACAGCCATGGAAGGTCAGATTTGGGAAGGATGAATGAGAGATAGACAGGTAATCACAGTAACTCTAAAGACTATCAAAATAGACCAAAGTCACCACACCGAGACAAATCAAGCTTCAAATTTTGACTTAGAGAAAAATAGAGAGCTCCTCACAAGAAAGGGATGGTCATGACATTAAGGGAACAAATACCGGATTAATCCAAGGCCAATATGAAACTTTACAAATGGATAAGAACTCTCTAAAGAAAGAAAAAAAGTTTCTTTAAAATTAGACAATAATAATTAATACCAAACAGAAAATTGACTTAAAGAAACACAATGGATCCCTCAACTTACACTCAGGACATACAAACAGGGTTAAGCTAGACATTCCTTTCCCATGAAGAGTAAACGGTGATGAGGAGGGAATTTTTAAAATTGGAGCAGCAACCCCAGCCACTGTGGAGATCTATTTCCACACCTAACAAAAGGTAAATGTATTTGATAGTCTAAAATAATGAGCCAGAACATGTTTTCTGTAGCACGCCGGAGAGCTCATGTCTACCTGAAAGCTCTGAAATTGCTTCCTGCTGTAAGGAAACTTGCAGTAGGGTATGGAGCAGCTAAAGCCAGTAGGTGAGAAGAGAAGCAATGAAGCAGAAAGAAAAAGCTGGATTCACAAAGCAATCTCTGAGGAGTCAAGATATTGATGAGAAATTCCAGTTGATTATACTGTCAGGGGGCAGAGAAGGCAGTGCTCTCCCGGATATGGTGAGGAAATGTCATTGACAAAGAACTTGTCATATATTTGGATTCAGATTTTTTGTTGGGCCCCTTTCCATTCAATGGGAAGGAGAGAGAGAGGATACTCCATAAGGTCAGTTTAGTTATTTTAATTAAAAAAAAATCTTAGTTAGCATCTCCATTTGAGTTTGAACAATCATATATGAAAATATGCTACCTCCTGTCTTCATTTCTCTATTACCTCATTCTGATTTTTCTTTAGTCTATCTACCTCTTATGAATAAATTATTTTCTGAATACAGAGCTCTGTATCCAGAAAATGACCAAAGACACATTCTAAAACTTGAGCACAGAACAGAGTAAACAAACTTAAATGAATTACAAACAAACAAACAAAAACCTAAGTAGATGTTTTAAGATAAAAAAGCCTATTAGACCAATAAGATTAACAACATTGTAGACAGATCAGGTGGCCAGGTACAGAGTCAAAAAGGGCAAGTACCATTCCATCAGGCACAAAAGAGATGACTGGCTCTCAGGAAAGCCAACTTTCAAACAAGGAAATATGACCACCTTAATGTAAGGGATGGGAACCATAAGTTTCTGTTGGAATTATGCAATTCCTCTAGGGAAGTCCTGTATACAAAAGTTAAATGAGGCTCCGTGGAAGGAATGTTGGCCATCAAGACATGAAATGTGTATTGTTATATATGGTGCCCCCATTAATTTTTAGAAAACTCAACAATTTAAAAAGTGTAGTGATCTAGTGAGCCTGATTAATTGGGCGGGGAGGAGCTAAAGTTGAACAATGCTGGTTGCTTGGATAGTGGTTTGCTATGAGTATGCAAAGAGCCTCTTTTTTTTTTTTTTTTTTTTTTTTTTTTTTGGTTTTCGAGGCAGGGTTTGCAAAGAGTCTTATAGATGAGAAACCAGTATAGTTAGGGGTGTCATCAAATAACTGGCAATCCAGAACAAGTTCAGGCTGTGCCTCTCTGCCAGCAGAACTCAGACTAAGACTCATTAGCTTTTCTGAATGCTGCTTAGGAGGTCAGGATTCCATATCCAAATCTAAAGTTGAGAATGGGAGTTGAATAAAGCCTACTGGCCAAGAGAACTCTCCAAACTATAGGATAAAAAGGTCTCTCAGCTATATATATATATACCATGCTCCCAGGGACAGGGACTACAAAAGGCCTAGGTTAAGGGCCCAAGGCCAGAAAATTTCAGTGATGGCAGCAAAAGGGTTAGGACATAGATAAAGCTATCACTAGACATGTCAAGTCTTAATTTGTGTCAGTGGAAACCGGCTTCTAAATTTTGCTCTCCCCGTCTCTTTTTGTGACAATGTTGTCCATTAGTTAGAATTAATTAGTTAGAATTAATTGAGGACATTGAGCCCACAGAATTAGATATGGGGAAGTTAAGCTAGCAAAATTCTTTCCTAGAGACAGATCTGAATGTCACAGTACTTAGGATTCTAGGGAACTGAATTCATTCTCCTCCCTAACTACACCTCCATATTTCTTCTGAGATTTACAGAAAAACCTGTTTCATTTTCCCTAAACCATGAAATCAAAGCCTTAAGGATGAGATGGCATCATATTATTTTTTTTAATTATACTGGTGATTCGAAGTGTATACAAAGAGTCTCTACACCCACTCTTTACCAGGAAATTTACTCATCCTTCTTACCCTGACATTGGTCAAGAAGTGAAATTACTCAGGATCTCAGGAGATAAGCACAAAAATCAATATTTCTGGAAAATACTCTGTCCTGAAAATTACTAAAGGTGAACATGTATTTCATAGGTGGTCCTAAGTCAGGTAAGGGAATTATCCATAAAATAACATGTGTTTCAGCTTACTTATTTGATAGAGTACTTGCCTAGCCTGCACAGAGCCCTAAATTTAATTCTCAGTACTCTATAAGCTACACTACCAGCATGTAGAACTAAAGGCAGAAGGAAAAGAAAGTCAGTGTCCTCCTAGAATACATAGTAACTTTAAGACCAGCCTGTCTCAACAGTAACTGTTGCGCGCGCCTCTCGCCTCTCGCCAGCAAGAAGACACGCGACACGCAGTAGGCTCCGTCTGCAGTTCAGCTTTATTTAGCCGTTGATAGAGGAGGAAAAACCCGGGGCCCCAGAATGGCGCTGCTTATATAGCCCTGAGGCAGCGTGTCCTCCACTGATTGGCGCGCCCCGGGAGTGGGCGGTGATTAGTCACGTACACCCTTAATGCGCAGGCGCTTCGGGCGAGCCACCCCACGCTATCCACAAGTTTCCTTAAAGTAACAGCGCCATCTGGTAATGGTGAATACTCTAACCGCTCCTTACATCTCCCCCTATTCTTTCAAGTAAGAAGGAGAGAGGGGGTCAGCTGGGTTAAATAGGCCACACCTCCCTACAGTGGAGTGAATAGGCGATCAAGGGCCAATATTCTGAGAGCATTCCATCCTTACCCTTCCAGGTGCAATGGTACAAAACCTCTGGGTGCAAGGGCTAAGGAGGCTAGGCTATGAGTAACACCCATCCCTGTGCAATGGAGCATATCTCCTAGGGGTGCAAGGGCTGTTAACTCACAAATGAAAACCACGCTTGAGGGGAGGGGGCGAAACGCAGC
>CM052715.1:17067914-17114945 GCA_028551405.1 Uromys caudimaculatus | reverse complement strand
GATCAAGGGCCAATATTCTGAGAGCATTCCATCCTTACCCTTCCAGGTGCAATGGTACAAAACCTCTGGGTGCAAGGGCTAAGGAGGCTAGGCTATGAGTAACACCCATCCCTGTGCAATGGAGCATATCTCCTAGGGGTGCAAGGGCTGTTAACTCACAAATGAAAACCACGCTTGAGGGGAGGGGGCGAAACGCAGCGACCCAGATGGAATAGAGAACGAATCTCATTTTTTGAGCTTGGATAGCCGGAAGTTAGGGGAAGCTCCTTGCTCCAAAGCTGTAAGCACTTGGGTGACAATGATCTTATCACGAATCTGTTAAGCTATGAGCTTGTAGACCAACCATAGGAGGAACACCATACTGCCACACAGGAGTATACCAAACACCGCCATTCCCGCCCATTCCTTAAGGAAAGAGAAAGAAGAAGAAATTTAGGAAAAGTGTCCCTTTGTCAGGGACAGGTCCACTGAGGGCTGGAATCAGCATCCGGAGAATCCATCCGGGGTTGATCTCCTGGTATTAGGACTCTACGTGTCAGTCCCGGGGCGCGCCAATCAGTGGAGGACACGCTGCCTCAGGGCTATATAAGCAGCGCCATTCTGGGGCCCCGGGTTTTTCCTCCTCTATCAACGGCTGAATAAAGCTGAACTGCAGACGGAGCCTACGTGTCGCGCCTTCTTGCTGGCGAGAGGCGAGAGGCGCGCCCGACAAGTAACCAAACAAAATTGTGAGAGAAATAAACATGTTATCTTTAAAGTTGTACTCTGTGAACCTGTGATGGTAACACTAAGTCTGGAGGTCATGTCCTGAGCAAAGCCTGATTTTATTAGCTACAGAAAAATGTTCCTAATGCTGTAGCATCTTTTTAAATGATAATGAATAAATTCTCAGTCAGACACATGGTACCTGTGTCCCCAAGCTTAGAGCTGTGTCTACCCTACTGTCACTTTTAAGTGTGTGTTTTGTAGGGCCTTTATGTAGCTCTTGGAGAACGACTAGCACACTCCATGTGTATGAGACACAATTGTGTCCTAAAATATATTAGTCATACTGAAATATAAAGCCCAAATCAATAAATACGAAAATATAACATCTTTAACTTTGTTTTCACATTTCAGATATGGACATAGAAGTTAAGAAACTTGTTTATTCAGTTATTGTTTTCATTTTGTATGAACTATGCTTGACCTCATACTTGATTAAACAGCCTCTCGTATCTGGAATTCATATAACTGCAGTAACACACTGCATTTTTTTTTTTTTTTTTTTACCTCTGTGAGGTGGCTCAGATGGTAAAGGCATCTGAGTTTGCTGCCCTTCAACCCACTTGTTGGAAAGAAACAAGAGACGCCCATAAGTGGTCCTTTGCCCCCCACACTCACACTGGGGCACATACACATCTCTTCAACTCAGCTCACACGATAAATAAAGATAATCTAATAATATTTAAAATTATATATTTTAATTATAAAACAATGTATTGATGATGCCTAACTACTTAGCTATTTCTGCGCCTTAATATTATTGTGGAAAAGAGTATCCAAGAAAATCATGGGTTGTTTATGCTTCACAGAATCCTGAAGCATGTCAGCTTTATCATACCTATTTGCACATGTAACTTACTCTTATGGAATGAAGATTTCCTTTAGCCAGTTTTTGAGTATTTTTATCCATTGGCCCATTTTTTTGCACACTGTCAATCAAAGTACTCCTTGCCTTAACTTTATGTTCTATCATTGTTTTTTGCTTGTACTTTTTAGAATGCTTCAGTCACTTGATCCTCCCTACAGGGTTTGTAAACCATCACTTACATTCAGGAAGCCACATAATGATCTAATATTTTATATTTACTACCCACTAGAATCTAAACCATAATCATCATCATTAACCAACTGCTCCAAAGTCTGAACTAGTCCAGTGCAGACAATGAACAGTGAATAGCTGCCAGTCCTGGGTGGTGGCCAGTAGCCAGATGAGCTCAATGAAAAGAAGGGCAAGACATCTGTAAGCCAGGAGGGGGAGGCATCTGCCTTTTTAGTTTGTACTCCTAAGGACTTGGCACACATTTAAGAATATTATCTATCCAAACTTTGTGTTAGTTAATTGTGAGAAAATATTAATCATTTGATGTTGATCCTAGGATAGTTGTAGCATGCCAAAAAATACACCAATCAAATGAGTTCTTAGCCCCCCTAAATAAACAGGGTGCATCTCTCCATTGCTCAACTTATTCTTTTGTCCCGTTTATTGAAAATAGTTTTTTAATCACATAATATATCCTTATTATAGATTTCCCTCCCCCTTCTCCCATTTTCTCCCCACCTCTCCTCTTATCTGTCTTTCATTAGAAAACAAACAGCCTCATAAGGGATAATAAATAAATAGATAGATAGATAGATAGATAGATAGATAGATAGATAGATAGATAGATGATAGATAGAGAGATATAAAGCTAAAATTAATACATTAAAATAGGACAAAACAAACAAACAGAAGGAAAAAAGTCCATGAAGAGGAACAAGATACAGATATAGACTGAGAAACTCACTCAATTGCAGCCCAGCAATCCCTAAAAGCACTAAACTGAAAACTTTAATATGTAGGAAAAGGACCTGTAGGGTAAAAGAAGAGAAAAAGACATATATAATTAAAGCTAAATTTAAATTAAAGTAAGATATTTTTTAAAGGAAAAGCCCTGACATGGCTTTATGAGACAAGGAACCTCCAAAGATGTCCTTGAATCTATTTTCTGTTGGACATCTACTGCTGGGTATGCATTCTTTCAGGATATATGCCCATGAGTGGTATACCTGGATCTTTAAGCAGAGTGATTTCCATCTTTCCGCGGAGTGGCCACACTGGTTTCCTTAGTGGCTGTATGAGTTTGCAGCCCCATCAGCAGTGGATGAGTGTTCCTTTATTCCTCAAGAGCTGCCAATTGTTTTATTTTATCTTATTTTATTTTATGTGGCTCTTCTCTCATGGATGTAAGATAAAATCCCAAAGTAGTTTCAATTTACATTTCCCTGGTAACTAAGGATGTTGAATACTGAGATAATCATGTGGTTTAATCTTTCATTTTGCTTCTAGGATGAATTTATCAATTTATGCATTTTGAACCATTGGTGTATGCCTGGGATGAAGTATACTTGGTTATGGGGAATAATCATTTTTATATATTCTTGGACTTTGTTCTCAAGAACTTTATTGACAATTTTGGCATCTATGTTCATAAGGGAAATTGCTCGGTAATGCTCTTTCTTTGTTGGGTCTTTAT
Organism: Uromys caudimaculatus; assembly: GCA_028551405.1. NCBI lineage: Eukaryota > Metazoa > Chordata > Mammalia > Rodentia > Muridae > Uromys > Uromys caudimaculatus. The sequence continues at coordinate 17,111,667 of CM052715.1, read as the reverse complement.
ATGGTTTGGGTGTCAAGGTAAGAGTAATTTCATAAAATGAATTGAGTATACACTGCTCAATTTAAATTCCATTTGCAAAGAGTTCTTCAATATTCAGGGATCAAAAATGCCCACGTGTTTTGCTACAGTGGTTAGTTTGATATTTAAGCTTTGGATTAGAGGGTACTAGTTCCTGAAGAGAATCATTCATAGACACAACTAAAGAGGAAGTTGTTTGGTAAAATCTGATGTGAAATAAAGGTGTCTCATACCGTCATTCTGCCTCTCCCTCTGCATCTTTCTTCTTAGTCAGTAGCACTGTGAAGAAGTAAAGAATGGAAGTTCATGTGCACATGTTTATACGCACTTGGTTTTGAAACAGGATCTCATTGTCCCTTATTTTTCTTCCTTTCTTTTTCTCTCTTTTTTTTAATCCCACTTCATTTTTCTCTTCTTTCCATTTCTGTCTTCTCCACCTTCTCTCTTTTCCTCCTAGTCCTCCTTTCTTTCCCTCCTTCTCCTTTCCTGTCATGTTCTTTTTTTTCTGTTGACTTAGCTAGTCCTATCCACCAGAGTAGACTTTTCAAACACAAAACCAAGGTCTACTATGTTCCCAATTTAGCAATAAGGAAGTTTACGACTTGGTAAGATAATAGTCGATCCATCCTGAACCCAGGTTTGCATTTCATCTTGCTAGAGAAAACTGAAAGTGAGAACTTCTTCACTGGAAAGAGAAGGTGACAGCATCTCTGTGTGACACAGTAGACAACCAGTAAGATGGCCTACTCTCAACCTGATGAGTTTTCAATGTTAAGACTGACGTCTTCTGGCTCACATGCAGAAATTCTGAGGAAGTTTATTTTATATAGAAAGGCTGCCATAAGAGGGAATAGTAGAAGTTCCAAGCTAGTAGGAAAGCTGACTGGGTGAGCAACAGAAAAAAAAAAAGGTGGATTTTTTGTGTTGTTTTAAGCAATCAAGTACCTGTAAAGATCCTCACATGAAAGCAGCAGTTTGGAAGGTGTAAATGTCTCCTGTGTCAAGAGAGAGAATGCCCAATCATGCTTATCAGTTTATCCAGATGTAGGATAGAAGAAAGAAGAGGCTGAGGTTTAAAAGTTGTCATTAGTCAATGATCAAAAAACAAAATTAAGCTATTTATTATACACTGTTGAATTCTTTTCTCCAAAAGCATTAAAGTATAATTGTCACTATAAATTACAGCCAAAACTTTAAAATAAACAGAAACAAATATATAGTGCATTAGTCAAATTTGACTAATTATCAAAATGTGCTTCAGATAACAGGTTTTACAGAGACTTTCAACATAGCCAAATTGTGGACCATTATGGTTAGAAAAGAATTCAGAAGGCAGGTGAATTAAATCTGGAAATACTGCCCAGAAGTGTGTATGTGGGGCGGGGGCAAATTTAGGCAGAAGGCCCTTCTCAATTCCTGATGAAAATATGTCCATTATCCTTTCTAGATTTTTTTTTCTTCTTTTTCTTTGTTTTAAGATGGAACTATCTAGGGTGAACACACATAAAAATCAGCTGAAAATAAAGTTTATCATAGAATATATGAAACAGTATGTATAGAATATTCTGATAGAGACAAAGAAAGATACATCTTAGGTTGTGAATGAGCAATTTATTTTTTCAGACTGTCTTCTTTTCTCCACTCATTTCCCTCTATACTGTCATTTGGAGGCTCTCACAGATGGGTGGGAAAGCATAGATGTCCAAACATAAAGCAGCTTTCCCTGGGGTCAAAGAAAATCACTGCATAAATCAACATAGATGAGGACTTCTGAGGACTGCCACTCCGCAGCTTCTCAAGTCCCTTTTGTGTAATTTGCAGGGAGTTCGGCTTTGCTCCCTCACTACTTCCCACAGAAACGATAGAGAACTTCAGACAGCAGCTTTCGCCTTTGAAACTTTGGGATATTTTTCTACCCACATCTTTGTGTTTGAACCTTCAATGCCACAAGCAGCCTCATAAGCATGGATTGCCAGAGTCCGGGGACTGAGTGCCCTCCCTTAGTCACATAGGAAAGAAATGTCTCCAGGTCGCCTTCTGTGCCCCACAATGAAAATTTGGAGAGGACTCCAAAGTCCCCCTCTTCTATCAAAAATTAGGCCCACAGGGCCTGGAACAATTTGTAAAACACAAGAAAAAGAAGCAAGATAAAAATTCTCTGTACCCTCAGGCAGGGTTTTGTGCATTCAAACTGAAGAGCTGCGGGCATTCCATTGTGCTATGAGAAGTCTGAGCTACAAAGAGACTCTTTCCTTGGATATTTATTTACTTATTTATTTATTATAAATAATCCTTCATTTCATGCACTAAGTTAAAAACTGTCTCTGTCAAATATCCTACTTTTGTCTAGTTTAACTTGGATGGTCAGTAAGTCCTTGAGATGAAAGGGGACAATAGGGTTCCAGAAGATGATGAACTTAGCATCCTGCTGATAGAAAAGGACTCTGTTTCTGAGTAGGGAGCTCTTACTTGGGAGCACAACAATATTACGAAATCTTTTTTTTCTCCTTCCCCGGAGGAGATTGGCTATAGGCATGTTGAAATATGTACTGTATGTGATTTATTGGCATTTTGCTTTCATTAGTTTATCTTTAAATCATGTGGCATGATTTTAGTTTCAGTTTATAGAAAGACATCAATGTAGTGTGAAAAACCACTTGGGAGATGACCATTTGGTGTTCGATGACTGGATTGGTGTACTCTTCCCTAGAGAAGATAATTTCTTCTTCTTGCAACATGCCATAGTTGTTGGTTGTTCTTTGAGTAGGCTTGAGGACTTGTGGTTCTTCCCCCATCCACTTCAGTATATCCTCTGCAGCTCTTGTTCAGTTCATATACAGTTGGTCGGGTTATATTTAATAATATAAATACTAGAAGCATAAAAATAAGTGGAAGAGAGTAAGTAAAAATGACATTATCATTATATAATTACAAATAGTTTTATAAGTGCAGTGAGAAATTTGAGATATGAGGAGGTACAGAAAGGAAGTTTTCTAAGAACATTTTTTCATATGATTTCTGACTTACAAAGGTCAGCAAAGAGGCTACTGGCAAAGAACTTCACTTGAGGAAATGAGTGATTTCCTTGAATTTGACAGAGTGTAGAGCTATGTGCATGAACACATACATGTACATCCACTCACATTGAAAGTCACAGATACACATCTATGGTAGTTTATAAGTTTCACAGTTATTTACTTTGTGGGCCTGCATGTATGAGGACTGGTGGAGGCGTGTGAAGGCCAAAGGACAGTTTTCAGTGGAGTCAGCTCTTTTTTTCTACCATGTAGACTGTAGACATCCAGCTCAGGGTTTCAGACATGACAACGGGCACATTTAACATCAAAAACATAACTGCTGGCCCACATGTACGCAGTAGTTTATGGGAGTAATCAACTAGGAAGCATAAAAACAATTATAACAATACTTGGAATGGCGGTACACATTGGCCATCATAGAACTCATGGGGAAGATCATGAGTTTGAAAGTAGCATGCAATGTCTTCTGAGCCTCTGTGATTGAAAGCAAGCAAAATAAATAAATAAATAAATAAATAAATAAATAAATAAATAAATAAATAAGGGAAGAGGAAAATAAAGAAAGAAAGAGAAAAAAAGAAAGGGAAGGAAAAAGCAAGGGAGGGACAGAGAGGGAACAGAAGTGAAGGGGGCAGGCAGAAGTGAAGCAAGGAAGAACAAGAAATCACAGCAAAATACATAGTGCACACTGAGAGTACACCCCTCTACCAGTTTTCTATGCTATTATCTCTCTCAAACACTAAATATGATGCCTGTAGTTATTGATTTTTTTCATTTCACAAGAAACAGTTAGTAGATATAATTGCAAATTACATTAGGCAGAAACTTTTATTTCCATATTTCTTAATTCTAGGTGACTATTGTTGTGTAAAAAAGGTTGGACTTCAACCAGGAATGACTTCATGAGAGAGAATTGAAAGTTCTGAGTAGAAAGTATCTATGTGAACAGAGCTTGTGTGAAGAAATGCAATTTGAATAGTTAATATCAAGACTTGGAGGCAGAGGCATGTGAATCTCTGAGTTTGAGGCCAGGCTGGTCTAAAGAAGGAGTTCTAGAACAATCAAGTATATGCAGAGAAACTTGGCTTGAAATAAACAGAAACTTCCAAGGAATTCAAATAATTGACTAAATGAAGCATGAAAAACATAAAGATAAAACCCTCATAATTCATTTCCACTCAAGGAAGAAGATATAGTGTCAAATAAAACATGGAAGAACAATATGTAGCCTGGTGTGTTCTTGGAAGGCGACTCAAGAGAGATACAGAAGTATAGACAAGAGACCAAGCAGGAGGAAGGTAAGTATCAAAGAAGAGAAAATCGGAAGTGCTAACTACCTATATAAATGAAGAGAGTCTTGCTGATCACAACACACACATATCAAATATTTGAAGAAAAAGGTGTCTTCCTTCTTATTTGCTAATTTTGTCTTTATTAATATGTTTTAAATATGAAACTTCCTGCACATAAACCATTTTTCTATGTTTGGAAGATCGGAGTGTAGAATTAAGATCAGGATTCAGAATAATGTGTAGGTAATGTTGCCCGATGACTCCAAAAGTATTGAGACCAGTTCATGCACCCTCTCTTCATGGTACCTAACAGTAAGTGGTGGTCGAACAGCCCATATATAGAAATGAAATGGGAAGGTCGTAGAAGATTGACCTACTGAAATACCATATTTATTTGTATTTTATATCTTTCTGGAAAATCAAATTCTTGTGGACAATTTCTTTTCACTTAGGCCAATCCAGACCTTTACATTTTATCAGATTCAATATATTTATTCAGTTTCAATTTATGTTGAATAAATGGTATTTTCTATTTCTTTATTGTAAATCTTCTTTCTGATGAGTACTTTAATAATATGCCTGCCATCTTTAAAAATACAGCTCTCTAAGGGGATAAGGGAAGTGAGACATTTGTCTTAAGTTGTTCTCTTTCCTTGTGCTGCAGGGCCAGAAGCAATCCAGACTAAGGGTTTCTCCGAGCAAGAAATTGATCATTATGATCAGAGGTGAGAAATGAAATCAACATGGAGAGAAAGAAGTCTGCAGATGTCAAGATGTGTGCTGGTCTCCATGGTGACCTATAAGCTGAGCCTTCATTTGGCTCTTGCAAGGCCTATGCTGATCACTCTGCACACTAGATTCATGGGCTTTTGTTTAAGTCACTCAATGTTCCTCAGTGCCCGTGTATAGCTCTGTTTTGAGCTCATGCACCACTGATTCAAAAGTGAAAAGTAATAAATGAAAAGAAAGAACAGCCAAAGCCTCCTGTCTCTCATTCCATTTCTGGATTAAATTTGGCAATTTGCAACAGAAATGATTTAAAATGGCAGAGTGCTCCACATTGCTGGGGACCCTTGTCAAAGCTAAGAGGCTTTTCAGTTGAGCCCAATGACTTGTTTGATATCAAAGCAAAGACCCCAGATATTCAGGAGGTTATAATCACCAGGTTGCGGGCTTTTCAGCAAACACCGTGCAGAGCGCTAACTGTGACGCACATTAGCCACGCCACTGGAGCAGAAAATCAATAAAACAGGGCTCCAAAAATAAAGTACTCCTTTGGAATGTTGCACTGAACTAATTAGCAAGGACTCATTTAAAAGGACTTACCTGTCATTAGGGAAAAAGAGGTATTTACAAAAATTAGTTTCCAGACAAAACAGTTTTTGAGATGGAGAGAAAAGATTAAAAATTGACTGGCAAAGTGACTTTTATTTTGATGATAGATAAAGCAGAAGTCCATTGTGAAATGAGAGCCTTAGTCATTTTTTTTTCTGTCATGTTATCTGTCAAAATACAAAGCATAAAAATGACAACTCATGAACAAATAGTATGTCTATTGCTTTTGCTCTTTAAAAGTTTTTAAAAAAGTTATGATTTTGGGCCATTTGTCAAACATGAGAGACATTGGTCTTGGTTACTTGTTTTCAAGTTTATTTGAAATAAAATGATTTAAAGATTTCAAACTCTGTCAAGTGAAAAAAAGTCATCCTGATTATCATATAATTTTCTTTATATATTAAAATTAATATTATAAATATATAGTTTTCTCACAGAGTAAGAAACTCAAATACACATGGGTATACACAGCAGAGGCATGCATGCATATATAAGCTTTTATGTTTCATAGTTAGTAGGTGACCTGAATTCAGCATTGCATTCTGTTTTAAATAAATTTAAGGCATAAAATCTTCTTAAACTTGGTTTATTTTTCAATCAATTTCAGAAAATATGGAACTTACATAGGATTTATGAATAATAGAGAGGTACAAGATAAAATATGCGGACTACAGATGAGAAAGTTTACATTGTTATATTTAATATTTTGATTTAAATTGTGTGGGTGGCCAAAAATCTGGAACAAAATAGGCCAGGGACCTAAGAGAAAACCAAATACTATTATGCTTCAAAAGGGAATGTAGCAATAAATGATTCTTAGTGACTTCCTGCTATATTCATACATCAATGTCTTGTTCAGCGTCAGAGAAGTGTCTACCTTAAGTAGATGGGAACTAAAACAGAGACTCAGAATTGAATAGTGTTCAGAGAGTGAGAAACTTTGGAATAGTCAATGCTAGGAGGGATGTCTCTGTCAAATCTCTCCCTCAAGTCTCAGGACACTTTGGAGGGCAGACATATTGTAACGTCAGTGGGTACGGAAGATAAGAGAGAAACAATGCCGTCCACACACAGCAGTACGGACACACATATGAACTCCCAAGACTATGGCAGCATTCACAGAGCCTGCACAGGTTCAAGTTAGAGGGGGTCCCACTGCTGAACTGAAGAAGTAGGCATAGACCCTGGATCCATAATGAAGAAGCTATCTACAATAGACAATCACTCATGGAAGAAAAATTAATTTTCTTAAGTGGAGTCTCACTTGGTGTACAAACCACACTTAAAATCAGGCCTCATATCTATCAGTAAATGGCCAGTACAGAAGGAACTCAACGGTGTTTTTGGAGATGTTTTATTTTCTCATAATGCTTTGTCTGGGCTTTTAAAAAAAAGGAAAAAACTTTACTGGACTTTTGTTACCTATTATGGTTTTCAACATAAGTCTTTTATGGGTTTTCTGAGTGTTTGAGTGTCTGCTTCCACACTCCTTCTCTCTCACACACACCCTTTGTTTCTTTGTGGGTTTTGTTCTATTATGGTTTGTTTAGTTGCCTGTTTTGTTTCTTTGTTTGTTTGTTTGTTTTGCTAAAGAGAGGTGGGTAAGAGGAGAGGATCTGGCAGGACAGGAGGGAGGGGAAGCCCTGATATATAGAATGAAAAGAATCTATTTTAAATAAAATATACTTTGATTTAAATCTGAACTTATAATCTTGTCTTCAAATCCTAGAAATGTCCTCACTGCTTAGAATTTTCAAATTTTCAAATTAAGTCACAAGTGAACACATTACAAATCTATTTGCTCAAGAGAATTATACTCAGTTTTGTTGAGATCCACTCTCAACTGCCTGGTTTGACAGGCAGCTGGTAAACAGACTGGGTACTCTTATGTTTCAGAGAGAAAGTGCATCCAGTGGCCTGTGTGTGGGTCAGTGGTGGGGAGATGAGGAGAACCTCAGTTGTGAAAAGCACTTTCCAGGTGGCAGTGGAGCTAAAGAAGCAGAACAAAAAGGAAGAGGGGGGCATCCATGCTCACATACTGCCCCGTACTATGTTCTACTCCCTCCATGGCTCAAGGATGTCATGGACTAGCGCCAGCCCTTATCCAGGGCAGCGAGAAAACTTTATCATTGTACTGAGACTGAATAGCTCAGTCTGTCATGTTCTGAGACTTTTAGAATTTTAAAATACATAGCTAACAGTTTTCCTGGCTCTCTAACCTAAATATTTCCATTGTGAAACTATTCAGCCTCTGACACTCTAAGCATACTTAAAAATTCCATGTCATGGCAACATATATGTTATTTTGTTTCTGTTTTTCTACAGAAGGCTAATAGGAATAACTATATTATTTTTTATAATCAGTTATTCAACTCCTTTGGTAATCCATAAAAGGTTACTGATGAAAAGATGAAAATCTCAATAAAAATCCTTTCCACCTTCTCTGTATTTCCTTGTATTTCCTTACTTTACCACTTTTTTGATGATGTATTAATACTTTTCTTTATGAATAGGTTTATGGTCTGATTTATTATTCTAGGCATGTGGTATATGAATTAGTAACATCAACACTTGTAGACTTAGAGTTTTCAAAACCTACTCTAATAAGGGTTTCAAACACTCTGCACCTCTTTCTAGCACACTGCCCAAAGGTTGGGAAGAAAATATCTATCCTAAATAGGACAAGGGGAGGTGGGACTGTTTATAAGTAGTTCTCTGGGGCAAATCCAATCTCTGTTGTCAGATATCATTAGTCCAGCTCAATTCTGTCAGGCTGACAAACAATAATCAACAGTGGTGGCAAGATCCAGGAGAAACAACCAGGCATCCACCCAGCGGGAGCTTTTAGCACCAGCCTAGGCTCCAGGAGAAGTCTCTGCTGTACCTCTTTCAAGGAAGTGAAGACCAACAAAGACTTGAGATCAACCAAGTGTTGAAAGGGTGGCTATGCAAGCTCCCTGTCACTGTCTGTCGAGTCCCATTTAGACTCTCTCCAAACATCACTTGAGTCTGCCTCAGCAAAACACCACATGAATCTGCATCACATGACACAACCAGAAACTTCCACTTCAAACACTCACACTTACACTCTCACACTCACACACACTTACATGTGAACTCCATATACATGTACATATAAGCAGTACTTCACACCAGTTTTAGAGACTCAGCAGAGTCTACACAACCTAAAGCTCAGGGAAGAAGTTTTACAATTCCAGGACAGTCAGAATCAAGGTTTTGAGAGAGGAGAACGAATACAGAATTGCAACATAGAGAACAGGGGACAGAGATGAATTAGGGGTAGGTATGTGGGGCCAAAAGTGTACAAAAGAATGGTACAGAGAGCTGTGGAAATTTACAGATTCTGGCTCAGTTTCTAATCACGTAATTGTGACTTCAATTTTAGGAGCAAAGATTTGCTCAACAGTAATCACACCTGAACAACAGGAGAAAATTTTATTCACTGTTCATGATTATTTAACTCATCAAATAAGTGGGGAAACAGAGCATTAATTAAACACATCACTTCTGAGTTTATAGTGAACGTACACATGAGCACTGTTCAAAGACATGTGGATGAAAGGCCAACATTGTCTTCCATGTATTTTCAAATGTACAATGAACCCCCATAATAGGGACTCTCAACTTCTTTGTATTTAGGATGGGAAGGTTTTTGAGAAATTTTAAAAGGACATATTAAAAGCAGCCATGAGGCTTATGAGTCCCAAAAGAAGAATTTACTATAGATATTAGAAAGAAGACTCTCCAGTAAAGAGTATTTGCTAGTCATAGTCTTTGTCAGTTCAGGTCAGTCCCCACAACCCAGGAGTCCACAATCATCTGTAACTGCTGTTCCAGGAGACCTAAAGCCCGGTTCTGGCCCCCACCATTAGTGACATACATGCATACATATACACATGTGTACATTGACACAAATAAAAAGAGTCTTTAAAGAGAATTTGCTTTCTAATTTACCTTAACCCAGTGCAGCAAAGAATCACAGGACAAACGGTGCAGAGAAAAGCGTGCTGTTGTAAGGAGGGGAAATTGAATATGTAAGGATAAGTTGTGTTAGTTAAATGGCTTCAAAATGAACTGATACAAGAGAAAACATGTGACACGCCATTTTAAATCACTGTGTGATGTACGGTTTTATAATGGTTTTCTTGCAAATTAGTCTAAAGTTACTCAGAACTTTTAAGAGTCAGTTTCTACTAAATTTATAAAGGGCTATGATTGATAACAATTACTAATATTTGCATTTAGGGAAAATGACAGTGTAAAGCCATGCCTTATTTAATATTTTAATGAGTCAGAAATACACAAGATTGTGGATCAAATTACATCAGGGTGATTATAATCCTTTAGGGAATAGATAAATCTGCTTGCAAATTGAACTTTCCTAGGAGCTTGTTTTTTTAAGATAACAGCTTCACCCTGCCAAGTGTTGGCCAAATAGAAGTGGACAGAAAAAGCATTAGAACAAAGGACCTCAAGAGACTGGTTAGAGCCCAGAGCCTCTTGTCAGTCTCATGTGTACATCATCCACTTGTGGTAATGAATCTCTGTGCCAGTGTGTTCTTATATAACAAACAGTGAACTGCATATCTTTAATTTTCATTATTATTGCAAAGCCAGTTTCTTTTGTACAAAACACACCTAGAGAGTTGTGAGCAGGCTATTCTATAGATGTTCATTTATTTCCCCCTTGAATATATGTGGTCCAAAATGCTGTTCATTCTGGAGGGGAGCGGAAACTCAGTGAGACGCGTGTGATCATAGTTAGCGACAAAAGCTAATCTGTGAAAATTCCATTCTCCCAATTTCCACTCCATGCTGTTCGCACACCTCCACTCAGTTTCTGAGTTTGCTTTTCAATTTCTTTTAAGAAATTGTCTTTTGCATAAAACTTATGGTGGACACAATATTGTATTTTTTCCACCTCAATAAATTTTAAAATATATCTGTGATTTATATACCAATTCATCATGTTATAAGCTGTACCTTCACAAATATTATTAACGAGATTTCAAAAAAAGTCATTGCTGACCTCACCATCTACTTTTGTTTTCAGAAAAATACATTCTAATTCTTTTGTCATAAGATTTCTTTGCATTCATTTTATGTTCATAACTAGCAGCCAACACTAACTCAGCACTAAGCCACTTATATACCGCAAGTGTTTCAATGTATTACATTAGTTATATTTTTAATTGGCAGCTTTTTTGTATAATTTTCTTTTATGAGAGTGTTGATTTTTTTGTAGACCGAGAAAGTCTCATAAAAAATATCCAAATGTGAGCTTAACAATAACACTAACGGACAAGCCAAAGACAATGGAGAAATGTCCACAGGGTCTCAGTCTTACATAAATAACTATAGGTAACCGAGAAAAGATGGGATCCAGAGGAATGGGCTTCTCCAGGAATGACCACATGAATTAGTTGTCCTGTACCAAGTGATTAGCCATGAAAACATACATATGTGAAACATTATATGGACTGAGCACATTATATTTAGGAATATGTGTATAAATGCAAACACAGAGAGAGAGAGAGAGAGAGAGAGACAGAGAGAGAGAGAGAGAGAGAGAGAGAGAGAGAGACAGAGAGACAGAGAGACAGAGAGACAGAGACAGAGAGACAGAGAGACAGAAAGAGACAGAGAGAGGAAACAATTAGAGAAAAAGAGACAATGAATTTGAAGAGAGCAGGGAAAGGAATATGGGACAGACTAGAGGGAAAGAACACAATTGTATTGTGACCTAAAAAATAAGTACTTTCCATTGTTAAAAGAAAAACTGAATCATGAATGACCAAGAGAGTTATTTTATGTCTGTTGAGTTTAAGAGTCCAACCAATGAGGATAAACATCAAGCTTAAAAGGTTGTTTTTAGGGCAAGCTTATCTTATTTTTTATAACCATTCAAGACCCTGATGAAATATCACCATGTCTCTGAAATTAAAGAGATTAATTTGTAATAGAACCGTGTTTCTGCAACAGAGGACTTTAGCTCTTAATATACCATAGAGGACAGATGCCAACTCTTGACGATACTAGAAATAGTCAGTAAAACAGGTCAATTGAAAACGAGAAATCACAAAAATATGTAGATATGAAATATTACCTGGGCAGGCAAACATGGGAATAGATCGTGTTGGAACCCTATTTCATCGTTATGAGCGAGCATGTATTCTTATTTTTCTTTCCCGTTTCTTGGTGTTTCTTTCCTTTGTATTAATCATTTTATTCGTTTACATTTCAGATGATATTGCTCTTCCCAGTTTCCCCTCTACAAATCCCCATCCCATTACCCCCTCTACCCCCTTCTTTTTACCTCTATGAGGGTGTTCCTCCACCCACTCACCCACTCCTGCAGTGGCTCTAGTATCTCCCTATGTTGGGGCATCAAGCCTCCACAGGACTAAGGGCCTCTCTTCTCATTGATGTCTCATAAGTATTATATGCCATTATATGTGTGTGTGTGTGTGTGTGTGTGTGTGTGTGTGTGTGTGTGTGTGTGTAGCTGGAGCCATGGATCCTTCCATCCTTCCATGTATATTCTTTGGTTAGTGGTTTAGTCCCTGGGAACTCTAGGTGGTCAGGTTAGTTGATATTATTCTTCCTATTGGCTTGCAATCCTCTTCAGCTCCTTCAGTCCTTCCCTTAGCTCCTCCATTGGGGTCCCTGGGCTCAGTCTGATGGTTGGCTGTGAGTATCTGCATCTATATTAGTCAGGTGCTGACAGAGCCTCTTGGGGGGCAGCCATACTAAGCTCTTGTTAGCAAGCATTTCTTGGCATCAGCAATAGTGACTGGGTTTGGTGTCTGCAGAGAGGATGGATCTCTAGGTAGGGAGGTCTTGGGATGGCCTTTCCTTCAGTTTCTGTTCCATTTTTTGTTCCTGCATTTCCTTTAGACAGGAAACATTCTGGGTTAAAATTTTTGACATGGGTTGGTGTTCCCATCCCTCAACTGGGGGCCGTGTCTGCCTACTGGACATGGTCTCTACAGGTTCTACCTCCCCTTTGTTGGGTATTTTGGCTAATGTCATCCCTGTTGGGTCCTGGGAACCTCTGACTTTGCTGGCAACGGGGACTTTCTAGTGGCTGCTCTCAATTCTCCATCCCTCACTGCTACATATTTCTATTCTATTCCTGATCCTCTGTACTTCTCTCCGGTCCTTTCCCATATCGGAAACTGACTCCCCCTTTTTTTTCCTTCCCCCTTCCCCACACCTCTCCCTCCCATGTTCCTCCCTCCCTCTACCTCTTGTGATTATTTTGTTCCCTCTTCTATGTAGAACTGAAGCTCCACACTTTGGTCTTCCTTCTTCTTAAGCTTCATATGATTTGTGGGTTATATCATGGTAATTCTGAGCTTTTGGGTTAATATCTACTTATCAGTAAGTACACACCATGTGTGTTCTTTTGTGTCTGTGTTACCTCACTCAGGGTGATATTTTCTGGTCCATCCATTTGCCTACGAATTGGCAGGTGTTTCTTTTAACTGCTAAACTGTTAAGTACCATAGTGAGAGGAATCTTTGTGAGAGGAATCTTTGTGTTTTATTTCCCTTTGCTTTTTCAAACAATATATTTAAATTCAGCCAGATCAAAAAAAAAAATCTGAATTATATATAATCTCTCTCCACTTGCTTCCTGAAGTTCTCTATGAAATTAGAAAAATTCACAAAACTTGTAGGGCCTTAGTTTCCACACCTGGGACAAACTGAAAGACAACCATTGTATACTTTTCTTTCATTTCTTTAATTATGATTCCATGATGTGTGCATGGTCTGTACATATGGGCACTGACGAATGTGCATGAGGGAGCCAGATATGCACTATCTTCCTTTACTGTTCTCCATCTTAATTTTTGGAAACAAAATCTTTCTTATTCCCTGGGATCTACCTGAGTACATTCTCCCACCAACAGGATCTTAGGAATGTGCTCACACGCCTGGGTACTTTTTTGCTTGTTTGTTTCTTTTTGCAGAGTGTTGGACATTAAACACAGGTTCTCCTGTTTAGTCAGTCAGCTCTTTATTCTCTGAGCTATCTTCCCATTTCTTGTTTCTAATATGCTTTGTGGAAATGGCTTCATTAATTTTTTTAAAAAGCACTAATATTTTCTTATAATTTGATTTGTGAATATGCTATTTCTAGTAACAAATCTTTCAAAAGAAATTTTACATCTTCATTAGTATTGTTCTATATCTAAGGCAATCTAATTCAATATCCTTGTAAAAACATATAAATAATGAAAGCTTGCCCTTATTTAACAGTCTGAAACTTGTCTGTTAGCCAATTAAAGAAAGCAAACCAAATGCCACTTTTCAAAAAACAAGAGAATGAAAAATAAGATCATGCTTTCAAGATTGGGAGATTAAAATGCATGGTTTTAGTTTTGTTTAGTTTCCATTTTAAATCCATTAGCTTTTGGCAGAGTAGCTTTCTAACCATGATTATTTTACTATTGATAGACTCTAATAAATTATGCTGTTGGAGCTATCCATTCTTTCTCAGTGTAGAAATGACATCTGCCTAAAAACAGGCAAAAATTTGGTCAGTAGACCAGATGTCATAGACACCTTAAGTTCACATTATCCCAACCTTGGCTTGCTCAGGCTGGCCTCAAACTTAGAGATCTGCACTTCTGTGTCTCCCTAGTGCTGGGATTAAAGATATGTACCACCACCACCACCCAGATCAGCTGTGCATTTTATCCATTCATAAACAAAACATATATTCTATACATTTAGGCAGGTATGACTACATTTCTGGGGATGGAGATATCTTACTCAATGTTCTATTGCTGTGAAGAGACACCATGACTATACTAACTCATAAAAGGAAGCATTTAACAGGAGCTTGCTTGTAGTTTCAGAAGTTTAGTTCTTTAACATCTCATAGTTTGGAGCATGGTAGCATACAGGCAGACATGATACTAGAGAAGTAGATGGGATTTCAACAACTAGATTCACAGGCAGCAGAAAGAAGACAGAGAAACTGGGCCTGGCTTGCATTTTTGAAACCTCAAAGCTGACATATTTCCTTCAACAAATCCACACTTACTCCAACAGGGCCATATGTTCTAATCCTTCTAAAGGAATGACACTTCTCAATGACTAAGCATTCAAGTGTTTTGGCCTATTGGGACACTCTTATTCAAAGCCACAGGAGCCATATTCAGTTATATAATGGGAGGAGGATGTGTGTCCACATACCTTAGATCTTTCTGAGTAGAAAAGAGATCGTGACACATTACCAAAGGACCAGCACTTCCATAAGATCCATTCAGGGAAAATTTAAGCTGTCCTGCTTTGAAAAGTGTCAGTTTTACTTAGTCTGGCTTTTAATTAGAATTAAATACACCATGAAACAAGATGACATATTCTAACACGTGACATTCATCATCATAGTGAAGACTTCACATGGTCACAGATTAAGGCCTGGTGATTATTATAGATGTAATGATTATAGATGCTCCTTACAGAATGGGGAAAATATCCTGTTCAGCTTCTGTTGCTTTGTTTGTTTTTTGTTTTTATTTCCAGCTGTTAGTCTAGAAGTCCAAGTATTCATTCTAAAATTTGACAGCAATTGACTCATTTTAATAGTGAGTATTACTTGACTGTGGAGGTTAAAAATATTAGATCTGTGGCATCCCTTTTAACCTTGAAGAACATGATTAACACATCAGCACACATCTTTGTCTCCTTCTGAACAATGTATTTGAAGGCTGTCCAAGCTATGAATCTAGATAAACTTCTATCAGTGTGGGTAGACTTTAGCATAGTTAGAATTTGTGTATGATCAGTTTTGTCTTGAAAATGTAAAGACTTTGCATTACCATTAGTAGAGTATTTGTTTCAGATTTACTAAATATGTCATTTTTCACTTTGACAATCTCCATCATTTCCTTATTATTGTTAAATAAATTAGTAATCGTCTGTACAGCCTCCTGGATCTTCCATGTGGCCTCTGCTTCTACTCATTTCCTGTACTTTCAGACCTTTCCACTCATCACAATGTTCTTTTCTTTATTTTTCTTTGTTAACATTAATTTTTTGTGTGACTATATTTTCCTTATCATCATTAATTCTACTACATTGCTTATTATTATATTATTAAATATTTTTTCATATATTTTGATCCTGTTTTTCCAATTCCTTTGCCAATTCATCTCAGATCCCTTCTCACACTCCTATCTTCCCAACTTCATGTTCTTTCTTTCTCTCTTTCAAACACACAAAGAAGCAAACAAAAGTCAAGGAGCATGGGTTGGTTTGTTTTCAGGGATGGGGAAGAAAGCACACCTCACCTGGCTAGAACTAAGAAGAGTATGTGGGAAGTCTGGGGACCAAGGGGTGCTAAGTGAAGGTGTTGGTGGTTGAAGGTACAGCAGGTACTGATTTATTAAAAGTGTTCATTGTATAAATGTTGTCCCTGACTTTAGATTTCCTTGTTATGTGTACACAACTACTGCTTAGTCCAGAACTGTGCTAAGTATTAATGCTTTCCATTTATACTAACATAAACTTTATTATTTCTTCTGTGACTTAAAATATATTTTCTTGGTTCAACTTACAAGATATAATTTGGAGAGTTATTTACTCAGGTAGCTGCAATCAGAGTTGGTTTGCATTTATGGAGAAGTTACTTTAAATTTAATCTGTTTTTTCCAAATCTTGTGTTGGTTCTCCATTAAAATAACAGAAGTAAGACAGAGAGTTATTCTCAATTGAGTCAATTTAAAAGTTATGTGTTTACTTTTAACTCATGGTATGCCTATTCATTTACATTTAAATAATCTATATCAAACACGTGTGATTATTCCTGTAGATGAACATGCATGTAAAGGCCAGAGGTCACCTCAGGTGCTACCTACTTGGTATCTATGAAACGGTCTCTCACTGGACTGGAGTTAGCTGATAAAGCTAGGCTTCTCCTCAAGGAACTTCAGAGATCCTCTTGTCTCTGTGCCTCCCTGCTGATAAAGCAATCATACCATACCTATGGCAACAGCTCTTATTGTCTTCCATATATAAAAACCTCATTTTCTCTTGATTAAGTTGCAAGAGTTTTATTGATGTATCTATTCTCTGTACTCCCAGGAGGAAAAGGGTATAGGCACAATGTTTTTGTACACTGTTATTTAAGTGCTGATTTCTCTGCCTTCTTATCTTGTTTCAGTCTGGACGTGGCATTGTTATGTTTGTTCTTAGACTCTCCTGTCTTAAGTTTCTGTTACTCATTCATTCTCTGCCTTGCAAATAAAAGCTAGTGAGCCAGTACAGAGCTTTAGAGGGGATATGTGGGACTTTGGATTCTAGGAGGGGTGAAGAAAGAGAGAGAATGTGAAAGAAGGAACCATGGGGGAGGTGGAGAAACCCTCAGAAGAGAGCTGAATCAAGAAAGACAAAATAAAATCGAGTAAGGTGGGAATATTGTCTGTGAGGAAGCCTGACTAGCCTGGAGGTTTAGAATGAAGTAATAATTGCTCAGTATTTGGCTCAAGGCAATTTTAATAAATCTTAGTCTCTCTATGTGGTTATTGGGAAATTAACTGGTTAAAACCTAGAGCTGCAGATTAATTTACTGCCTATACTTACATTAAAAATAATTTATTTTACAAATGCCACCCAATGTAGGGTGCTGATTTGTCATGTTGCATATTATTCTGGAGGTTGCTACTCCCCTTTGTTGCCTTTAAGTATCTATTAGGAGTTTTTACCACACTTCATATTATATAGTTGTCCCCCAAAGTAGGCACAGAAACTTGAAGTTTTATAATATGCTTGAAAGTACTACAGCTGGGCAGACATACAACTACAATGCGATTTTGTCTACTTTGCTATGGCAAACCCAGAAATATCACTTGCCATGTTCTGCCTGGTCATTCTTATTCCATCAGGCCAGCCTTCGTGGCCACGTACTCATGATTCACACTATCTCATGGTAATCTCTTTTTTCTTTCCCTCATGGTCCCTACCTAATACCCTAAGGCCAGAAACTGAAGCTACATCTACTTATCTTCTGTCTGACTATAGGCTATCTAGCCTTTTTTCTTAACCAATCAGTGTTAACTTAGGGGGCAAGGGTTACACATCAAAAGCTGGTGTATGTGAGGATCTCTTCCTTAAGGGCAACCAGACCTTGGGGGACAAGTATTTAGCATGTGAATACATAGCAGCACCAGACCAACCACCTACAAAAGGGGGGAACTGGCATAATAATATTACATTTTCAAAAATTAAAAGTAGTATTTTCAAAAATAGAGTTATGTCTCTGCTATCTTGCATGTGGTTTTGAGAGTTGGTAGGTAAAGTGTGGGCAGTGACTTGATGAGGTAAGCTATTTAGTTGTGGTGTCGTTAGCCATAACTAAGTCAGTAACACTGCCAATGAACAAGTTGGTGATAAAAGATTGCTTTGAAAAGAAAAATCATATGGCATTTTGGCCAAGGGCCGAAGATAAGGAGAAAAAAATTAAATAAAAAAATGTATACCTAAACAAGGTTATCTTATATAATGAGATGAATTATAAGAGAGACATTTGCAGGCTATGTTTATAACAATCACAGGTTCCTAATGCAGTGACAGGAAGGCCTTGGAAATGTAGCTGGACATTAACTCTTGTTCCTTTACTTCCCTCTTGATTGGGGATATTACGTTTTATGAAATACCACATGGTCATATGTGTTTGACAAGGACACCCAGGCAGGTGCAGTTCTACAACTGAAGTCAGTAAGTCAGTGGGCCCTCCTGGGAACCTCTCCATGATATATTTAATACCTCTGTCCCTTTCCTCACATTTTTGAACATGAACATAATTAGGAGACCATTTTTCCTAAACACCGAAGGACCCAACTTGTTCTGCTGCCTGGATCCTGTCTATGTGCTCCTGGCAATTTGTTAGCATGCTAACAGTACAAAAAATAGAATTCTCTCCTCTCAAAGGTGTTAGGAGGATTAATTAATGTTTATGAAGCACCTCAGATCCTTGGATGAGATACAAAGAAGAATTCTCTCCTTTGAAGGTGGTATTATTACGTCATCTAATTTGGAGGCAAAGAAAAGCTAAAACTAGATTCTCAATACAGTAACCCCAATTTAACTCTGTGTGGCAGTTGTCTCTGTTCCTTCTTTTAGGGAAGGTGCTTGCGAAGAAAGTGGGAGACGTTGACCCTGTATAAATTTGAGGATTGTACAATTTTTTTTAACACATTTTTCTCTTAATGCTACTCCCATGATTTCACTGGTTCAACTCTAATTTCTTCCATAAAACAGACACAAAGGACAAACAGTTCTTCATTTTCCTTCCAAAATTTCACACCAAAGAAATATTGACAGTTAATACCCAATATAAGTAGTTCCTAAGGTTTACACTAATCCCTTAGAACTAGCTTAAGTCACACAATACATATGCTGAACATCTAAAGGAGTCTAATGGAGAATCTCCCAGTTAGGTGGTTGAGTAATATTTTCATAGCCTTAGATTGCCCTGCCTAAAATCCAAATAGCTCTTATTACCCAAAACGCCAATTAGATTGAGCCAGCAGCTGAAACTGAAGAGGAACTTACCTTTTCTTCTCTCCTTGTTCAATACTTCTTACTGTGTTGTAATTTTCTGTACATCAAAGTAATGATGTCTAATTTCAATGAAGAACATTTTTTAATGATTATCCTTTGTGTGAAGGTAAAATAACTTGAAGTAATTACAAAGAACAATGAAAAACAAGGTAGCATTTATACATTCTTCACTTCAGGGATCTTATGCAATCTATGTTTTCATTAACAGTGTCTCGTTTAGTGCTTCTACTGATCTGAGAAGTGGGTTTTGGTGTTATTAGCCCTTTGGTATTAATAATTTGAGATATAGGGGGCAAAGGAACTTATAAACAGTACAGAATAAGAGTGTATAAAAGTGAGAATCCAGTCTATATTATGTATATCCAGGGTCTATACAGCTAAGTTACAGGCCAAACCATTGAAATGTGGGAAATAGCATATGAGTACATAGTATGAGCTAAAGAAAAAAGGGGGGGGGGAGAAGGGAACAGTAAAGGCTTATTTAAAGAAAAACAGTAAAATGAAAATGCATTGTTTTCATTTTAGTCAGTATGGTGAAAAAGTATTGGTGCAAACAAAGTAAGGGCTTTGTATCTTGCCAAATGGGAGCTTTAGGACAAGCAACAGTACTAACTGCAGGACCACAAAGAGAATTTTCACATCTACTCTCTGTTTGGGCTTATTTCATTTCAGCCAGAAATACATTGGTGCTTAGATCTCTATTTGAAGGACTAAGAGTTTATTACTGTTACTGTCTGTTTGAGACTGATTATATCTCCAAATGTGATTCTGGTACTGATTTGTCACCTTGTCACAAAGCTCATATTTCCCTGGACACACATCTTTCTAGGTATATTGGAGTAAAGGCAGCTAAAGCTGATCACTACACTATTGTGTCTCCATCAGTCTCAGGATACCAAGTTGTATATATGCAGCTAAAGTAGCTGTCTTCAAAGTAGGTGGTGACAGGATCTTAGATGTTGTTCATTGTTTTAGATATGGTACTCAAGGTACCAACATGAGTGACCATAGGCAAATGTAGCAGTGATTCTATTACTTCATTGTCAGGATGATGACTCTGAGGGAAGTGTCCATCTATATCCGATAGAATCCAATGATGTGAGAATTCATTTGAGAGAAAAAATATCTGATCTATTAAGAGGTTGTTTGCCTTATCTATATACATTTTCTTAGTACATGGTGATTAGATTTAGAAATGCTTGTGTGAGGACCACTGGACACATGGAGGGTAGCAGCAACTTTCTTCTGTTTATCAGGTTAGGGCATTTGACCTCTGACATTAATGAGACAGAGGTGATGGAGACATCCACTCATTCCATTTTTGGATATAAAGTCCAATGAGCTGCCTGCTAACATGTGAGAGCCCCCTATTAAGTCAGCAATGATGAACAAGACATTTCAGTCCTTTATTGCTGTAAAATTGGATGGCCCAACATAAAGTGCAAACAGCTACCTGAAGGATGTCATCAGTAGTAAGCATTTGAACCCCTCTTATTATTCAGACACTTCTATGCCTTGGTACTGTGAGTATTTCTATTATTTGAGTGTGCACAAAAATATATAACATTGTCTTCCAATATTTAGTGTATACTGATAAGAGAAAGTTGGACTTGAGAATGTCAAGCTTGAGACTCTAAGATTGGATGTAAGGATGCCATCCATCTTCAAGCTTCCATACCAATGATAGATCAATCAGGGAGACAGAACTATGAAAACATGTGCCCTGGACTATAGAGCACAGTGGTTCAATTTGGACTTTGAAGTAACATATTAACAGCACATGCTGATCATAATTCTTATGCAAAGTAGAGAAGTATGCAAGTACGTGCAAAGCACCATGAATTGAACATATACTGTAGATTATCAGCACAACTACTGCACTGCACCAGATAGATTGCCAGCATTATAGTCTTTTATTTTTAAGAACAAAAGCAATGCTTAAAAACCCCACTGCCTGTACTTTGCATTTAATAGTAAGAATAAGAAAAATAAAACCACTGAAGTCTTGCTACTTCAATCAGCACAGTTAATATTTCAGATGTGTCCATTTCTGCTGATACATATTACTGCTTCAGAACAAAATATGGAAACATATTCACACAGACCTATCAAGGAGCTCTATCTGGAAGCTGAATTGTAGAAACATGCCTTCTCTTCCTGGTCCTCCTCCTTTTCTGCCTCCTTCCCCATTACCCTCCTCCCCTCCTTTTCTCTACCACTTCTTCTACTTATTTCTTCCTCTTCTTCCATCTCTCCCCATTGCTCCTCCTCTTCTTTTTTCCTTCTCTTTCTTCATTTTCTTCCCTCTGCTCTTTCTCTTTTATTTCTAGCTCTTATTCTGTGCTCTTTCATTAATACATATTACATCAACTTTTCTCATTAGGCCAATGAGATAGTGATATTTATTCATATAATACAATACAAAAAAGAAGGCTTTAAGTTAATTTTCACTGTTGTAAATTCCCCTTTTCATATTTTTATCATTATTTGATTGCACTAGAGCACTGTGTTTCCATTGTGAGAGTCCTCAACATTGGATACTGTGGGAACCTGATATCTTTCTTAGATTTGCTATTGTTGGGAGGAAATATCATATCCAAAGCAACTTGGGTAGGTAAGGGAATATTTGGCTTATACTTCCATATTACTGTTCATCACTGAATAAAGTCAGAGCAGGAATTAAAAGAGGGAATGAATCTGGAGGTATGAGTTGATGCATTGTGGGGCACTGTTTACTGGTCTGCTCTTCATGTCTTGCTCAGCCTGCTTTCTTAGAAAACATAGGAACAGGAGACTAGGGATGGTTCCTTCCCCATTAATCACTAATGAAGAACAGAAGAAGTCCTGTTTGTGTCCAAGCATTTCACAGACACTGTTACCTGTATTTTGGAGAGCTATCAATTTCCATGTTAACTGGAGGTGGGGTGGGTCTTCTTTGAAGAAGTCTGATGAGGCCTGAGAGCTACAATATTCTAGAGTAACGATAAATAACTTTGAGGGAAAATCCTTCTTTTTCCTTTGTTTTAGTGAAAAGTTCTACCCACGATGGGCTTAATAGTAATAAATTAGATCTCTCCAATTATGCCTAAATTATGTGGAAAACAAACCTAAAATTTTAAAAGTGAATCATACAACATTAATTCTGAAGGAGGCACAGGCAAGATTTCCTTCTGTTTTTTTCCCTTTTATGACTAGCTGGCTGAGATTCTGCAGACCTCACACCAAAGAGGCGTTTCTGACAAAATGCAGAACAGATGCAGCCAGCACCTTGGGAGAGGCAGATTGCAGTGTGGCTGAGGAGCTATTTTCAGGCCACCCCCAGCCTTGCCTTCACCTGTTTATGCAGGAGCAGACCTGTGGATTTGTGCTCACCCAGTTCTGTGCCAGTGCATTCCCAGCAGCCCCAGACAACTGCTTTCTCTTTCAAGTTCTGCTTCTTTCCTCCTTGCATTTGGTTGACAGCTGCTCAGAGCTTCACAAGGCTGTTGCTACAGGTGGCTTCCTTTTCGGGAGAAATGGTCAAAGAAAAAAATTTTTCGAAGAATGAAGTGTCTGTAATAAGGGTGCCATAATTTTGACAAGATGTAGACTTCTTGAGAAAGACTATCAGCCATTTGGTTCCCCCACCTCCTGCCATCTGCTTTGCACACAAGGATAAAGCTTGCACCTGTGCCATCATCTATGCATCTAGGCATGGGTCCATTATCATAAACTAAAAACAAACAAAAACCATACAATACATCTAAACTCCATCTCATAAATAATGATGCTTGTGTGAGGTACTCAATAAAATAATCAAATGATTTGACAAGTTCATAGGATTATGGAATGATTCTAGTGTAAGCATGAACATCTCATAATTAGGAAAATAAATGGTAGAACACTTTGAAGTAAGAAAGCTTTCAGTCTTTGATGATTTGTGGATTAAAGGGAAGAGAGGTGACCAGGCTCCTATTAAAAGCATGCAGGGGACTAAGCAAATGGCTCAGGAGCTAACAGCACTGATTTTTCTTGTAGCGGATTCAGGTTCAGTGCCTACCATCCACATGGTGGCTATCAATTATCTGTAAATCCAGTTACAAATCCAACACTCTCTTCTGACCTATGCATATATCTCAAACAGATGCATGCAAGCAACATACCCATACCCATGAAATTAAAATAAATCCTAACAAAATGGGAAGGGTTAATCTATTAGGCATTCTTTTCCATACACCTTCCCTAACAATTGATACTTCTGCTGATTTCTCAAAGTGTGACAGTATCACGGTCTTGTGCTTATCTTTGTATGGTTGTTCCATTCCAGAGAGGCTTGGACAAGCAATATGAACTTGCCTGAACAAATGTGTACCTTCTCTCTTAGCAGTTCTCTGGATGTGAGAAGGAAGAAGAGACATCTGTGTTTATTTCTTTCTACTTCTGTGGAGTTAGAGTATTTCAACAGACAGCAAGCATGCAAAAGCTTCTACATTCTAGTCAAGAGGCTATAGATGTGATTCTGCTCTTTCTTTCAAAATATGATCAAGCCCTTAGGATCAGATCATGGGTGGATGTTGAAGATGGAGGATGAGGTATCTTATTAAAGATTTAATTTATCTGATGTCCACAGACAAAGACCAAATGGATAAAGTGTCTTGAAGTGCTCTGCCAAAACCAAAGATTAATATTAAGAGCTACACTAATAATAATCTTTTACCTCTTCCTTTTACCAATAAATGCCAAGATGATATCAAGGCCCATGGTATTGCAATTTTGAAAATACTGAGAACCAATGTTTGTTACCTGTTAGAGATGTGGATTTAGAACTTTGCTGTAGTCTCTAACAGTGGAGGCAGTTGTTCAACAAAGTCAAATCTTTGCATAGCTTGCAGCCATGGCTGAATCTTAAGGGATGGAGGGGCCAGCGTACTTACAGTAACAGCCTCAGAAGAAATTAACTCTCTGCAATCACAGCACCATCCATGTCACTGAGAGAAACTAAGCAGCCTAGTTCAGAAACCAGCATTTTTATTTCCCAAGAAGGCCAGTTATTATACATTTTAACCATTATGTGTCATTAGAATATTTAATATCCCTCTCGGATTCAACTCTGCCATAACCTATACGTCAATAGTCAACAACATAACAAATATGGGTGGTTAAATTTCTGTAAAAATTTATTCCACAGCAGAGGAATCAAGTGAAGAGACAATATACAGAATGAAAGAAAAATCTTGAATACATTTGACATCCTGAATATTTGAAGCCTTCAAAAAAAAAAAAAAAAAAAAAAGAGATCAGCAATCCAGTCATTCAGTTAAAAAAAAAATAATAACAAGAACCAAACTGAACTTTTTCTAAAGATGAAATACAAATAGCCAGTGAGGGTGAGAAAACAAAACAAAACAAAACAAAAGAAATGCAAATAGCTAATAAGGTTGTGAAAAACATGTTCAACCTTGGAATCTACCACTGAAACACAAATTATTTCAAAATAGGTAGTCATGTGGATTATAACCAAGCTAAAGCTTATTGACCTTTGGTCTAGAAATCTTCCCCATGAGTTTATTCTAATTGCACAAGCATGGAAGGCTGTGAACAGACAATGAAAGGCAATTACATGGGGCAAGAATAAACCTGTGATATAATGTGCTGAATGAGCACTCAAGTAGAAGTCAAGATACCTAAGAAGGAAGATTGCATTATATATCAGCAATTAGAGAGCATCATTGTGAAGGGCTGAAATACTCTAAGATTTACCTTCTTTATACATTCTTCTGTTATATAAAATTCAATTTTGATTTTGTGCTGCCAACTAATGGAGCAGATCTACTTGTTTTTACAAGAGGAGGGAAGAGAAGGGTTATAGACATGTAAGCAAAACGAGGACTTAAAATTCAAGTTGCTAAAACACACTCAAAAGTCCATTCACACAAAGTTTGTGAAGCTGTTGTCTTCTCTCCTACATATGCATTCTGTAACAACTTGTATGAGTTTGATGATTGCATTGTTTAAGAAAAATATGTATAATTTCAGAAATGTTTGGCTTCTGTTTCTATTACTGGCAAGCATGTAGTTCTTTTCAAGCTAAAAAAAAAAAAAATCAGAGTTATAACTCCAAGCAAATATTGTGTCCAGGCACATTTATTTTTGATAAAAAATGAATATCAATTTAATTGCAAATGAGGTACTCTCCTTAGACTCCTGGCAAATTGCAATCCTGGCCCTGAGAACAGAAATGTGTGTGTGTGTGTGTGTGTGTGTGTGTGTGTGTGTGTGTGTGTGTGTGTGTGTGTGTGTATGTGTGTGTGTGTGTGTGCTGGATTTTCCTGACCTGATTTAGAAAATAATATTCTGAGTTCCACCTAGAAATGTTTTAAAAAGCATCCTAGGCAGAAGATTCTGTGATGTACACAGAAATAAGAGGCTCAGAACACCTGGAGTCTCTTACCAGAGCAAGCAAATCTATCCGAGATCTCTGCACAGGAAGAGGACATGGACACTCTCCTTATCAGAACATAATTCTTCCATCAGTAAACTACTTTTTTCCTTTAATATGATCAAGGTAGATTGCTTAGGGTCAAAGTTAAATAGCATTAGTGGAGAGATTAAAACATACCTTTTCCCCTTCTCCAGTTAACCTGACCAAAAAAGATTAAAAAAAAAAAGATTTTCAACTCTGGTGAGCCGACTCATTCTCGCTCTCCATGAACACTGAATTTATCATTTAAATGTTAAAAAGGGAAACCAGATGCTATAGTTATTAACTTTTGGAATCAACTCTAATCTTCCTATTAAATTCTTCCATCCAGGTACAGGCAATTATTTGCTTGATCTAAAGGTGCAGAAAATGCAGGCACACAGGGTTTCAGAGAGTCCAGTCTAATAAGACAGGTGGGTAACTAATAATCTGGAAAATTACCTGCAGATTGAGGATATTGGGAATGACTAATGGCCAAAACTAAGCGAGTAAATTAGTTGCAAAATGATACCATTTGCAGTAGTCGTACGAATGGGGGAGAGAAAGGCACTGTGGCATGTGGCAACAAGCATGCTACACTACATGTGGATGGGACTCAGAAAACCTGCCATCAGCTCAGACCCCCCTGCACCTGCCTCATGCTTTTATTTATTTATTTTTGCTCCTTCTGTGTCATCTGTGCCATGACTGTAAGGTTTGATAGTGCAGACCCTGGAGTGTCCTTAGCTTTGTGAAGTCTGGAACAGCCATAGTCAATATCAAAAGTTTCTAATTATAAACATCGGAATCTTTCAATGAAAGATTAAGAACATCGAAAAAAAAAAAAAACCAACCAAACAAAACCCCAAAACAAAACAAAACCACTCAAGTAAAGTATTGAGCATTGAGTAAATCAAAACTTAAGTTTAATTGCTACTTCTTGGTAATATGTGGGGATGATCCTTTGGCCAAGATTTCAAAGCAAACACAATGCAAACAGTCTTATGAAGGCAAAGTATCTGAACAGGTACAAATTTACAATTGATATTTTGTTTTATGTACAAGGGTTTCCCCTATATTTAAAGAACAGGAAATAAATTAGCTCTGTTTTGCCCATTTCCAAATGCCTTAAACTAGATAAGGGCTTGGTGTTACCGATGCTCTTCTTAGATGAGAGCACATTTTCAAAGCCAGGTCTTCCAAATGCCAACACATGACTTTGAAAGCCTGCTTTCAGACTTACATCAGCAAGTCATCCTGGAAAGCATGGTGACCAATAAAGTATCTGCAGGAACTGCTGCACATATTGCATAAACATAAGACGGACTCTACAGAAATGATTATGTCCAATCTGGAGAATAATAGTGAAAAGTTGATGTCTCCATTTCAAATACACTTGTAATCAACCTGCTGAAATACATTTATAAAGAACTGCATTGTGTAATTCATGCCTTCATATCACATGGCAGATGACTTGAACTCTTGTTCCATACCTGTAGTGAAGACAGCACATTTTTACCATATTCCCACCTCCTTTACATCAAAATTTGTTCATGTCTTTCTATGGATAGATACAAAATTGTTCATATATAAGTCAAAGAACACAATTAACTAGCTGGTTTAAGACTCTCTGGAATTTTCTAGGGAACTGTCTTCAGGTTCCTTTTCAGATGTAGCTGTTAAAGGGAAGTTTATCTTAAGTTCCTGGAGGTTTGCTAACCAAATCTACAATGTCGTTAAAGACCTCATAGGACAGCTCTAGAATAAAAAAGAGAAAAAAGTATAAATCCTTCATTCCCTCTCCAGTGACTGGCAGCAGGCATGGCCTGTTATATAATTTATCTCCTGTAGTTTATCCTTGTAAATGAAGCATAGGCCTAGATATTGAAGTTTGAAAGCATCAAAGTATCTAAGGTTTGTATCCTCCAACTGACTTGAGGACAAGTTGGTTATGTAGGGCTACCTAAACACTGTGATGAGTATTTATTTTATGAAGAAAAATTGTAACTTAATTATCAATTATCAATTAGAATATAATGTTTTCAGAATGTGCCTACAAGCCCCTTGATCATTGTAGTGTCAAATATTTTCCTTTCTAATGTGTGTATTATAAGGATGGACAAGTTGAAAGCAACACACATTAATATTTGTTAAATGCTTTTAATTATGAGAGGGCTTTGATATTATATGATTCAAGTTTTTCACTTACAGTGTTGAATTCATAAGGTCCATTGTCTGTCTTTCATTCTCTGTGAATCTGTGCATGCCAACTAGTCACCGATAGTACTGCCCTATCGCCCCTGTCTCCGTTTCTATTGCCATTCATTCACTTTTCTATACAATTTACCAGGGTATTCCCATCATTCATTCTGCATTATATATATATATAAAATTATACAAAAATGTAAATTTTTCTAAAATTTTCTCAAAACAGTATGATGTTCTACTCCCACACAGAACTATAATCTGATGACATGGCTCAATAAGTAAACCTTCCTGGGGCCATGCAAGATAACCTTAGGTATGTCCCACAGTGGAAGGAGAGAATAGAACCTTGAAATTGCCCTTAACTAAGTACCATGTATGGCTGTGCATAAACATACATGCATGTATGCACACATACACACACAAATAAATAAAAATTCTAAACTACTTAAAACCAATCTGAACCCTATTGTCTACAGAATGGAGTTTGAATTGATATCACATTCCTCATAGTGATTAAATCAGTAGTTTAGGAATTACTCTTTAATTATTTTTCTCCATGTCATTTCTCTGAGATGAAAGTAATTTTATTGAATGCATGCACATAAATTCATATATATACACTCATATACAGAGAGATACGTATATATATAATAGAGATATAGATGATATAGATATAGATAGAGACATAGACATAGATATAGAGTCACACACATTCTTTCTCTAGTCAACAAACCATCTAGTTTGTGGCTTTATTTTGTAGATTTGGGGATATATTTATTGTCACCTATTCACATTCAACACAACACTAAATGGTCATCAACTGTGTGTTTGTGTGTGTGTGTGTGTGTGTGTATGTGTGTGTGTGTGTGTGTGTGTGTGTGTGTGTGTGTATGTGTGTGTATTTCTTCTATCCTACTGAGTCAGATAGGGAAGAAGTCAGATAGAGAGGAAGCAGTAGGGTATGTGAGATCCTCTGCTCTCTTGACTTGTAAATAGTAAATCTGAATGTTGTCCAGCAAAATAAAATCTGTTGTAGTAACTTGCCCTAAATGTGGGACACAGAGAGTTTTAGGGTTTCACTGTTGTGAAGAGACAGCATGACCACAGCAACACTTATAAAGGAAACCTTTAAATTGTTACTGGCTTACAGTTTCAGAAGTTTAGTCCATTATCACCATAATAACTGCAAAAGTAAACTATTTTAGTAGTTGTGAAGAATTCGTGTTTCTTGTATGAACATGAAATACTAATTCAATGAGGAGGAATCTAGCTAGATGGGGCAAAGCCCCTGCAAAAGGAGCTTCTATACATGGAGGTGTCCCTAAGGCGAAGCATATATGTCTCTCAGTGGAACCAGGGGTTTGTCAGTAGTGTTACAATACTATGTTTTATTTACTCATTATTCTTACCTTTGTGTCTTTGCCTATCACCTATGTATTAAATGGAGTCCTTCTCTTGGCTGCTGCTATAAGAAAGCTGTGATCATTTTACATAATATCCATTTCACAGACACACATATATCACTATGGGACCAATTCAGTGCGGTGGAAAGAAGTCCCGTGTGCCTGTCCCGGGAGCAGCAGCTCAATGGGAGACAGGAGGGAAGGGGCTGCACTTCTTCCCACACAGTCCAACCGGCAGGTGGGGGCTGTGGGAAGCTGCCAGGACACCACCCACGGGTGGGGGAGGGGGCCTTTCCCAGGGGAATGTGCGGCAGCTGGGTTCTCTAGCCCAGGGCACTGCAGGCATCCCCGGGTGCCACAGACAGGCTAGCCGGAGCACAGCTGGGGTTCCCGCCAGGACCCGGTTTGCAGCTTGTGGTGCCAGGCTAGCTGCTTAGGCTTGGGTGAATGTGTACCATCTAGAAGCACTGAGATGCCAGCAAGAGATTAGATGAGGCTCCTTAATCAAAGGCCGAATCCCTTGCTTCCCATAGCGGGTCAAGATGAATAGACAGTCCATAATTCTAAGATGTTTATTGACATTTTGATGAGTAGCGTGGATGAAATCGTACCCCGTGCCCTCTGGAAGGAATGAGGCAGATATAGTAACTGGGAAGGGTTGTGGCTAAGTCTCTGGTGTCTCATTAACCTGGGGATGGCTTGGGGCTTTGTGGCCATGCCTCTACCTGAGGAGGGATGTAAGTGACAGACCTCATGTGACAGATCTCACATGACAGACCTCTCTACAGGAGGCTGTGGGGGGTTGTACTTGACAAGAGCCAAAAGCCTTCCAGGAGCATTGGCAAAATGCTTTCCTGTCCCTTGTGGGTTGCCCCATGGGATCGCCCAGAGTTTTAGCCTATGCTCAACTGGGTGCCAGATTACCTGTCACAGACCACTGCCCCACATATCACCATTACCACACCCACTACATACCACACACCACACCATAACATACATGCCACCTCATGACATCAATGAAAACAGCTACAACAGGAGACAGGAAGACTGTTGACTCATACAATGAGAGCCTTTGAAGAAAGTTGTATGGCTCCTGGATGAATTTGGAAAAAGACTGAGATACCAAGGAAACAATTCTGGCTTGGAGAATGCAGCCAATATGAACGGCTTGTCTGATTGGCAGCTGTAGCCAGCACTGAACTGGAGAACCACCTTCTCATATCTATCTATTCAGTCAGGACAGAGGTAGAATGGGAAGTGGAGAGGAAATAAGAGTTGGCATCAGGTTAAGATCAAAACCTGAAATCAGGTTCATTTAATATATGTTTTTTATTGAATTTCTCCTTGAAATGGGGCTTTTATTACATAGCCCAGGATGTTATAAACTTCCAATCTCCTGTGGCCTGTGCCTCCTGAGTATTTGGATGGGAATGGTGTACTATGATGCCCAGGTACAAACTCTCTATCAAATGTCAGGAAATATCAAAATGAGGGACTAGTGATGAGAGCAGTCGGGTCCTGGCGGAAAGCATTATTTTTTTACTCACATTGTGCTAAGTAACTGGTGTGCAACATTTATGGAAAATGCACATAAACTTGAAATCAAGTTTATGCCTTTTAGGAAAATGTCTGCAGACACAACAGACCCTTAGTGTCTGTACCCACATGGCTCTGGTCCCACTGGGTCCTCCTCACTCCATCTGTCTGTCACTTGCTGCTGGAGAAACACACACCTGTGTTTGTTTCCTACCAGGAAAATATCATCTGTCATGCAAGGCTGTGTGCATTCTAAGTCTCAGATTTTCTGTGCCTACCCATAATGGGGAAATGTGGAGATTTCATTCTAAGCCAGTAAGGAAGCACCAGGTGGCTTGAGCTTGTAGAGGTGAATGAAGTAGAGAAACCATCTGAAGTAGGTCTTGGGGATTACGACAAAAAAGCATCTACCTTCTGCTCTGCAGAGGGAGCATCTTCCCCTTTCAAACTGTGGAGAGATCTGTGCTTGTAACATTAAAAAACCATCCATTTTATTGAAGTATGATTGTGGTTTTATTCCATAAACTTTTATTTAAAATTTGGGATAAATTTAGAATTCCAACCATGCAGTATATTTAACAGAAAGTTTCCATCTCAACATCATCCAGGTTTTCCTGATACAAATACTCAGAATTACTACAGTTAATTTTCAAAATCAGAAAAGTAATATTGACATCGATGTTGATTATCAAATTTTCTGAGTTCATTCGGGAATCTTAGCATCTAACTTAGAAAACCCAATGCATTTTCTCAGTCAGGTTCTTTGGTGAACTCTGATCTGTAGTACACCTCTAGGTTTTTCAGTCTTTTCAGACTGCCATCCTTTGTGGAATATTGTTCAGATGACTGGCGACTTTCCATGAGTTTGAGACTAGCTTATATGTCTCTCGTTCTTAGACAAGTTATTTATTCAGGAACAGCTGAACACAAAGCATGACTCATACAATTTTTAAAGGAAGAGTAGTTCTTATGGTACTTTAGTTTTGAATTTTGTTTTGTTATGTTCAATTTCTTGCTGGACTATACAAAAACTCCCTGATATGTAAATGTACATCTTATTACCTTTGGTACCTTTCCCTGGAGCTTAATAACTTTTAAACTGTTGTGTGGCACTTTCCTCTGATACTAAACCCTTCCATATTGGGTTTTATTAAGACCCGGGATGTTAAATGAAAGCTAAAATAGTATATTCAAAACAGAAAGAAAATATTCCAATGTGTAGAGAGGCTCATTACGTTCAGGAGGCAACAACTCAATGGCTTCAGTAAGTCCATGAATTGACCAGATTCACTAGGTTCTTTAATTCCCATGTACGTCTGTGTGTGTGTGTGTGTGTGTGTGTGTGTGTGTGTGTGTGTGTGTGTGTGTGTGTACATATGTATGTATGTATGTATGTCTACAGTAAAGATTGCTGAAATTAGATACTCAAAGGAAGCAAGCAAAGACCAACTATCCTACCTGGAAAAGACACAGAGAATGGGACTCTTTACCAAAGACACTTCCAACATGGTGAGCTGCCTTCAGGTTGTGCAGTGGGCCCCACATTCTTTGCTTTCATGAGCTGTCACGCTTCAGGAGTGGGCTTTGGTGTTGTAGGTATCTTTGATCCATTCTTTTTGTGCTGTAAGTAACTCCTCACCCATATTCCTACAAGGAACTCATGGTTTAAAAGAAAATGTCTCCCATAGGCTCAGACAAAGTGGTGTGGCCTCTTGGAATAGGTGTAGCAATGTTGGAGAAAGTGTGTCCCTGGAGGGTGGGCTTTGAGGTCATAGCTGCTCAAGCCAGTCCTAATGTGGCATCCTCTTCCAGTTGCCTGCTGATCTGGATGTAGAATTCTCAGCTCCTTCTCTAGCACCATGACTGTCTGCCCACCATCATGCTTCCTGCCATGAAGACAATGGACTCAACCTCTCAAATTGTAAGCCAGCCTCAATTCAATGTTTACCTTATAAGAGTTGTTGTGGTCATGGTGTCTCTTCATAGCAATAGAAGCCTCGTTAAAACAGAACTCCAACAAAATGCATGTTTGCCAAATTATAATTTCCTGTTCCTTAATTTTGGCTTCATTGATTCCCCTATCTAGAGTAAGCAGTCATTTGTTCAAGTTTCCATGAAATAGTGTAACACAATAATAATGAAGTTTTTCCTAGAATGGCTTTACATTCATTTTTACTGACTAAATAAAATAATAAAACTGGTATTTCATGTTTGTAATGCCATCAATCAGGAGGCAGAAGCTGGAGAATTGGTTTAAGATTAAAGCCACCATGGTCTACATAGCAAGTTCTGCTCCAGCTAGGGATACAGTGGAAGACTGCCTAAATACATTTTTTAAAGAAACAATCCCTTGTAAGAGCCAGATTTTAAGTCATATCAACAGAAAATGAAACCCAAAGCATGCAGGTGGCACTTACTCCAATCAACACACAGAGATGGTTTCGAATGGCTTTTAATCTATGACACATGTGATGGTTGTCCTGGCTGAGTTGGTGTTCAGCACTGATACTTTAACTGAAGTACACACCTGAACTTATGTTTTTCTATTGATATGTAGTCTATCTTCTTCTCAAATGCTGGAGTTTGCTTTGAGAAATGTGTTGTTACGATTAAGAGAAACTAAGATTCAGAAGTATGAATCTTCTGAGTAATTTTTTTTGAGGAGCTTATGAACAACAAAAATTAATTTCCTATACTTGTAGAGGTCAGAAAGCTCAGGACAAAGACAAACAGATAAAAGTTATGAAGGCTAGGATGTCACCTGCTATGAAGCACTTCTCAGATCTACTCAGGAAAACCTTATTTCCTAATGCAATGTTTTGTTAAAACCTCAATACTTCTAATGATCTCCAAAGAGTGGATGCTCATTACTCAGTGACTTTGAAATTTTATTGGGTTGTAGAATGTATTAGTTACCATTCTTAATGCTCTTACAAAACCCTTAGGAAAGCAAATTAAAGAAGGAAGATTTTATTTGCCTTACAGTTTAAGGGTACAGTCCTCCATGGAAAAGGCAGCATAAGCCAGAGTGGGTCACATTATGTCCACTGTCAAAGAAAATAGAGGTAAAGGCCAGTGCTCAACACATAGCCTCTTTTCTACATTTTATTCCTCTGGAAGCCCAATCCATTGAATTGTGTCACCCAGATTCAAACCAATCTCTAATCTCTTTCACATACATACCAATTCTCAATGACACTAGGTCCTGTAAAGTTGGGAATAGATACCTACTACGTCAAACATCATGGACCCTAGATTCACATGCTTCATATATGTCCAGTGCTAAGATAAAAGTAACTATATCTCTGTTGTCTTTGTTGGTATGTATTTGTGTCTTCAATCTTGTCATTTTAATTTGAAGTACACCAGATTTTCCTCCCAGCTGGACTTCTGTACAAGGATCAATTCTTAACATCTGTACAAAAACTGGAAGACTAAACCGAAAGCTTTCTCACTCAAAAAGTACACACTTGAACAAGAAATGCACATTTTCTGTAATACTTGCTATAATTCAACGAAGTCCCATAACCTTCCCTGGCATCAGTGAAATTATTAGTTTTATTCTCAGCCGTCATATGTCATGCTACTTCTATTTGAAATAGCGGTATCCAGAATAACACAATCAGTTAAGAATCTTGCCAAGTGCTTCATTTGGTTAATTTAGAGTAGGATTTGTAGCTGATGAGTTCAGGACCCAGATGCCCCTTGAGTCCTTAATCTTTGATCATATTTTGTGTTGGACAATACCTGATGAGAGTGGAGTTTGAAGATAATGGCTCCCAGAAAAAGTGCTAATCAAATGCCTATGTTCACAGCTAAGTGATTTGAGATAGGGGTTGCCCATCACTGAAAATGAGCCACAAGGAGTATCTTAATTTGAAGAAAGTAAAGATTGATACTTTTTAAATAAATTCATGATATTGAATAAAATGTACCACAGCTCTCAGGTTTAAGTAACTTCATTTCATCAGAAAGATGCAAAAAGTGGGAACATGGCTAAGAAAGAAATGAAGGAATTAACATCTTTGGATCAGATGCTGCTGAGACGTGGTCTATGAAAATAGAAAAGCAGAAAGGTCATCCTAAATCATGTCAGAGACCCATTTTAAGCCAGTTCTTTTTGAGTCAAATTGAGGTCTTCAGCTTGAAATCACCAGCCTTAAAAATTCCCAACACAATCCACTAAAGGACAAAAAATAATCAATTAAAATGGGTAAGTCCATTTTCTAATGTGTTCTTATCAAATTCATATTTTAGCAACATACATATAGCATAATATATAGCTTGTATCTAAGAAAAAATACATGCAATTATAGATGTGTACTTCACTTTTTGTTGTTTGTTTTTTAAAATGAGGCATGTGAGGACAAGTCAGAAGTTCTTCTTTCAATTTGTGATAGTACATGATTGTTCTTCATAACTGAAACAATAGACTAAACATTTTCTATATATTCATGTTTTCTTTATCTGTATATTTGTAATCAATGACTGAAATGCCCAAAATTTCTATACCTCTGAAGCTTTAGATTGTATTGCTTCTAGGACTGAATTATTTATGTTTACTAAACTCTGAAAGCACCTTTTCTATTGTTTATTGCCTTGTTCCAAGATTGAACCCAGAAGAATGCTTTCTTCTATTTTTTTAATGTTGTGATTTGATTTGAAACTTTGGATTGCCCATGTGAAGTTTTCTGCTGTTATTTTTAGGAGCTGTGCCCTTCCTATGTAGCCTAGGCTTACCTCAAAGTTTCTCTGTGACTCAAAATGTCCTTAAACTTTTAATCCTCCTGCCTTGACCAATGGAGTGCTAAAATTACTGGTGTATGCTCCTGGATCTAGCTTAGAGCATCCATGGAAATTTTTATGAAGTGTGATTATAAACAGTTTAGAGACTGAGAATATAGTTTATTGATTTATGCCACACAACCATAAAGACTTTGAATCTCCAGAACTCAATTAAGTTTCAGGTGTTTGTGGCACTCTACCTGAAAACTTAGTCTTCAGAGATAGAAATATAAGATTTTTCAGAACGAGCTAGACTAAACTAATCTATTCTGGGTTCTATTAAGAGACTCTGCCTCATGGAATAATTGAAAAAGATACCCAGTGTCAGACTCAGGACTCCAAATGCACCCACACATGTGTGAATGTATGTAAACATGTATACCTAAACATATGCAAACACATATATGTACAAAGACACATGCAGAGCAATAGTTTAAGCTACATAGCTATTATACTAGCAAATATTTCTGTGTTTAATCTTCAGTGCTTTCTCTAGTTTTAATATTCTCCTTTAAGTACATCTTGCAATTTTCCTTTGATATTGCATTGGCTTGGTACTGTATGTCTCCATTTTTCTTAGTTACTGTAAAATTTATTTATATATTCAATAATTTAATAAGCATTTTTGGAGACTCTTATGTACTCTCATTTTTTGAAATATCTAGTGTGTGATAAAATGTTGTATTGATGTCATATCATAAACTAAAAAGGTAAAGTCATGTTTTTTTTTTTTTTTTTTTTTTACCTCAATATAAGGTTCATGAAGCAGAAGCATTCAGATGAAATACTGATTGAGTTTTAAAAGCATGGAAAGTTATGCTTAAAGGATACTTGAGAAGACAATTGACAATACTTAAAATCATGACACATGTTGCTTGTAAAGATGATGATGGCACAACATGCCTATTCTTCCACTGGGAACTTTGGAGCATCTGGCAATTTCTGAGAACTTCACTTGATTCTATCCAGTTGATGCTAACAATAAACCCAAGAGTACAGTTTCACACTGTTTTCAGTGTACATCAAATAAAGAGGTTAAAAACAAGAAAGTAATAATTTATTCACAGTGGAACAGAGATGAAACAGTGAAACTCCAATTTACTACCAACCTGTGGTGTTTAGTGTGCTTTTGTTTTTTTCAACGGGACACAATACAGTATCATCTGAGAAGGAGTAGTCTCAACTGAAACAAATGCTTCCATCACATTGGGTTATAGGCAGCCTGTAGGGTGTTCTCCGGATGAATGATTGAGGTGGGTGATCCAACCACTCTGGGTGGTACTACTCTCAGAGAGGTAGTCCTGGGATACAAAAGAACCCAGGCTGAGCAAGCCACGAGGAATATTCTAGGTAAGCAATGGTTTTTCTCCATAACTTCTGCATAAATATTTGCCTCTGGGTTCCCTCTTATGTTCTTGACCTGATTTACTTTCAGTGATGGGGTGTGACTTGGGTGTTGTAAGATAGAATAAACCCTGTCCTCCCTAGCTGCTTTTCTAAATGATGTCTATCCCATCAGTAGGAAGAAAACTGAAATATCACTGAGTCTTGACAAAACCAAATCAAACCAACCAACCAAACAAAAAATCAACCTTTCTGATAACTGCCAGTAAGCAGAACTAAAAGGTGTTCAGGACAACATTTCTCAAGATTTGTGCATTAAAGAGGATGAACTATTTGATTCAAGTTGAAGTATATTATATAGGAACTTAAATATAGATACAATATAAGAAAAGACAAGAAAGGTTTTGTCTTAGCTAAGGTTACTATCGTTGTAATGAAATATCATGACCAAAGCAACTTAGGGACGAAAGACTTTATTTGGCTTCCACTTCCACAGCACTGTTCATAATTAAATGAAGTCAAGAAAGGATCTCAAATAGTATATGAAACTTGAGTCAGAAGCAGATGCAGAGTCATGGAGGAGTGCTGCTTACTGGCTTCCTCAGCCTTCTGTCTTATAGAATAAAGGATCACTTGCCCAGAGCGGCACCGCCCATAATGGACTAGGCCCTTCCATATCAATCACTAATTAAGAAAATACCTTACAGGCTTGCC
The DNA here is from genome assembly GCA_028551405.1 of Uromys caudimaculatus. Classification (NCBI taxonomy): domain Eukaryota; kingdom Metazoa; phylum Chordata; class Mammalia; order Rodentia; family Muridae; genus Uromys; species Uromys caudimaculatus. The sequence goes on along the minus strand of CM052715.1, from coordinate 17,073,960 downwards.
TATAGCCTGATCTTATGAAGGAATTTTCTTGATTAAGGCTTCATCCTTTCCAATGACTATAGATTGTGTGATGTTGACATAAAACCAGGGAGCACAGGGATGTTAGAAATAACTAGCTTGCTAACCTTTATTTCACATTAAGGATGTTAATTAAGGATCTCAGTTTATGCCATGTAGCTGCTAACAATTAAATTGAGAATGTGACTTGTGGTGCAGGAATCTATACATTGCAAGAGTGTCTATATTAAAAATAGATTTCAGACTCCAGTATTTAGCAATGCATTAGCAGACTGTAGAAGTAGTAATGGGCAGGTGCTAACCAGACCACTGGAATTGTTTCCGCAACAGACTTTGATGACTGGAGGTTAGTAAGTGATGATGAAGAAGAAAACAATATGATTAATTTGCACATTTTAGAGAATGTAAAATTCAGCACATCTGGGAAGCATTGGGTAGGTAAAAGGAGAAATATGAATGCATCAAAATGGCACACTTATTTCTTTTCTAGGCAATTAAATATAATTTTCCATTGCCAAACTAAAAGACAACTGGAATCATAATAAGTAAAGAATAACATGGAATGAAACAAGAAATTGTTCTAGACAGAATCCTGAAGAATGTACCTTATAGGATAGAAGTAGAGGTAAATGACTTTAGAGAAAAAAGCAATAGCCGTGAATGCTAAAGAAAGAAAGAAAGAAAGGAGAGAGAGAGAGAGAGAGAACAAATCAAAGCAGGGTCTGGTCAATGGAAGTTGCAAAATGAGTCTTAAGAATGATAAGGTCAATAGTCCCTGGGCTGGAGCAGCTGAAACTTAGGCAACAAAGGCAACAGACGGTGGAGTCACCCTTATGCAAATCCTCAAAACACTTAACAGCTTGCTACTGTGTAAACTGTTCCTAAGGTATACTTACTTCGTAATTGATGAACAATTTATAAACCAATGTGCCTAAAAAATAAAGTAAGAAATCACAAGGATAAAATAGGATTCATGGTCTCTAAAGTTCTAATTATAGAATACTCTGATAACAACTGAGGTATGATAGAGAAAGAGAAAATGAGGAGTCAGAAAAATGTTCCTCTTCACTGAAACTTGCAGCAGGGCTACTCCTCTGGTAACCACTTTAACAACAGTTTGAATTACATCAAAGTGAACAACGCCAGAAGCAGATAAATATTCTGAGTAAACTAAAATGTAAGATAAAGAATATGATGGTTTTCCTATATCTTTGATGGATTCAGAAGAAGAAAATCCTAGAAAACAAGGAATAACCTAATCCCATTTACGTCAATAAGACATGTCCTGCATACATATTCATGCCTATACATTCATACCTGAATGGCAAAATGCCTACAATTTATGCCAAACTTTCCTATGTCTGTATGCATGCTTACATGTCTCAATCCTTGCACACAGGTCTACATGTACCAACACATCTACATACCCTGTATGTGCCTACATATGTACAAATGTGTACATATTCCTATACTTTTACACATGTTGATTTGCCTGCATATCTTCACAATGTGTACACATTATGACATACCTGCCCATCCCCAAATACCAGCACTGCACACCGTGGCTGTAAGTTTATGCCTATGTGACTGTACACATGAATCCACATGCTCACACATCAGGCCTATCATCTATTGCCTTCATATTAGCCCTCTTCCAATGTTACTACTGGTTTACAAATTTGGAGAAAGCAATTGTAATGTAAGTTGAGGACTCACAAAGGAAGAACAAATGCTGATAAATACCTATTTGTCACCAAATAAACATGAAGAATGCAATATTTGTGGCTCAGAATACTGTGCAGACTTGAAACTCTATCAAGAGATAACTGTTAGTCAGATAAGTGACTCACAGGACTAACATCATGATACCAACCAGTCCATTATAAAATGTTTTTGTAATGTATGCAGAGATACTTAACCATAGAGCCATAGGGAAACATTTAAGGCTTCAGTGATTGATGTAAATTTTCCTGTGATCTGTTTTGTGTAAGTTTTCCACTGCGTGCCAAAATCCTCTATCTAAACCAAGACATGCATATATAGTGAAAAGATGTCAAGTAAGATTTACCACCACAGAGTTATGGAAGCCTGATACACGACTGATAGAGAAGAAGCAGATGTGTTTATGAAGGCACGGGAGTGTGTATAGTGATGGCAGGGAAAGCAGGGACAGAAAATAGAAGATATAAAACATGGAAATGAAGAGAAGCATGGGGTGTGTGGGTGGGGCTAATGATAGAGTGTATGCCCCTGGAAGATAATGCAAGATATACAACCTAGAAATGAAGGCAAGCAGGCTGTGCTTGTGCCAGCGTTGAGTCAGGGTGGAGAGAGAAGTGAGGCCATGATGGTAAGATCAAGGCAAAGTCCGGACCCAGTTCTCCAGAGGGAGGAGCAACACAAGCAGATTTTAAAACATGGTCGTATCTGAATTGTCCCATTAAGAATTTTACTAGTCATTTTACGACACTGAAAAAATGGTGGGGACTCTATAGAACTCTCAAAGAACAGTGAAGGACATAGGAACCAAAGTTCCATCTAGAGATGGAAAGAGACAGACTTAGGATAAAACAGCAAAAACACCAGAGCAACAATGCTGGAATAGAAATTACTCAGGTTGGAAAACCTCATCAAGGTTTTGACTGGAATATTAAGGTGTAAAACTGGGCCAGCCTTTAAGGTTTAGTCAAAGCAGGAGGGAAAAGTAGTGTTTTCCACTGAGAGTAAGTACACTTCATAATATTTAGATACTTATTTCATAAATGATCAGACTTTAGAAGAGATATTTGAATGTTAATAAAGGCAATAATTGATTTCAATGGGAGTTGAACTAAAGTTGTCTAAAGAAATCATTTGAAGCAAGAGGTGGAAAAATAAAACACCCATATAAATGGCCCATCACCCACAGTGCACTGACAGCAAAAATTGGAATCAGTGGGCTACGAAAGAAAAGTAAACAGAAGAGGAGGTAGGAAGAGCAGGAGAAGGTGAATGTGGGAGCAGTTAGCTGGAGAAATGGGATAAATGTGACCAAATAAAATGTATCTGGTATCCAATTCTCAAAAAAAAATAATATATTTTTTAAAATGCAGTATAACAGTAGACAAAGGGACAGAGAAATGAAGTAAAGCAAGAAAAGTTCAGAGAATGAGAAATAGCTAAGTAGACTATTAAGAGATTACAAAACGACAATAGTACATGATGGGTAGAAGAAAAATGAAGGATTTTTAATTGACAGATGATGATGGTAGATTCACACACACACACACACACACACACACACATATGTATGTGATGGACAAATAGATAACACATTGATAGAATAGGATAACTTTTTGGAAATTTTTGAGGTATAAGTGCCTAACAGAGAACATTCATGGAAGAAAAGGGCAGCTATCAACAGTGTCCAAGTCTGCAAAGGCAATAAGGGAGAAACTGAATCAAGAGGAAGCCACCAGACCTCATGGAAGCAATTTTGAAGGTGTGGAGGTTAATGCCATACTTCTTTGCATTTAGCCTTGAGTTAGCTACGAAGAAGAGCAGGAGCATTGTATGAAGAAACTTGCCTGCTTTTAGTCATCACTACAATAGAAATCACAGATAGTGGATAAGAAGCAAGCCAGATTAAAAAGCAATACCAAATGGTCATCTCTGAAATCATATACATACAAATGCTATTTTATAACTGAGAAGATCGCATTTATGTATTTAGAAATACCATACACATTCATACATTTTATATATACACACATATCTACTGATCATATATATATATATATATATATATGATCATATATAGAGAGAGAGAGGGGGGAGGGAGTAAATCAGGGTATAGTTTACGTGAGGATTGGGAGGGAAAACGAATACAGGAGGATGAAATGATTTAATTTTATTATAATTGCTCTCTCTAAGTTCATATATGAAATTCCCAAAAATATATATTTCAAAATTTTAGTATCTGACATTCTGACATAGTTGAACCTTTCCATTGCAATCTAGAAATAAAAATGAAATGTTAATTTTGTAAAATCAAGAATTATTCTCAAAGCTTGTCATGAATACCCACAATTTTTTTCATGTTAAAATCTCTTTAAAGCATTGATTTACCCGTTTCCTCAAGTAACCGTTGTGTCAGAGGAAGGGAATGGGTCTTTCGCTGTTAGCCTACATCCTCTGGATTCACTAGTGTGTATGAACTCTCATAATTTAATGCTAGAGTGTGACAGAGACCAAAAGAGTGACTCCAGGTGAGATGCTATAGAGAACAACTGGGGAAAGACATGCATAACATGGTAAGAGTCACAAAATGATTCTTTGGAAGAGCAGCAGGTTTTACAGGGGGCTCACACCTCCAATTTTTCTATTTAAAACTTTATCTTATGGCCTTGTAAATTAGTTTCACAACCATAATTTTTGAAAGTATCACTGTTTGAGGAAAATGATACCATTTGGCCCAAACTCAACATAAAATAAAACATCATCTTTTATTTCTTTATTTGATTTTCAATAAAAGGAAACCAGAGTCACAGACATATCAGACTTTCCTCCAAGTACCCTGCTGCTCTTACACAAATCTTAAAAATCCAATGACACCAGAAAGAATGGGCAGTTTTATCTTTTTTGAAAGAAACAGAAGAAAGTTCCCATGAGGAAAGGATCCTATGAGGTGCTGGTACTCAACTTGAGAACCAAATTTAGATATTTGTCCAATGGCTGCTTGTGCGTAACTCCTGTGAATATTTGGTTAAACTGCTAGTCTCCTAGGGATGCAAAGAAGAAGTCAACTAAACCACGAAGAGGAATACAAACAACTCCACAAAAGCTGGCTTTTGCTTAATCATTCTTCTTAGACTCGTGTATTTTATATGAATCCATCATATTAGAAACTGCATAGGAAATGTCCTATTTGTTTTTAATGTATTCAAGAGTACAAAATGTGTCAATCATATTCAAACAGTCAAGCTGTGAATTTGTAGTAAACTGCACACCCAGTACAATTGTTGAGATGACAGTTGATGAGAAGAACATGGTATTGGAGTCAAAGTTTAAGGCAGCCTAAGCCACTTCTGAAATTTGAAGAGAGCTTTCATCTCTTAATGAGTGTAATCTTCAGCAGGTTACCATATTGTCAACAAACAGCTGCTTCTTCATCAGTTTAAATGTAGGCAGTGATGTCTGCCATACTGGGTTACTTCGACTCAGTTGTTAAAGACCAAATAAAATAAAGCTAGTGAAAAACTGCTATAATTTAAAAGAAGTTATGTGCAGATTGACAATATTATACATTTTAAAAATATTCCAATAAATATTGTTCTAAAGTATTTCTATAGTTACTTTATTAAAAACATGTCAATTTCTTGAAGTCTGTAATCTCTGTATTTCTTTATTAACGGAAAGTTTAGTGCCTACTCTTACCTAGTAATTATAATTATATAAAACAGAGACCAAAACAGATTATATTTATTTTCTAAATTTACAATATGGAGAAAGACATGGCTAGAGAGATTGCACTTTTAAGAATACTTGGTGGTCTTCTAGGTCTTCTAGGGGAGCAGGGTTCAGTTCCAAGTATTCAGATGGCAAACATCTGTATGTTACTCTAGCTCTAGTGGATCTGACGCCCTATTCTGGCCTCCACTGGCACCAGACTTCCATGATGTTCACATATATACATGTAGGCACTAATGCTTACACACATAAAGAATTAAATAATTGAATTTTCATTGAGGAAAGACCTGGAATAGTACCAGACTAGTGCTGTTTCCAATGCAGGCTACGGCTTGGCATTGTTAAAACTGATTCCACAGTCTGCCAGCTGAAGGGCAGCACTGCCAATGACCTTTTCAGATTATGTGGCTGTCCAGAGAAAATAATCCTATCTCCAGTCTTTTCTAAACATAATTTATCTTTCTTTGTTTCTTTGTGTTTCTTTGTTTCTTTGTTTCCTTCCTTCCTTCCTTCCTTCCTTCCTTCCTTCCTTCCTTCCTTCCTTCCTTCCTTCCTTCCTTCCTTCCTTCCTTCCTTCCTT
>CM052715.1:17048733-17067414 GCA_028551405.1 Uromys caudimaculatus | reverse complement strand
ATTCCTTCCTCCCACCCCCACCCCCCATCCCCCGGTACCTCCTTACCCTGGTTTATCATTTCTTTGCAGGATTAGGCACATCCTCTCCCACTGAGAACAGACTGGGCATCTCTGCTCGGGGACTGATCCCACCAACAGGCTAAATCTTCAGGAAGAGCCTCTACTCCAGTTGTTTGGGGACCCACAAGGAGACGGAACTGCTACATGTGCTGCAGGGGCTTGGTGCAGCTTGTGTATGCTCTTTGGCTGGTGGTTCTCTCTGAGATGTCCTAAGGGTCTAGGTTAGTTGACTGTGTTGTTCTTCCTGTGGGGTCCTATTCCCTTCCCTAATCCTTCCCCCAACCCTTCTATAAGCATCTCAGACCTCTAATATTTGGCTGTGAGTGTCTACATTTGTTTCAGTCAGCTGCTAGGTAGAGTCTCTCAGAGAACCCTTATGCTAAGCTTCTTTCTGCAAGTATAACAGAGTATCATTAACAGTGTCAGGGATAGGTACTTGACCATAGGATGGGTCTCAGTTTGGGCTGATTATTGGCTAAGAATCCCTTCAGTCTTTGCTCCTTTTTCAGATCTCTATTTCTTTTAGACAGGACAAATTTTGTGTCAAAACTTTTGAGAGCCGTTTGGTGTCCTTATCCTTCTACTGCTGGTTCTGCCTGGCTGCAGGAGGGTGTGTCTTCAAGTTCCATATCTCCACTGTTAGGCATCTTGGTAAAGTCATCAGCATTGACCCCTGGGAGCCTCTCCAATCTCAAGTCTCTGGGACATACTAAAGATTCCCGTGAATCCCATTCATTCTTCTGGCCCTCTGGCCTTCTCCCCTGTCTCTCCAACACCCGATGCTGCCTCCCATTCCCCTCCCCTTCCTCTCCCCTCCCCCTCTCTTATGAAGTTCCCTCCCTCACTCTGCCTCCTATGAGTATGTTCCCTTTTTTACATGAGAGTCAAGCACCTTACCCTCACTTGGACCTAACTTCTTGTTTAACTTCTATATCTAATAGAAAAGAAAGTGGAAAGTAGCCTTGAATGCATTGGTACAGGGGACAATTTCCTGAACAGAACACCAGTGGTGCAGGTTCTAGGATCAACAATTGACTAATGGGAACTCATGAAACTGAAAAGCTTCTATAAGGCAAAGGACACTGTCAATAGGGCAAAAGAGCAACTTGCAGATTGGGAAAAGATTTTCGCTTACCCTGCATCTGATAGATGGCTAATAGCCAAAATATACAAAGAACTCAAGAAGATAGACTCCAACAAAACAAATAACCCAATGAAAAAATGGGGTACAGAGCTAAACAGAGAATTCTCAACAGAGGAATCTTGAATGGCTGAGAACCTGTTAAACAGATGTTCAACATCCTTAGTCATCAGGGAAATACAAATCAAAATGACCCTGAGATTCCACTTCACACCCGTCAGATTGGCTAAGATCAAAAACTCAAGGGACAGCACATGTTGACAAAGATGTGTAGAAAGGAGACCACTCCTCCATTGCTGGTAGGAATGCAAACTTGAACAACCACTCTGGAAATCAATGTGGCAGTTTCTCAAAAATTGGACATAGTTGAAAATGATCTTCTTGAAAATGCAGATATAGTACTCCGGGATATACCCAAAAACGATGTTCCACCATACCACAAGGACGCATGCTCCATTATGTTCACATCAATTTTATTCATAATAGCCAGAACCTGGAAACAACCCAGATGTCCCTCAACTGAAGAATGGATACAGAAAATGTGATTCATTTACACAATGGAAGACTATTCAGCTATTAAAAACAGGAACATAATGAATTTTGCAGGCAAGTGGATGGAACTAGAAAATATCATCCTGATAAAGGTAACTCAGACCCAAACTGACTGTGTGGTATGTACTCACTGATAAGTGGATATTAGCCATAAACTTCAGTAGACCCATGATACACTCCACATACGAACAAAGTTAGACAGCTTTTATTTCTATTTGGGTGACCTGTCTACTGCTCTTGGGCCCTAGCAATGTGCCATTTGCCATTCTCTTAGCCACAGTCAACATTGTGGCTCCTTATTTCAGCCCTTTCCTTTTTAAAATTAGTTGGATTTCTCCTACCAGCCTTGTGTATTATCATGCTTCAGTGGAAGGCCATCTGAAAAAAAATGGGGTTATTTAGTTCTTAAAGAATGTCCTCTGAAGTGGCTGCAATAAGCTAGACCATTTGCCCTTTCGGGACCTTCTGACCCATCCAGGAACTATCTACCACCTCTTTTTACTAAGTAAAACATGAACAATACAGAGAAAGCCCTTGCTTGGCCCCTCTAGTGGCTTCATAGGACTTTTTATGCTCATCATGCATTGTGAATAACATACACTATTGGTGTAAAGTAAGATACTGTATCACACAATTTGGTGTTTTAATGCTTTTAATATTTTTTTTCGGAGTGACAATCCATATGGTTCTGATCTCTGGTAACTTAGTATTTTCTACCAATGTTTTAGGATAGGGAAGGCAATATCACTTTTCAATTGGCTTTGCCCAAAGGTTACACCACTGGGTGATGGCAAACTTGAGTTAATAAAGAAGCTAACTTGATAGTATGCAGATATGAGGCCAATATTCAGGACCCACGTAAAGAGTAATCCAGGCAGTATGGTATGCACGTTTGTGAATCCAGTGCTGGGGAGGTAGAAGCAGGTGGATCCCTGCGGTTCACTGACTAGTAAGACCAGCATAGTTAGCAAGCTCCATGCTTGTGTGAGGGCCTGTGCATATGTGTACATACATGCACATACAGCTACATAAGTTGATAATCATATTGATATATTGGTTGAAATCATGCAACATCAACTGGTTTTAAGCTGTTTGAGTGACAAGCCTGAGAACTCTGACCCGGTGTCTAAGCTATCTGGATAACTGCACATTTGCCATTTGATGGAAGTAGAAGAAAATTAGTGTCTCCTGGGGGATACCAGTCTCAAGCCAGATTACAGGAAAGATATGGCCTTTAGGTTTTACCCTGAAAGAACACCAAGGGAGGTGCTACTGAGAGATTGAAGAAAGAATGGTAGCTGAGTAATATCTTCTCTCAACAATACCTATGTTACAATTTCATAATTTTGTTAAAAACATTGAATGGCATTGCAGATAATTTGGTGAATTTATTTAAATTATTGAGATAGCTCATTTAAAGATGTAAGATTTAGATGTTCTCTATGTTCTGAGTAAGTTTTTTTTCTTTGTTTGGTTTGAAAATTTCCCATAAGTTTTTTCTTTACTTACCTTCAGGAAGAAAGTGAGAAGTCCATGAGCCCTGGAGAGTTCACCATAAGTTCAGAGCTGGGGAATTTCTGGCTTTCTTAAGAACATGTTCTGTTGACTAGTCTGGACATTCCCATTTCATCTGATCCCCTCTACCTTATGTCAGTCTTAACCCTCATTCACTGCCCTAAGTCCACACCCCCTCTGAGGGATTTCTCTTCTGCTAGCCTCCTGGCATAGCTATTACTTCTAACCCCAAATTCTACTCAAATTTTCTCTTCCTGAACCACTATTTTTAAAAGTTCATCTTCTGACCCAATTATCTGTCCAGAAACTTTTCAACCAAAGCAACCAAGTTGTTTCCTTTTGGTCTTCATATAAACATTCTTAAAATAATAAATGTTTATTCAAGCATGTGACTCCAGTGATGTGGTCATATGTTTGGTTCTCGAAATGGAAGTTTCTGGTTTTTTGTTTGTTTGTTTGTTTGTTTTTCTAAAACTGAATTGAATTCATATTAAGAAAGTCTAAATTTTTGCTTCAGTAAGCAAACAAAGTTTTGTCCCCAAAATTTATGAAACATTACTGTTAATCCCTTCTTCCCAAGAAGACTTGAATTGTCACAAAAATATTAAGAATTTTAAAAATATGTCTCTATATATGGTAAGATATAGACATTGTCTTTGTGTGAATGTATCAATACAAATTCATTTGTGGATATGCATATGTTTGTCTGAAATGTATAATATATGCTCTAGAATATGCAGTATAGATGTGAGTGTATATACTTGTATATTTTATATAACTGGGTCCTTATATATGGTACATAGAGCAAAAGTCAGAATAATCAATGTTTTCTTTGAAGATAATGCAGTTAATATTTTAAAATATTTTCAGAGCTTATGCTCAGTTCTTGTTTTGCTTTCTTCTTTGTTTTTTTTCTTTGTTTCTTTGTTTGTTTTTTCTTTGTTTCTTTTTCCTTTCTTTCTTTTTTGTTTCTTTGTTTGTTTGTTTGTTTGTTTGTTTCTTTGTTAAAGGATAACCAAATTGTGTGTTGAGATCCATAAATCCATATCATCTTTTAACGTTATAAAGGCTTAACCACCAAAGATTGTAGTTTGCACTAGTTATTTATCCATAGAGTTTCATTTTTACCCAAGAGGCTACAAATTAAAAGTCATTGTAAAAGGTGTTTTAGTCTTATTAATGAAACTTGCACTAATATTTTTATCCCTCCAAAAGGAAACCAATGGATACGTAATAATACCATTGAAAGAAAGATGCTCTCATGCACACAAGGTGTGAACTATATGCTGTTTATGTATAAGGAGCTAGATTGAGAAAGGAGAAGAATGAAACAGGTCACTGGAGACTAACACTTTCAGCCTCATTTCTTCTCAAATACAGAAAAGGTATGATATTTATTTTCCATATAATTTTTTCCAAGTAACGAAATTCAGAAGAATTAAAACTACTTCACACTACCACTAAAGCAAGGCCATGCACAAACACTTGATGCTTTCTGTCCACAGTTCCTCCAAGGTACAAAGTCCTTGGAATATGTATCACAGACCATCATAGGCAAATTAATGTTGCATGTGAGCAATGTATAAATAAATGTAAATATTGATATGGAAAGTAAATTTTGTATTATAGACATGTTTTTTTTTTTTAAATATCTGACAAATCTAGGTCTAGTAACAAACCAAATAAACTAATTAAATCAAAATGCAAATGCAGTCATGTGTTCTTAATGACAAGAGCACATTCTGACAAATATGTCATTAATTTTTTGTCTGAACATCAGTGCATGTGATCACACCAATTTAAATGGCATTTTGCATCATACACTTAGGCTGTGTAACACAGTGTGTTATTCCTATACTACAATCTGTATGTCATGTCTTTATGCTGGCACATGTGGAAATTGTAACAGTATGTCAAGTACTTCTGTACCTAAACATATGTTCTTTGTTTTATAAGTGTATTTGATTTGTTCTTTGGCATTCATACATGTATATAGTAATTCTGGGTGCAGATTCAATTCTCTTTTGTCTTCCTCATACCACTATTACCCTTCCTTTGTCTACAAGCTTCTTTCTGCAGTCCATCTCTTTTTATTTTGCTTTGTTTGGCTGACTTCAATCAGGACCATCACTGTAATGGAGCCTGGTGGATTGAAATCTGGTAGATTCATCAGGGGGTATGTAATTAAAAACAATGTCTGCTCCTCCTCAGCATTCATCACATAGTACAATTTGAGCCCTTCCTTGAGCCATGATTGACTAGAGAGAGAGAGACTTGTGCACATCCATTTCAGAAAATCACAACTACTGTAAGGACATGATTTCTTCAGCTGTACCATGTCCAGAAAATAGTATCTTATAGCCATTAGCCCTATCTTCTGTATTTTAATTTTTTGCCTTCTCTTTTGAAATGAACCTTGGGCGGATTGGTGCAAATATTCTGTTTGGACTGAGCTCTCAAACATCAATTATTCTCAGTGTCTTAAGAAGCCTTGTGTCTGTGAATTTACCACTGTTCATTACAAAAAGAAATTTCTCTGATTAAGGCTGAGGAAAGTATTTGTCTATGGGTTGCAATGTAGATATTTAGAAGGCATCTTGGGTCTCTCTAATGGATAATTCTCTAAAGAAGAAAAGCAAATGTTTAATATACAATTTTAGAAACACTTATCATTATTAGACACCTGAAAAAAAATGCAAGTTAAATTATTTTGAGATTCTATCTCACTTCAGACAGAATGGTTGTCATGAAGAAATCATGATAGCTCATACTAGTGAGTGAGGACTAAGGAAATCTTATTCACAGTCGAGTGGAGTGTAAATTAGTGTAACAAGTATTAAAAATCAATGTAGAGATCTTCAAAAAACCTAGAAACAGAGTATATACCTATACATATGTACACACACACACACACACACACACACACACACACACACATATACACACACACACACACACAAACACGCAAACACACACATCAACCATTCCACTCTTAGGAATCTACAAAAGAGGCTCCATATGCCAGAGACTCTTACTCAATTATGTTTAATGTTGCTGTGTTCATTATGGCCAAAGAATCAGTATAGTTGTCCATCAGTTGATAATAAGCAATAAAGATGTGGTATATGTACACAATAGAGTTTTATTCCACTGTAAAGAAAAATGAGGTTTCTGAATTTTGAGTGTAGTAATCAAGGACCTGAAAGACCAGTGGTGCATCTTCCCTCTCATATGTAGATTCTAGAATTGGATCTATAAATTTTTGGGTTGAGTTTGCAATATATGTAAGAGTCATGAAATTAAAGGGTCATTATGGGTGTGGAATGCCTGCCTTACAGAAGGAGGAAGACAATAGAATAGTTGAAAAGAAAACAAAGAAGACAGAAGTTATAGGGAATATACCTGGTGAAAGTTTGGACAGGTATGGGGTAAGGTGGGAGGCAGGAACTGGAAAGGGAGGAAGGGAGGGTTAACATAAAGGAAGGCTACATGAACAAAGGACATAGAAATGCACTACTTTGTAAGCAGAGAGGAGAGAGAGACAGAGAGATGGACATAGGGAGATGGAGAGAGAGAGAGAGAGAGAGAGAGAGAGAGAGAGAGAGAGAGAGAGAGAAAGAGAACAGGGCGAAATTATGATGCTCACACAAAAGCCATAGTTTAGTAAACAAAAGAATCAGTCCCAGATGTAGGACAGCTTCCTATGAGCTGTTTCTCCTTGCTATTCCTCTTTGTTGACCTTCCACACTAATTGATCAGTTACTGTTCCTGGAGATACCACACACCTTTATTGGAAGGTACTGAAATTGCTAGGTGATGTGAACTGGAGGCTTCCTACCTGCTAAACTATCTATGATAATGATGAAAATAATATTCAGAATACTTGGGAGGAGAAAGGGTAACATCAAAAGTCGTAGCTAGTTGTAAATACTACACACCAATCTGCAATCTGCCAGGCAAGATATGCTTACTCATTCAATAGTGGCACTATTGTTGTGAGGACAACCAGTGACAATGACCTTCTGATTGGATTTGATGCCTGATATATATATATATATATATATATATATATATATATATATATATATATATATATGAAATATTTCTATACATATCCATCTCTCTCTCTCTCTCAAAGCAAGCTTGGCCCTGGGCAACAACTTAGTCCTGTTGTTTATATTTTATTTTCCCCATCCTATTCTAGGACGATTTTTATATACAATGCTATAGCTTTTACCTTTAATCTTTTCATTAATAATTAAGGTATAAACTCACCTACTAGTCTGATCTTAGGCAAGTTTAAGGTCATCACTATTACTCTTTTCACTTTCTTGATCCTGTCACATGTGAAAGTCTTCAAGGCAGTATCATTCCTAGATGTGTCCCCTGCCATGGCTCTCAATGGAAACCTGCTAAGCATCCATGGAACAAAGCACTGCAATGATTCCTGTGGAGGTGAATCTTGCCAAATATTCCTGGGTGTTCTTCTGCCAACTTGCTCATCCAACTCTGTTTTCTTTGATAGATATGTCTTTAAGAATTCCACCCCAGGGACATCTCAAAGCTGTCTTATAAATAACCTTTTTAAAATGGAAGGAGAAAACTTTAAAATATTTAAATACAGTACGGTAAGGTGAATCCTCATTGCTTATCATCACGATTACAATCAGATACCGTGCTGGACAGTGTGTTTAAGATCGGATCCATGTAGATACCGGCCATGAGCTGTGGAAATGCGGTGATCATATGTCACATGGGAAAGTTGTCGCTTCTATTATCACCTTATAAGACTACTTCTACATTCCAGGCATGTCATAAATAAAACATCTTTATGTAATTTATAACCCTGTATGTTCATATTCTCTTTTAAATGAGTGTCAAAGAGAGAGAAGGAGAGAAAGAGGGTGAGGGCAAGGCCCTGTGTGCTCAAAGCCACGTGGATCATTGAGCCACAGAGAACTGTTCTAAAGAATGAGGAAATAGGCCCTGGTTGTAGTATGTGACCATTGATGGCGATGGTGGGAAACTTATGACCAGAGAAGACAATGATGCTTTGGAGACAGGGTAGAGGGAGCAATATAAAAAGCCAACTCACAACAGAAGAACGATAATAAAATAAACTAAAATGAAGCTCTTCCATTATGTGGAATCCCACATGAAGCATACAGAAGAACATGCTGTCAGCCTGAAGAACTGAGTGTTCCCACCAGAACGCAGTTCCACAGAATCGGAGCAGCTCTCCTGGCCTTATGCTCCTGTCACTTCTTGGTAAATCCACGTCATTAGCATTGATTTCTCCAGCAGAGATTAGAGGTTTAGTTAGGAGAGGAAGGCAGGAGTGGATATTATCTGAGCCCGCACAGCTCTGGGTCTCACAGATGACATTTTCCTCTTTGCTTCATTAACTTGCAGAGCTTGTTGAGCTTAGCCTGTTTCTAATTAATTCTTTTACTGGCTTTTTTTTGAATGTGCATCATTGCTGGCAAACCATATAAAATGAAGAACTCTCTCTAAGGTTTTACCCTTTTAATTATTATTTTTATTGCTCAAATGAAGCTCCAGAATTGCAAATGTTGACATTTTAGTTTATTCTAGTCATTAGAGTTTTCAAAAGAGAAAGGAGAAAGAAAGGAGGAGGAGGAGGAGGAGGAGGAGGAGGAGGAGGAGGAGGAGGAGGAGGAGGAGAAGGAGGAGGAGGAGGAGGAGGGAAGGGTGCAGGCAGGAGGTGGTGTGGAGTAGAGGGAAGCTGGCTCTCACATGGAGAGAAGAGTAAACAAACAGGTTTGTCAGAAGTGACCCCAGTGATGGCTCTGCCCTTTTGAAAAGAGCAAGAAATGAAATATCCCCACAAATAGAGACTAATCCCGGGCAGTCTCTTAGCCCAGCCAGTCTTTGGGCTACAGAGGTCTTAGCACCATCCTTTTGCTCTGTTGTTTTTCTCCAGCAAGCTCCTAATACACAACAGGGGGTTTTGTTGTTGATATTTGTTTCCATTTGGATATTCAAAACCATAGTAATAAATCTGAGAAATAAAAAGCAGCTTCAATAAAAAGTAATTGGTAACAAACTTGTTTTGATGAGCCAGTGAGTTAAGTAAAAGAAAAAGCCAGGTCCAGCATGCTTAGTAAATCAGTGTTAACTAATATTTACTGAGCAGGTTTATATAAACACATTAGTTTGTGCATGTGGATAAATGCTGGAGGCTGTGTGGAAGGGGTTATAAAGTGATTTCAGAAAGTTCTACCCTTTTGCATTTGACACCAGTTGGTAATATAAGACATATTCAAATAAAAACATAATACCTACTGTTACCAATCTTCTCCTTACTATGTACCAAAAAGAAACTTGATTTATAAGTCCATTTTTTCCTGTAAAATGTGTTTTAGTTCCCCAGCCACTCACAAAAGCCTATTTCAGTCATAATGCAGCTGAACTATAGTAATGTCCTAATAACACCATGGAAACTAAATCTAAAGCATATCTATGTTTCTATGGAATAATGCATTCAGAAATCAAATTTAAATAGAAATTTGTCTCTGCTCCTGTCGTAAGAGAGGAGTTATATCAGGTCCAAGTCTTTGGGTTCCTTTCATTTGGACTCAAGAACTTGAGCAAGTCGGATTGCTGTAGACTTGCAGATGTGGAAGTAGACACAATAGTTAGCATCTCTCCCCTTCCAGCTTGCATTTGTTCACAAAAGAACAAAAGTACAGCCACATGAAGGGAAAGTAAACAAGCTAGGAGGAAGCCCATAATGTGTTGTGTATGCTTGTGTATACACACGGTGTGTGTACACACCTACCAGAGTGCAAGTCTTGACATCGGGTAACAACTTTGGTTATTCATCATCTTCTCTTTAATGAGTGATACTCACCATGTCAAGTAAACTGGGCCCTGAAATTTTAGATATTCTTCCATCTCCACCCTGCATCTTGCTGTACAGCCACTGAGTGTACAGATATGTGCTTGTATGTCTAGCTTTTACAAGGGTTCTGGGGATTCCCACTCTTGTCTTCATGATTCCAAGTCAGAACTTTCCCTACTGAGCTGTCTTGTTAGCACTGATCAGGTTTTAATAATACCTCAAATTATTATTTTTTGCTGCCCATATACTTCTTTTTTTTCTTTTTTTAATTAGATATTTTATTTATTTACATTTTAAATGTTATCCTCTTTCCAAGTTTCCCCTCTGCAAACCCTCAATGCCCATCTCCCCTTCCCCTGATTCTATGGGGTTGCTTGCCCACCCACCTACCCATCTTCTCCCACCTCACCTCCGTAGCATGAACCTACACTGGAGCATCAAGCCTCCACAGGACCAAGAGCCTGCTCTCCTCTTGATGCCAGATAAGGCAATCCTCTGCTACATATGCAGCTGGAGCCATGGGTCCCTCCATGTATACTCTTTGGTTGGTGATTTAGTCCCTGAGACTTTTGGGGGAGAGAATCTGATTGGTTAATATTATTGTTCTTCCTATGGGGTTGCAACCCCTTTCAGTTCCTCCAGTCTTTCCCCTAAATCCTCCATTGGGGACCCTGTGCTTAGTCCAATGGTTGGCTGTGAGCATCTGCATCTATATTGGTCAGACTCTGGCACAGCCTCTCAGGAGACAGCTATATCACGCTCCTGTCAGCAAGCACTTCTTGGTATTAGCAATAGTGTCTTGGTTTGGTGTCTGCATATGGGATGGATCCCCAGGTAGGGAAATCTCTGGATGGCCTTTCCTTCAGTCTCTGCTCCACTCTTTGTCCCCGTATTTCCCTTCGACAGGAGCTATTCTGGGTTAAAATTTTGGAGATGAGTGTGTGGCCTGATCCCACAACCAGGGGCTGAGTCTAACATCTGGATATGGTCTCTATGGGTTCTCCCTCCCCTTTGTTGGGTATTTCAGCTAATGTCATCCCCGTTGGGGCCTAGGAGCCTCTTGCTTTCCTGGCATCTGGGACTTTCTGGTGGCTACCCCCAGTTCCCCATACTCTATTGTTACACAACTCTGTTCAATTTCCTGACCCTCTCTATATCACGCCCAACCCTCCCATACCTGATCCTGCCCCCTTTATTCCTTTCCCCCTCCTTTCTTCCCAAGTCTCATCCACCCTTTATCTCCCCTGATTGTTTTGTTTCCCTTCTAAATATGACTGAAACACCCACACTTTGGTCTTCCTTCTCCTTGAGCTTCATGTGTTCTGTGAATTGTATCTTGGGTTTTCCAAGGTTTTTGCCTAATATCCACTTGCCAGTGAGTGCTTATCATGTGTGTTCTTTTGTGACTGCATTACCTCACTCAAGAAGATATTTTCTAGTTCCATCCATTTGCCTGCAAATTTCATGAAGTCATTGTTTTTGATTGCTGAGTACTACTCCATTGTGTAAATTTACCACATTTTCTGTATCCATTACTCTGTTGAGGGACATCTGGGTTCTTTCTAGCTTCTGGATATTATAAATAAGGCTGCTATGAACATAGTGGAGCATGTGTCCTTGTTATATGTTGGGGCATCTTTTGGGTATATGCTCAGGAAGGGTATAGCTGGGTGCTCAGGTAGTACTATCTCCAGTTTTCTGAGGAACCACTAGAGTGATTTCCAGAGTGGTTGTACCAGTTTGCAATCCCACCAGCAATGGAGGAGTGTTCCACTTTCTCCACAACCTTGCCAGCATTAGCTGTCACCTGATTTTTTGATCTTAGCCATTCTGACTGGTATGAGGTGGAATCTCAAGGTCATTTTGATTTGCATTTTTCTGATAACTAGGGATTTTGAACATTTCTTTAGGTGCTTGTCGACCATTCTAGATTCCTCAACTGAGAATTCTTTGTTTAGCTCTCTACCCCATTTTTTAATAGGGTTATTTCGTTCTCTGGAGTCTACCTTCTTGAGTTCTTTGTATATATTGGATATTAGCCCTCTATTGGATGTAGGATTGTAAAGACCTTTTCCCAATCTGTTGGTTTCTGTTTTGTCCTATTGACAAAATACTTTGTCATACAGAAGATTCTCAATTTTATGAGGTCCCATTTGTAGCATGTTGATCTTAGAGCATAAGCCATTGGTGTTCTGTTCAAGAAATTTTCCCCTGTGCCCATGTGTCCAATGCTCTTCCCTGCTTTCTCTTCTATTAGATTCAGTATATCTGGTATTATGTGGAGGTCCTTGATCCACTTGGACTTTAACTTTGTACAAGGAGGTAAGATGGTTTGATTTGTATTCTTCTACATGCTGACCACCAGTTGAACCAGCACAATTTTTTGAAAATGCTGTCTTTTTTCCACTGGATAGTTTAAGCTTCTTTGCCAAAGATCAAGTGACCATAGGTGTGTGGGTTCATTTCTGGGTCTTCACTTCTATTCTGTTGATCTACCTGCCTGTCTCTGTACCAATACCATGCAGATTTTTCACTATTGCTTTGTAGTACAGCTTGAGGTCATGGTTGGTAATTTCCCCAGAAGTTCTTTTGCTGTTGAGAATAGTTTTCGATATCCTGGGTTTTTGGTTATTCCAAATTTATTTGCAAATCGCTCTTTCTAACTCTATGAAAAATTGGGTTGGAATTTTGATGGGGATTGCATTGAATCTGTAGATTCCTTTTGGCAAGATGGTCAATTTTACTGTATTAATTCTGCCAATCCATGGGCATGGGAGATCTTTCCATCTTCTAAGATCTTCGATTTCTTTCTTCAGGGACTTAAAGTTCTTGACATACGTATTTTTCACTTGCTTGGTTTGAGTCACACCAAGAAACTTTATATTATTTGTGACTATTGTGAAGGGAGTCATTTCCCTAATTTCTTTCTCAGCCCATTTATCCTTTGAGTAGAGGAAGGTTACTAATTTGCTTGAGTTAATTTTATTACCAGCCTCTTTGCTGAACTTGTTTATCAGCTTTAGTAGTTCTCTGGTAGAATTGTTGGGGTCACTTAAGTATACTATCATATCATCTACAAATAGTGATATTTTTACTTCTTCCTATCCAATTTGTATCATTTCGCCTCCTTTTTTTTGTCTAATTGTTCTAGCTAGAACTTCAAGTACTATATTGAATAGATAGGTAGAGGCTGCCTTGTCTAGTTCTTGATTTTAGTGGGATTGCTTCAAGTTTCTTTCAATTTAGTTTGATGTTGGCTACTGGTTTGCTGTATCTTTCTTTTACTATGTTTTCATATGGGACATGATAATCTCATTAGATGCTGAAAAAGCATTTGACAAAATTCAATACCCCTTCATGTCAAATTATTATTTTTTAATTTACAATGAGAAAGGAAGCATTCCAATATAGGTATAAAAAGGTAAAAAATGTAGTGAGAAATGCTATCCCTTAGTTGTGGCAGCAACAGGGACAGGAGGGGGCAATATGAAGCCTCAATTTCCTTTCATTAGGAGTACCAAATGATATACCAGATAGATGATGGAGATTGGATTAAAGCATCATTGCAGGTCTTAGGGCTTTCTGTACATTTGAGAAAGGTCCTCAACAGGAAAATGGATTCATCAGACCTTAGAAAATCTCCCACCCTCCAACCCCACCCCCCAATATAAATGATAGTGTGCTAGGGATAAAGCTGTCAGTCTTTCCCACTACATATATATATATATATATTTTATATGTATATATTTTATATGTGTATATATGTATGTATATATATATATATATATATATATATATATATATATATATATATATATACAATTTTGAGTGCTTGGTTTTCTCAAGGAGTTTACTTTCTGCAGTTAAAAATAACCATTAAAATTAAACACTCAAAGGGGTGAAAGTTCATTTTCTTCTTTTTTCCTGGCCTGATTTCAAATGCCATCTTCCCCCACCCCCATTAGTCCTGACAAAAAGCAGAAAACTTAGTTTTTAGACTGTACCTCTTTCCCAACTGTATGAAATTAGTCCCTGGGAGACCTTGATCATGTGGGAAAGAGTTTAGATGCCCTGCTGAGAAGCTAGGCCATCTTCTGCAGCCCAGCTAATGAACTGATTCTCTGTAGCATTGGCAGAGAGCAATCGTTGGGTGTCTGCACAGCACAAATTAATTTTCCAGTGTTATAGAGTGATTCAGCTCTAAAATGCTTACTTCTGCTTCCCTCTGATGTTGGGCTCTGTTCTCAACTCCTTCCTAATGAAACCAGAGAGTTCTGAGCTTCAAAGTATATCTACCCTTTTCTTTGAAATTCCATACAATTCTCTTTAGGATGTACAGTATTAGAAGATCTCTGCTCTGCAAGATTTTCTCAGTGAAACAAATAATTATGGAATATTTGGCAAGAGGAGCTGGTGAATTGCATCAGTCTGAAGTAGGTCTCTGTTATAGATATCAGGATTTTTATAGTTATGATTCATCTGTACACTTCTGCTTTATTTCCATTTTTGTCCTTTGAGGAGCAGAGGAGAATTAGGAATGAGACTGTTTCTATTTGAGTTCCTCATTACATAGCCATCAGGTGGTCCATGTCTGAAGGGATATTAGAAGGCAGGCATCCAGAGGAAAATAAAATGGAGATTAAAATGTCTGAGTTTTGCCATACTGTTCTGGTTTGGTTTTGTTAAATGCCTTGATTTACACACAGACCACCATGCATACAGTACAGAAACAATGTAGCATTTATGAATATTTGAGATTTGGAGGAGACAGCGAGGGTAGAATTGGCTGGTGAGGAAAACTTCTTCCAGGCAGGTGGCTCAGCCTTGTGACACTGCCAAGCCCTTAACAGCAGCTCCTGAGACTCAAGGCAGCATTCCATACTTCTGATGTTTTCCAGACTGTGATACACTGAGTGATAGAAGCTGCCAGAAAATGCCATCAAGAGTGTTGTATAAGTGACAGAAAGACAGTTTGAATAAGTGTCAGGGCCAGGTGAGCTGACAGGTGGGCCTTCTGCTGCTGGAGAGATGGCAAGCAGAAAGGTTCCTGGGGGAGGCTGAGGAAGTATATCTCAGGAAAGCTTGGAATTCATACTTTAATCTTCCTAGAGGTCACATGAACAATTAATAATTTTAGGACAATTGTCAAGCTTCGTATTTCACTGATATGCACTGTGTCGGGAATAGTATGGTCATACTAAACATCATTCGTGGAGATGGCACAGCACCCAAATGGAGTCTAGGTTGACTAAAAGGAAGTAGTAAACTCGTTTCAACCAAGTGACAGCCCGTGCATCATAAGCCAGAGCTGCCAGCCTTGCAACCCATGAGTCTACTCTGTCTGGCCAATTTAAGCACAATGATGCTTCTATTTTAGAACAAAAATAACATTAATTGCATTTAGTGTGAATTTCATGTTTTTTTCCTGTTTTAAATTACTGTTATTGTTTTAGTAGTTTGTAAAATTTTAGAACATTAAAAATAGTGTGTGCCCCCATAAGAGATAAAAAGAGGAGTATGTTCTATGACTCTAAATGATGCAGAAACATTGTAATTATATCTGGATATTCCATTATAATGACCACAAAGGAAACTAAGCTTCTATATGCCTGATGCATTGTAGCCCTGCCTGCAATTGCTTTCATGACCAGAGATTTAGTTTTAAACTCCAACCACATGTGATTTTTGCCTGCATACATTTAAAGTGTAATTGTTTATTTGTGAAATTTTATTCAGTTGTTTATTTTTCAGCATCTGGAAGGTTACTTGTTGGGAATAAAATGTCACTTCTCCCCTTGTCCTCACCCCCTTCATATGTCTTTGCTTTCTCTAACCACGGAGGAGATTTCCGGAAACTAGGACAGATTAACTCTATTAGTGCATATGGTAGAATTGAGATTTTTTTCAAAACTCAGTAGTGTCTTGTCTTTCTACTAAGAATTGGTGATGTTTGGATGTGAAAAAGGAAAGAAAAAATGTTATGGTCATGGATGATCCAAAACAGGAAGTAGGCACTACTGGTCCTGTCTCAAAGCACACGGGAGCAGTACAGTGTGTTTTTATGCCATCCTCAGAATCCAAAGCTCAAGGTCACATGGGAATTCGTGGAAATGAAAGCATGATTTCTGTGGGGTCTGTGTAATATGGGGACATGTGAACTCAACATAACACCATACAAAGTCCAGGCTTGAAAGAACAGCATCACCATTAAAGGAGAGACTAAACAAAAATAGCAAGCAATGTTCAATATATGGTTCAGATAGTAGAGTCCTGGCCTGGCATGTAAGTGGCCTTGAGCCTAGTTCCTTCCACCACATAAACTGGGAATGAATGCACAAGGCTGTGAAACCATTACTTAATTGGTAGAAACAGAAATATTGCTAGAAAGTGTAAAATCAGGTAGAAAAATTATAATTATAGTATGTAATTAATCAGATCGTGTGTACGTATATCATTTTTTATTTCTCTTTAACAATAGCATATGATGTCAACAGAGAAACGATCATCACTTTTACACAGCAGTACAAGAACCATCCTAGGAATCAATATAATTATAACCTGGCTGCTGCTTCTATGGTGAACTCAATATTTTCAAAGCTTTTGGATTTTTATTTGTTAGTTTGATCAAAACACGCACGCACAGAGACATGCACAGAAAAGGAGGAGAGAGAGAGAGAGAGAAAGAGAGAGGGAGAGCCTTCCACCTCAAATTTTTCAAAAGGCTATAACGGAGCTTAACTTGTGTGTCATAACGTCTTAGATCAGTTAGTAAATCCCTTCTTGTTTGTGAGATAGAAAGGGACAATGACAAGGTCAGCTAAGACTGTGGGAAATGAGAAGATATAAGTATAGTTAAGAATTTGAATCCTAAGTTCCAACTTGATAATTCTGACTCGATGCCCACAGGCCCATCTGCAACTGATTATCAGCAAGCCAATCTGCAGCTAGTAACTCGGAGTGGATCAAGTATCTCTAACTGTATGGTAACCAAGTTGGATCTTGTTCTCAGACCATTGTCTAATATTAAAATCTGACTATTTCTACCTGATAGGATGAAACTATAAACCAAACGGTCCAAGGATCATTTTCTTCTGTCTTCCAGCAGGCTAAGCAGATAAGTGAGGATTTGAGCTCAAGCTCAGCATCAGACTCTTAAAGATGAAAGAGCTTTGGAAGTGTAAACACAGGGCTATATTAACCATATAAGAGTTCAAGAACCATCTGTTTTCAATAAAAAAACCAGTAAGCATTGGGAGTAATATTTCAAACTACAAGACTGAAATTTCCTTGAGCAAAAGTACCTACTGTCTTTATTCAATATCTTCTAAAGGGGGAATTCTCTGGTGGCTAGAGCGCTCTCACGCTCTTCCTTCATTGGTCTTATTGGCGTTTTTGTAGCTGCTGTTTCCCTTCAGTAGTAAAAGTTTCTCCTTCATTAGAACCTTTTTCATTTCAACCAACTTACTGTTCTTCTCATTCAGCCCGAACAGACATCTTTTCTTCCTTGTATATTATCTTTGAGCAGCATCTTCTATCTTGGTTCATTCATCATCTTAACTGGAGCAAATGTGTTTCCAGGGATACAGCACTGGTTTAGCTTTGAGGTTACAAATCCCAAGTTCATTTCCTTCCTCCTGATGAAGACTTCTATACTTGTGAAGTCTGTGTCCTGTACCACTGGGCCTTAGTTTAGTTTTTATCCTACTTCCTGTAACATAATCAATTTCAAATGAGGGTTTGCACATATTCTAATAGAAGAATAGGAGTCACTTTTCATACATTGTATATCTCTATCTTTCAACTAATGTCTTTGTTTTATGTAAATATGCATATTTGTGTATATTCATGTGCAAACACACTTGTGTGCCTATCTGTGTGGAGGTGAGAGAACAATTTTTTTTTGTTTTTTTTTTTTGATACTTTATTTACATATCCAATGTTTCCCCTTTTCTGGGTCTCCTCTTTAGAAACCCCCTATCCCCTCCCCCTCCCCACCTCTGTGAGGGAATTCCTCCTCCCACCTACCGGCCCACCCATTCCAATATTCCCACCTTGACATTCCCCTTTACTGGGGCCTCTAGCACCCTCAGGCCCAAAGTCCTCTCCTTTCTCCCTGATGGCCATCGAGGTCATCCTCTGCCACATATGTAGTCCAAACCATGGGTCAATAGATGTGTATTCTTTGGTTGGTGGTCTGAACTCCAGGACGACCAGGTGGAGGGTCAGGCCCATTGACGCTCTTGCTCCTTCCATGGGGATACCAATTCCCTCCGCTCCTTCAGACCTTTCTCCAACCCCTCCATCTGGTACCTCACTCTCAGTACAGCGATTACTGTTAAGTGAAACTTGGACATTCTGAACTTTTGGGCTAATATCCACTTATCAGTGAGTACATACCATGTTCGTTCTTTTGTGACTGATTTACCTCGCTCAGGATGATATTTTCAAGTTCCATCCATTTGCCTGCAAATTTCATTAAGTCATTGTTTTTTATAACTGAGTAGTACTCCATTGTGTAAATGTACCACATTTTTCTGTAACCATTCCT
>CM052715.1:17038931-17048233 GCA_028551405.1 Uromys caudimaculatus | reverse complement strand
CCAACTTGCAGTCCCACCAACAGTGGAGGAGTGTTCCTCTTTCTCCACATCTTCGCCAGAATCTGCTGTCACCTGAGTTTTTGATCTTAGCCATTCTGACTGGTGTGAGGTGGAATCTCAGGCTTGTTTTGATTTGCATTTCCCTGATGACCAGGGATGTTAAATTCATTGAAATAAGTTCTTTTGGTATTATTATGAAAATTCCATGCAGTCACTTTTGAAGCATTTCAAGATTTTAGTCTTCTACTCTGAATCTATTACACAACCCTGTTATCCATTTTATCTGTTCATTCTTAATTTATTATTATCCAATGCAGAGTCTATTCTCCAATAATTGTGAGCATAAGCAAATTTTATGAAATCACAATCACTTTCCTTATAAATACCAAAATAATTGTGGCAGCCTTGGATATAAAGTATTATTCTCTGATGATCTATAAAAAGAAAATAGCAACATGGTCTTATGACACTTAAAACAAGGTAGAGGGGAAAGCCCAAAGAGTTTAGATATCTGCTGTAGTCATATAATGGTATTCAACATTTTCTCCAAAAATGATTTTGGTACATTGCTTAGACTTAATCCCTAAATTTAGAAAAGTCTGACCTGAGTTTTGGGAGCTGATAAGTCAGACACTCCTCATCTTACAGGCTTTCCCACTGTGGGTCATTTGTAATGCTCAGTGCTTTCAGCTTAAATTAGTTTGGCTTTTACTGATCCCTTAATATTCATAATCTGACCCAATATTGAGATGGTCTTTAGAAAGATAGAGAGTTAAGGGAAAAATATATATGAAGTGATTTTTAAAGATTTCCCAAACGCTAGCAGGCTAATTTGAAGGACACTGACAGAATTTTGATCAGAGTGCAATTCTCTCTCACACCTGGATCTTACAAGCTGGCATTCCATTTCAGTGTTGCTCAAATAGGAATAAGCAGTGAAGGGTCATACTTGGACACAAACTGAACTTACCTTCTAAAACAGATATTGAAAATGAGGTAGAGACCATGTGAATAAATATGTGATAAGTTAGATTTGTATCTATCTTGATTGACATTACCTAGCAGGGAATTAGAAAAAAAACATACCATATTAGAATACAAAGCTGTTACTTGTAATAAAAATGCCAGTTCTTCATAGATATAAAGTCATTTACTTAATACTTTCATTAACTGTTTGATATTCACATACAGTATTGTGATAATAAAAATTATGTTTAATTGGAAGCCATGATGAGCTGAGTAATGTGTACATACATGGATCAAAAAAATTAATTGTTGTCTTTAAAATATAAAATTACATTATAAACATAAGGTACATGAAAAAGAGAACTCAAAATAGTGTTTGATTATTGCATGTACAATAAAGTTTTAACACTAAGCTTGAAATACACTGTGAAAACTGAATTAAGATTGTTTCATGTCAAATGCTTTGCATGTTGATTCATCTATCATAACATCACATTAGAGCAGTTGTTAGACATACCATCCTCTGCTTTAGAGGGAAAAAATGTAGTCATGTATGTAGACACATCTCAAAATGGACCTTAACACCCTGGGACATTTATTTCTGTAATTTGTCATTCTTTCACTCATTTAGCTGATAACAGTATGAATATTTAGAAAGTGATATTTGGGGACATCAGAGATATTGCCTAAATGAAGTAGAATTACTTTAACTTTGTTGCTAGAGGTAGACAGAATTGTTGCCTTTGTGAGCAGCCAATTCCTTCTGCACTGATACCTGTTCAACACAAATGGACTATGGGTTTCAGGAAGAAGGGCTGAAGATGTCTTCTGAAGCCAGCGTCTGATCCCAGATGAAATTTCAATTTCCCCAAATACATTACAATTGCATTTTAATTACAGTAGATCAAATAATCTCTACGATGGTTTTCAAGCAATTTTAATCAAGATGAATTGAAGTACTTAGTGATGGTTTTATGATATAATATATAACTTTCTTCTGTTGCTGTTGCAAAATTAATAATCATTAATTCTGTATGAGAATATTCTTGTGAGAATCCAGAAAAAATAGAATAAACTACTATGAATATTTATTGTAATCAAAGTTCATAAATGTACTTTGATCACAGGGCATGTGGAGGGAACATGTTCATAGTCCGCAGCAAGTGCGTGGTGTTAGATGTGTGCTCTAAGAAGTCTCTTCCATGACTGTAGTCAGATGTTAGTTGTGGTCCCACAGGCTTCAACATATTTGTATTTAGCAGCTCTCTGACTTCATTCCCCAGTTTGACAATTTATGTCCTCAAGGGTTAAATAGTATATATGCAAAAATTCAAGTGAAATTTCTTTAAGAGATAATAAAAATATTTAGCATAAATATCAGGCTGTGACAATGATGTTTGAAACTTCTACTCTTTGCTATTTTTCCAGAAAGATATTTTAAAGTGATTGTCAACCCATATCTTGTGATGTGAGGAAGACTCTCATGGGCCACACTTTCATAATACTTAAAAAAATCCTCATTAAAATATTTTTTCATCTAGCTACTGAAGCTAAAGGGAAAAAATTTTTATGACTAAGAAACAATGTTATGAAATCTGGACTCAGATCTCCCTCGTTTTTATTACTAACAGAACTTTTCTGTCCTGAAGAGAAGCACATATCCCATTATGACAATTCTTCCCAGCAAGTGTTTCTGACACACTCTGTGGCTATCAAATCAAAGCGGTACGAATTCTGTAAGTAATGATTTTTTCTTTTCAAATAATTCAGTAGGAATATTAAAAGGGATACATCTGTGTAAGTGTCAGAGTAACTCAAGAATGTGATCTATTTGGATTCTAAAATAACTCATGATGATGAGAAATACAATTATTCAAAAAATAGGCAAGAATGGACATAGAAATATGTAACTGCTCCTAGAGAAAGTATATAATTGAATTAGGAAAAGCTTGGACAAAAAAAAGGTGTTGGCTGTAAGGGGAACAGAATTGTGATGAGAGACTGGTTTCCTCAGGTCAGCATGGGTTGCCAATTTTATTTAAACCTTATCACTCTCCAGATTGGAAAGGTGAGATTCTAATTAGCTTCTTCCCATCATTCAAGGCTCAGTCTCTCTAAGCAATCTTTGGGTAATGATCATAGCTCTACTTTGATCAACTTCAGGGAACTTACAGAGCCAAAAATTAAACAGATGCTTATGAAATTGGCTTCCACCACCTGTTCTCTTGACCTCTGCTCACCCAGTTAGTAAAGTCCAGTGTTCTTCAATTAGTTCAAGTGATATCAAATATGACCAACACCTAATTAATACCAGGCAATTTTACTCAATACTACAATCTCAATTCTCCCAAATAAGTCTTCAGTATATATTATACCTCAATGAAAGAGTCACAAATGATGTATAACTCATTCTGGGAAATGTATGTATAATCTTGAAAATAATAATGCAGCCTATTATTTACCCCAAATTTAATTGATCAAAACTCATTTGCTTTAAAATAAAACTAACTACATAAAATTACCAATGCATTTCCTCATGTTAAAAAAACAACAATAACTCAAATATTGGTGACAAAAAGAAAATTAGCAAACAGGCAGGAGTCTGGCCCCCTCCTCCATCCTGGATCCTGGGTTTGGGGTGCTAGGCATTGTACACAGACCTGGCAGAATTCATGTTTACCATGATGTTCAGGATAGCCTTAAACTCTCCATGACCTTTCTTAGTATCCCAAGTGCCAGTATTACAGATTTTTGCCACCATAATGGGACTGTAGGTCCTATTTCAATACTAAAGATTGATCTTGATAGGATACAGTCAAAGAATGTGTTCCTTTCTCCCCCATAGTTCTGCATCAATTTTAATACATGTCAACACTGGATGATCTCAGGAACCGACTTGGTTAAAAGAGGTTAGCATTGTTCTTTTATTGCAATGTTTTTACTTTATTTTATTTTATTAAATTTCAATATATTTTTAAAATGGCCTGGACCTCTCTTCCCTGCATGCTGATTCTTTTCTGTCACCCCAGCTGCCCTAACCTACCTGCTATCTCCAGCAGACCTCAATACCTCACCACCTCTCCTCCTACCTTCATTAAACCTGCTTATCTGGAAGCACACTGGTTAGATTCCCTTCCTGTAACAAACTTCCTTGTCCACAGAGTCCTCTGAGGGATACCCAAATATCATGAGCAGCCTGCCAACCCAGATGGACCCATATTCTCCAGTCACTTCTCAGCCCACCCTCATCAAACCTGCTGATCTGGAATCATACAGTCCAAGGTCACTCATCAGAATCCCTCTACACCAGGATTATCAAGGTTAGTCCCCTTCTTATTTCTTACTACAACATGAACATCCAAGGACTGAAGTCATCCAGATGGCTAAAGGCCCTTGAGGGAACACAATCAATAAAACCAGGACAACATGACACCTTAAGAGCACAGTCACCCTACTACAGCAAACCCTGGATATCCTAAATCTTGGATATCATGAAAATACCTAACTTAAGAATAATAGGTAACAATTTAAACATTCCTATAACCCCTAAGGTAAAAGAGGCAGTCACTAAAATTCTCCCAACCAAAAAAATACCCAGGACGAGATGGTTTTAGTACAGAATTCTACCATACCTTCAGAGAAGAGTTAATGGCAATACTTCCCAAACTATTCCACAAAATATAGACAGAAGTAATACTATCCAGCTCATTCTATAAAGCTGCAGTCACCCTGAACCCAAAACCATACAAAGACTCAACAAAGAAAGAGAATTTCAGACCAGTTTCCCTTATGAACATTGATGGAAAAATACTCAATAAATACTTGCAAAAACAAATCTAAAGCATCATCCACCATGATCAAGTAGGCTTGGTTCAAGCAGTGGAGGCATCTGAAGGACATGCCAGAGACCTGGGATAGGGGAAGCTTGCAAGAATCAATGAGGGTGAACTTAGCTCAGACTCACAGCAGTGGGAATATGAAACATGAAGAAGCCAACTCTTGCAGTCAGGCAGGAACTTCAGTAGAGGGATAGGGGCAACATCCCACCAAAAGTCTTATCCTGTCTACAAGAAATGGAGGGATTTGGATAGGGCAGAGACTGAGGGAATGAACAAGCAATAACCAGTCCAACTTGCGACCCATCCCATGGGCAAGTTCCAATCCCTGATACTATTAATGACACTCTGTTATGCTTACAGACAGGAATGTAGCATAACTATCCTCTGAGAGTCTCCACCCAGCAGCTGACTCAAACAGATGCAGAGACCCAGACCTTGGGGACTCTTATGGAAGAGTTGGTAGAAAGATTGAGGGCCCTAAGGGGACAGAAACTCCACAGGAAGACCAACAGAGTCAACTGATCTGGACCCTTGGGGGGCTTTCAGAGACTGAACCAAAGCACATACTCAGGCTGGACCAAGGCCTCCAGAATATATGTAGCAAACACGTAGATTGTTCTTCATGTGGGACCTGAACATCTGGAGGATGGGCTATTCCTAAAGCTGCTGCCTGTCTTTTGAAACTGTTCCCCTAACTCAGTTGTCTTTTCAGTCCTCAGTGGGGGAAGTGCCTAGCTCTGTAGAAACTTATTGTGCCAGGGTGAGGAGATACTCAGGGGGGCCTCCATTCTCTATATGGAGATGGGGAGGGAGAATGGGGGAGGGACTGTTGGAGGCTGAGACTGAGAATGGTGACAGCAATTGGGAGGTAAAGTGAATATAAGATTTATTTAAAAATAAATAAATGAAATGAGCACAAGAAAGAAAACAGACATACACACACCTTTTCTCAAACAGTATAAACAAAATAATACCCCCCTCAAAATATTCCTTTTTTGTGTTAGTCTACTATTCCTGAGCATGATAAGGCCTGTCCTGGGGTTGTGGTTCTAATACCCTGTCCTTTGTGCCTGCCTTCCTTTATCCATTGTGGGATTTTGTCTAGTTTTACCTTGTACAGATCTTGTGCACACTGTCATAGTCTCTGTAAGGTCATGTGTAAACCAGTCCTGTTGGATCTGTAAAATGCTTTATCTCTGGAGACATATACCACCTCTTACAGTTATTCTGTCTTCAACCCTCTATAGCTCCCTGAGCCTTGAGGGCAAGGATATCATAAAGACATTCCATTTATGTCTGAGTACTCCCATTTATGACGGATTGCTTTTGCTTTCTGCATATCATCTACTTGTGACTATGTCAATTACTATCTACTGAGAGAAGCTTCTGTGATGGGGGTTAATGATGCAGGAATCTGCATGTATAGCAATATGTTCACATTAGAAACATCACGAACATCAGTACTCCTGATGCATGGATTCCATTGCAAAAACACAAACAACTAAGACTGAATGAACATATTATATATAGATAACTTAACGTAACTTTGCAATGACCTGGATAAATTACCCATGCACATTCAGACAATATTAAGATAGACTCAGTAGGTTTAAAAAAAGAGCACAAAAAGTTGGAAGAAAAAGTGATAGCAGAGTAGATAGGGACTTGGAGAGAGGAAATAGATGGTAGATAGATCAGAACACATGACATTCATGCATGCGATTCTTAATAAAAATAAAATATTGAGGAAAAGTTCTATATTCAGGGTAAACTTTTCATATCAGAATGAGATTTATGATTCATAATCATTCATATTGATATGAAAATGAAATGCTTGATTACAGATTCTGACTCATATTTGATTGCTAAATGACAGACAATATTGTTCTCCAAAATTTACCAATAATATCACCATGTTTTAGTATGATGTGTCTATGTACATGTGTGTGTGTGGGTATGCATGGGTGTGTTCTACTCTGGAGTAATAAAGTTCTCAGAACATTTAAAAACACATATCTATAAGACACATTTATTATCTCAAACCTTGGTCAAGAATATTGACACAGTCTAACTTGATCAGGATTGTTTTTACAAAGGTGAAAGAATTTTGGTCAACTTTGCAGGCTAATCTGAAAATTTTGTTAGGGAAAAGAGAAAATATCCTCTTATCTGTGTTGTTGTTGGCAACATTAGCTTCCTCAAAGACCAGTAACTTATAGGCTCTGCACCTTGCTGGTGATTGTATAGTAACTGCCTCCTTTCTCAGAATGTAAGATTGCTTCTTAAAATATGTAAACTAGGAAACCCAGGGAAAGAGCACAACAAGATGGATAAGAAGAGACCACACACAGAATTTAATAAGTATCCTGCCTGTGGAAGTCTATCCATGATTGCTTATTGAGAAGTAGATAATTGAGGAGGGAACACTAGAATGAGCTATTAGCTAGAAGACTGGTCAGTAGTTTTCTATTACTATATGTAAGACAAGATGCATGCAGTACTTCAAGTTACCAGAAGTGACTGATAATAGTTCCAGTCCTCTAAAGATTTGTTCTTAAGTCTAATGTTTGGTTCAGAAATAGCCAGAGCCATCTGATTCAGTAGGTTTGGTTCAAAACTGGTGGCATGCATTTATTACAGATTCTCAGGTGATGTTGTTACTACTGGCTGATAATTAAACTTTGAAAGACCCTGAGAATCATTTGCTATGTCTCGGCAATGTAATTAGCTCACTTGTCATCCAGTTTGGGAAGCTCTCTCACTACTGGGAGAATTGATCTAGATGTTGCCAACTGAAGTGGTTGTGAAATACCACTGTCTCTCTGATAGAAGTAGCTATCTTTATTGTCATTTTTTGCTGCTGAGAAAAGCATGGGATATCTAGTGATGATCCAGGATATTGAAAAACCATCAGGTACCATTGTCAAAGTTAAACTTACTTGTATTTTGAAGTTTTATTAGGCTATTATAATATTTTTAAAACATGATACAAATTAAGATTATATTATTAAAATAAATAAACCAGATTCAGAAAGAGAACTAGCACAGGTTTGCTCTTTTATATACTTAATTTTACATGAATACAAAAGATGGTATATACACTGCAGAATGCTGATAAAATTTTGGAAAGAAAGAGTCAAAGTTATATGTTGAACAGTGAAGATCAGAGACCAATGGAGTCAGTAACTTAGCTCATGAAATCACTTTGTCCACTGCAGCTAAAAACAAAAGACTCGGACACCAATTAATACTCTGGAAAGCACTCTGGAATTGCTTTCTAAACCTGGCGTGATAAAAATAATTGAACATTTTGATTAGATATATATCATTAGGATGACTTGTTATGATTTCAACCTCTTGTTTAATGATCTAATTAAGACCAAGAAGAATTCATTATGGACTTTTAGATCAAATAACACAAGTTGCAAAACCAAGAAAAAGAATATACAATAAAAGATGGTTTGCGATAAAGAAAAGAAAACTGTATTACTGATACATTTTTGTTTTTCTTTCAAATTGCAGTATCTGGACAAAGAAAGCAAAAAATAGTCATTCATGACTCAGGTGAGACAGGGCCTCCTTCCCAGGCGTTCTTTGTCTATCAGTTGTCTTTTATTATTTTTTGTTTTTGTTTTTGTTTTCTTCTCATCAGGGAAGATATAGTGGTATAATTACATAATGGATGAATTGAGGTAAATACAAGGCCTTTTTTTTTTTTTGTCTGGGATAGTACAGAAAAGAAGATTAAAGCAAAACTGGTAAAGAGAATATATATGGTAGAAATTAGACAAAAGGTGAAAGTCAGAGGTCAGAGAGAGGAAGTTAAAAGAAAGAGCCCAAAGGCAAAACAGGAATTTGACAAAACTAGTGTGGGAAGCACTCAGTAATTAACCTAGGGACCTTCCTGTGTGACAGTGTCCCAGCACACCTGTGGGTATTATCAAGAGTTGGACTTGTAGGCTCCCCTGTCAGAAGAAGGTTTCTTGGATGTTTATTGGATGAAGAACATGTTTTTAAGTAAAATCTCCCTCTGGAAGCAGGCAATACAAATCAATCTGAAATCTGAATAACACATCTTAGCATAGGTCTCAACATAGTCCAGGTGCCTTGCAATGCCAAGGCTTTGTTTTTCTTTCCAGAGAAAGTGCTGACACTGCTCTGACTGCTCAGCATGGCTTCCCAGTCTTAGGATTTCCACCACATGTGTAAGAGTTGACACTAGAGGATGAAGCAGAAAGGATGATGAGAAATGCGGGAAGAGTATTCACGTGGCCCCTTAGAGAAAACCAACTCTACTATAAATTTTGTTAGTTCTGCTTACTTCAATTAAGGTTAATGACCAGAAGAGTTCAGTGCAGAGAGAGACCTGGATGGTAAATGATGCTCAAAGTTAAAGCTATAGGAATGCTCCAGGTTTTATGAGTGTGAAGCAGCAGATTAGGCTAGAGGGTCAGACATGCTGAAGCATATCAGGGACTAATGAACATAACACAGAAA